>OX101789.1:33304833-33387245 GCA_944452715.1 Ophion slaviceki
ATATGTTATTCAATACATTATCCAAACATCTGTGCAATTTGAATAAGTTTGACCACCCCAAACCTGAGATATTTACACTTAAAGTTGGCTTGGTTTACACGTAACAAATGCGTTATGATGGGCAAACAGAGCATCATTAATTTTACCGTCAAAACTAAAATTAAGAAATTGATTAAAAAACAAGGATAAGCCAGAGTAAGATATCACGAATAATGTGAAAAAAAATGAGAATGATTCACCATCTAGTTTCCAAGATATAACCACGAAAAGCCCTCACAATTTTGGTGCAAAGCCTGGCAAAGCCTGGAAAAAAAACAATTGGGGCAAAGCCTCGACAGTTCCGGCAAAAAGTTTACTGGCAATGGTAGATCAAAAACACAATATAAAATATATTTCACGGCAATAAATGATATCCATCGTATTATCTACTAGTACCGAGTCAATATTGCGTAGTTTTTAATTTTATTTATTACTAATTAAACCAATTATCAATCTTTTAAACACGAACATGGTATGTAAATTTTTGGTTGAGATTTTCGCAGAGGAACTACCTTAAGAAATCTTGCCTTTGAAAAAAATCATGACAATCGGCAGTTTTGGGCTCGCCTGAAGGCATCTCGCCCCTCAAAAGAGAAGGAGGAGGTGGAAAACGAAGAAGAGTAGAAGACGGAGGCGAAATACGATGTGAAAAAGATAGAGGGGGCGAATAACGAAGAGGACGAGGAGGTGGAAAACAGAGAGGAGGAGGCCCAGTGCCTCAAGATTGAGGGATAAAATAATTCGAAAGACCCAGAGAAAAGCAGCAGGAAGGAGCACCTTGCGAACTATCCAAATAAGGACAAACAAGGCGATGCGAGAAGAATAAGTATGAGAGAGTTGAAAATGAAGAAGCGAGCCAAAGACGAAGTGGAAACGAGAAAACGAAAAGACGACTATATACTCACGAGTGGTACTGTTGCTGGATGTAATTGAATTCCTCTTTGATTCTCTCGCAAGTGTCAGCCACCGTGAACTTCAAACCGCCCGCAGCCCCGCTGCTTCCACCGCCACCCTGGAAAGAGAAGAATTCGATTAGTAATGGGGCGACGCGCCCGCCGAGCATACTGCGATAATGCACAGGAGGCTGAGAGGAAACTCCCGAGAATCGGATGGCAAAACTTTGCGTCTCTCGTTTCCAGCTCGCAAACGATATTTCTACCGGGCTACTTGCAGCCCAATCATAATAACACGTTCACCGGCGAATGTGTATACGGATAGGTGCGTAGGTCGACGGTGATTTTGGAGACACTTGACTCTCGCGAACCATCCTGGCCACAAGACCAACGATTTGGGTGAAAGAAGATCGAGGACCGTCCTCAGGGCCGCCGGATCTGCCAACGTTACGTACATATAGGGGACTCGGAATGTTATTTATCGATAGAGCACACTGAGAAAAAAAACCAATTGAATCAAAAAAATATATTGGTCGATCAAAATAAATGTGCTGCTGCGGAGTGCCATCGATATGTGAGATTGTTAAAATACTATAAAATATTGGAAAATGTGATTGATTTAAGGCGGTCCTCTAGTTTCTCGGGTCGAAAAAATCGATTTTTTTTTCATAAATCACATCTACAACATGTGTAGAAAATGTGTGCCAAAGGATTTTTCGATATTCGAAGTGGTTCACAAGTTACGGCCCTGGAACGGAGCAGGTATACGGAGCAGGTATAGTTTCAAACGCGTTTTTCTCGAAACACCATTTTTCGAAACGGTGACCACGATATTTCAGAAACTACTGCACCGATCTTGTTCAAATTTATACAGCATCTTTAATACGTTATAAGCCAGCGATTGAACTAGGATTATCATGATTGCTTCGATAGTTTTTTTTGTACGAGCGAAAAACTTAAGAAAAAATGAGTAAAAAATAGAATGTAATTTTCGAAAGTGTATAAAAAAGTCAATTTTTGTAATTTAGAATTCACTCTAGTTCAATCGCTAGTCTTAAATATGAAGATTAAAATGCCGTTTGGTTTTTTGATTTCAGATAAGCAGAACAGCCGCAATCTTGGTCACCGTCAAGCACCTCTTTTACTTGATGTCTTCCTGTCGGCCACTATAACGTTTATTCTATTATATATTTTGACTTCAAAAAATTTGTAAAGCTTATTTAAATGTTAATAAAGATTATGCAAAAACAATGAGATTGATTATTTCGATGCGTTGCCCGTAAAAAATTATTGAAAAAGCCGTAAAAAGCAGCCGAGAAACTAGAGGACCGCGTTAAATGACACATTATTTTATTTGAAAAAGCTCTTCTGTTCTCTGAATATCTACATTATCCTTCAAATAAAATTATATTCTATTGAAATCATTCTATATACAATCCGTAAATGTATGGGTGAAATAATTAAGCGGTTGCTACAACATTTTTTATTTCGTACAAAAATATCAATAGAATTAATTATTTATTTCCTGCATCGAAACGAATATGCCATGGGACGTAAGTTTTTCAATTTGTTTTAAATCTTAAATAAAAAATGAGCATTAGAATGATCATCCACGATAATAGTGAAGAGAATATCAGATATCCAATGGAATATCCATGGAGAGAATATCAGATATTCAACTGATAAGAACGGATACTACACGTTGATCTTAGCCACAGGCCAAGAAGCGATACTTTTTAGAGTTTCTCCGGCGATCAAGTAGATTTTCGGTTCGCGCTACGCTTACGAGAAACGAGCGCGCGTGCGGCTTCTAGCGGTTACTCCGAGAACTACGGGTTTCCTCACACCTATAATTTCGGTGGCGCTCGGCCGCGATTTGATTGAATTTCTTCAACCAAATTCGCAAGAAACAAATTTTATTTTCGCATAATTTTTTAACCAAGTCAGACATTTTCTTAATATTTTTCAATAAAAATAAAATATTAATATTTCAACGAATAATGTACTTGGAAATCAATATCGGATATGATGAAAAAAATAAAACAACATATTTATTCAATAGAAATTTTATCTGAATCAAACGAGCGAAATTCAATTTTTCTTGTGTACTCGAATCAACAATATTCATGTTATGAATTGAAACGCTTTTTTGTTCGTTGCAGAAAATGCATTCAAAACTATAAAATTTGTTCGCGATAATTTTTTAGATAGTTTCAATAATAATAAAGTTCTCGGCTAACAATATATCTTTTGAATAATTTTTTATTTTCATTTAATCATGTTATTAAAGCCAATAGCCTTTTGTTTGGACTAATAAATCAAATTATTTACACCAACAATTTTACAATTGAATCAATAACACCAATGATATTGGATCAATGGTTTTTTTTCTCAGTGCACGAAATATTCAACCGGTATCGTCATTCGTATGGAGTTGAAGCTTGCATCGTTAGAATGCAATGAAAATTAATATTTCTGAATTTTCAATTTAATTCGACGAATTTTGCAAACCAAAATCCTTTGACCATTTTTTAAGATATTTATTCAGCGATCTACGATATAAATTAAAAAAAAAGGATCTTCTGTAACAATGTAAATATGGAAAATGAAATGTAACAAAGAGCTTTCGTTGTGTTCCAACGATGCAAACTTCAACACCATTCATTCGCTGGGTCGTTGAACAGGCTGTTAATGGGCCTACATAGGATTGGTATTTAAGGAATACGAGTTCTTGTTGCATAGTTATATATCATAGGGTTTTGACTTGGACTTGCAACGAAGATTTCGTAAAAATTCAAATAATCGATAGCGTTATGGCGATTTTTCTTTTGTGTTTTTCTTGATGTGTTTCGCGTTTCAAAATTGATTCGTCCTACTTCAAATTCGGACAGAACATAGTTCTGTCAGACATTCTTATCATATGACAAGATCATTTTTCAAATATGTTCATCCATTTGTCAATGACAAATGATGACGGTATTTTTTTTAACCGAAAATGCAACTTTTTCAGCTTGGCATTTTTAAAATTTCAAATAGGTATCCGTTCATACGAAAGTTTGACCATTATCCTGAAAGTACATTTTTTATTTTTCATTTCAGATCGCCCTAGTCGCCGGAACCACCCACACCGATTGGCTATGCAGCAATAACGGTACTTTGTTATTGCTGTTGTTGCTATTGCCGTTATTGCTGCATTAAATAATAATAATTAAATAATATTCGTTAAATAATAATAATTTCATTGTTTTCCAATATTTTTTCAATCGAAAGAACTCAAACTAGACAAGACTGTGTATTCATTGTATTTAAGATCCCGACCTCGTCGGCCCAATACTCTGATCAACAAGAAATATTGAAAATCCACTATTGAAAAATGCTGAAAAAATATTGATAATCGAACAGGCCATTCGTTGCGGACGAGGATGAGAATAGTGTAAAACAGAATACGAGAAGCGTGGGGGGTGTGAACGAGTGCGTATGGAGTACCCGTGTATGAAACAAGCACGGGCATAAAAGGCAATACGACGACGAAAGGGGGACGGCGTGTTTGAGTGCCTGGGGAGAGAAGCGGAAGGGAGAGCCGCACGCAAGACTCGAAGAATGAGGGTCGTGAAGGCGTTCTTAATGAGACCCGTTCCGTTGAACCGTGTATGTACGCAATGAGCGACCAGAAGAGAGAGAGAAAGAGAGAGAGAGAGAGAGAGAGAGAGAGAGAGAGAGAGAGAGAGAGAGAGAGAGAGAGAGAGAGAGAGCAGAAGGCATAGTCAGAGGGTGTGTAAGTGATTGTGAACGAGAAAACGAAGAGGGAGAGGAAGGGAGAAGAGGGCAAGCAGAGGAGAATGAAAAACAAGAGGAAGGAAGAGGTCGAAGGTCGAGAAGGAGAAGTAAGAGGTGGAGGAGGAGGAAGAAGTTAAAGGACAAGGCGGAATATGAGCGCGGTAGGGGTTGGGATGGAGCAGGAAGCAGAAAAAAAAGGAGTACGAGAAGGAGGAAGTAGAGGCAAAGAAGAGAAGATGATGAAGAAGCCCAAAGAAGTGTACCAAAAAAGAAACGAAGCGGAATAGGAGGGGGGGGGAAGTCAGGAGTAGAAGATCTGCAAAGGAGAGACAGCAGCAGTAAACGGGGAGGACAGGGTCCAAAAGGTGAGGAAAACGAAGCCGGAGAAGGAGACAAAGAAAATAAACAGGAAAAGGAGCAGAATGGAGAAAAACCAGAAGGACTAATGGAGAACGACAATGAAAAGAAGCACGAACAGGGAAAGCAAAAGTAGAAAGAAGGGCAGACGAATAAGAAAAGACTACGACTCAAAAAGCAGAAGCTGCAGCGAAGGCGAATGAGAGAAGATCTCGGACCAAGAGCCTCTTCTCGTCTTCCAGAGGAGTACGAGAAAGAGGAAGTAGAGGCGAAGAAGGAGCACAAGAAGAGAAGACGAAGAAGAAGCACAAAGAGGTGCACCATAAAAAAGAGAAAGCAAGAGAAAAACACGTGGGGAAATTCAGGAGTAGATCAGCGAAGAAGGGGCAGGAGCAGAAAAAGGGGAGGAGCGGTAAAAAAAGAGGAAGACGAAGCACGAGAAAGAGAAAATTAAAATTAAACGGAAAAAAGCAGGGTGGTGGGAAACCCAGAAGAAGGACTAATGGAAAACGGCAATCAAAAGGAACACGAACAGGAGAAGCAAAATTCGAAAGAAGAGCAGAAGAATAACCCGTGCAGATATGTGACCGGGCATTCCCTACTTTGTGTCTGGCCCTGACCAGACTTGCCTCATCTGATTTACCTGACCGAGCCCTCCCATGGAACAAACCGGGAAGATCGGAGAATCGTTTTTTTACGGCGTACCCCCTATGTTTGTAATCTTTTGGCCGGGATACATTGCGAGCAAGTGCATCTTCACATAATGTCTACCCGGCCAGAACATTGACATGTTCGAAAAGTGGAGCCTGTCTTTAAGAAATAAAGAAAAGCTACTTAGTTTTTCACCTCATCAAAGATATTTATAATTGATTGGGATGAAACTAACTAATCGACGAGGATAATAATGCTTATCATCAATATCGGGATTACGATACTAATCATTTGAGCATAAAGAATAGCCAAATTATTTTACGAGGCAAAAAAATAAAGCAGCCCATTCGTGGTTTTTGAACGCCTTGTCGCCGTGTTGGCAAATATCAATGTTCTGGCCGTGAAGACATTACCTGAATGTATTTCGCCAACAATCCGCCAGGTGGCTACAAGCGAAGCGCTTCGCGTAAGCAAGGTACCATCGTACGAGGATAAAAGTTCGTCCTGTGAGTTGTACCACGTACAGAAGTGCTATGCTTACAGCGTGCACTGTACGCTTACGATTTTGCGATACTTGTGAAATAACCCTTTGCACTCTAGGCCTTTTTCGCTCGGATAGTGATCCGTGTACGTTTTTCCGTCTCTTTGCCTATCAGGAAATGCGAGCAAGCGCATGTCTACACTCGTATACTACCTTAGCAAGTAGATAACCAACAAATAATGTGTTGTCGAAATACGAAATTGAATACACTCCCGATTTTACCTCCTCAAGGATTCCAAAAACGCTGAAACGTCATTTTTTAATTTCCTCGTTTGTTCCTGGTTATTTCCCGATCTATTCCCTACAACTTTCCTGATCATTTGCCGCTTGTTCTCCGATTCGTTCCAGATCATTTCCCCAGAAACGGAACGGCGCTACGGAACGGGACCTAGTCTGAGACCCATTACATCGCGAACCTATTCCAGGGTGGACAATAGGGAAGGCAAATCAGGGGCAGTACTTTCTCCCGACTCAAATTTCTAGACGGGAAGAGGAGAAGACCAAGACTCAAAAAGAAGGAGAAGCTGCAGCGAAGGCGAATGATAAAATAACTTGATTCAAAAGCATCATCTCGTCTTCCACGATCAACCTCAACGCCTCTCATGAAGAAGCCACCCATAGCCCCAAGAGTTCGCCAGATCTCGTCCACGAGAGTGACACGTCTACACGCGGTTCCACGGCTTTTCAATAAAACTCCACAACAAAACGAAAATTCCGTGCTACCTTCACCCGCGCCCAGAAGCAACTTCCTTGGGGGTGACCCAATCTGGCAACTTCGGATCACTCGCCCAAGAGGCTTTCTTATTCGATTTTTTGATGATCGCCAGTTGCTAATCTTGCTCCTCTTGCCGCATTTTCCCATACGCGTTGGTCCAACGGCGTTAATTTTCCACCAAAGGCCGGACAAACGTATAAAAAGGCTAATCGGGGCTCGCGTAAACGAGAATAGATCGGTAAAACAACAAAATACAAGAACTGAAGAGCGGGAGTAAATTGACTGGTGAGCATTGCCGGATTGCTCGAATCGCCACGGTCAAAACAGAGTTTTAGCATTCATCCGAGCGGGGGGGGGGGGGGCATGGTGGTGAGGGTGAATGAGAATGGCTACAGGGGCGGGGAGGTGAGTCGGTATTGTTTTTTTTTTATTCATCGGAGTCAACGGAAGAGAGAATGATTTGGCCACTTGTTGAGCTCTGCTAGGTTCGTATATGGGAACGAGAGTACGAACATGTGTAGAAGCAACAACGGAGCAATGATGAACACACGCACACAAGCGTCATGGATTCGAAACAAGAGCGAATGATACGCGAGTGCTCCCTCTCTCTTTTTCCTCTCCCTCTCCCTCTTTCTCGTTAAGTGGGAATGAATGCTGGGGTTTCGAAAACATGTCCTATACACCCGCGCAGAGTGTGGGTGTGTGTTGAACATTCAGGATATCGGGGCAACGGAGCAGTGTGACCCGCACTTGTTGCAATCATCAAATGGTACAGTCATCGAACAGGTTGCTGTTGCGCTGGTTAACCCCGATTGTCGCTGACCGTCGAGCTTTTACAATCCACCCTTTTCTCGCTTTCTCCCTCTCTCTCTCTCTCTCTCTCTCTCTCTCTCTCTCTCTCTCTCTCTCTCTCTCTCTCTCTCTCTCTCTCTCTCTCTCTCTCTCTCTCTCTCTCTCTCTCTCTCTCTCTCTCTCTCTCTCTCTCTCTCTCTCTCTCTCTCTCTCTCTCTCTCTCTCTCATCTCTCTCTCTCTCTCTCTCTCTCTCTCTCTCTCTCTTTGCATTCAACCCTCTCGCGCGCTCGTTGGAATATTCGCGGGGCTCTTTTCCCGGCCACCCTCGCGGAATTCCGAACGTTTTCAATTGAGCAGCGGGGCCAGGAATAGGGGATGATTGTACTCTGTCTCTCTTTGCGTTCCTCCCTTGTCCTCTGCCCATTGTTCATGCCACTCGCCCGCAGCCAACGATTAATTCACACCAAAGCTCCGCAATGATTCGCGAAACTTTTACCGAATGACCCAGCGCTGCTTCCGGCATGTTCACTGCGCGTCGTTTAAAACGACGTTGGAGCACAGGAACGTTGCAAAAGTTATTTACTTTATTCACAAAATATTTGTAGTTGTTGATGACATAAATTAAGTGATTTTATTATCGTGCAATTTTTATTGCATCGTTGGGATGCAATGAAAATTCATTTTTTTGAATTTCTTCTATTTTTATTGGCAGATTCTGCCTACAAAAAGCCATCAACTGCTTTTCGAGATGTTTATTTCGAGACCTACGACGTAGAGCACAGGAACGTTGCAAAAGTTATTTACTTTATTTACACAATACTTATAGTTGTTAATAAAATAAATTAAATTGTTTTATTGTCGTTCAATTTTTATTGCATCGTTGAGATGAAATGAAAATTCATTTTTTTAAATTTTTTTTCAATTTCTATTGGCAGATTCTGCCTACAAAAAGCCATCAACTGCTTTGCGAGATGTTTATTTCGAGACCTACGACGAAGAGTACACGAACGTTGCAAAAATAATTAACTTTATTCACACAATATTTACAGTTATTGATGAAATAAATAAAAAGTGACTCATTATTATTGATTTATAAATCAGGAGAAATAATTGACATCGCAAGGAGAGATGAGAGTGTACGTTCCTGATGACTTTAAAGTTTGCATCATGGTAATGCAGTGAGAATTCACTTTCCTGAATTTCCTAAATTTCTACACTGAGAAAAAAAACCAATTGAATCAAAAAAATATATTGGTTGATCCAAATAAATGTGCTGCTTCGGAGTGCCACCGATATATGAGATTGTTACAATACTATAAAATATTGGAAAATGTGATTGATTTAAATGACATATTATTTTATTTGAAAAAGCTCTTCTGTTCTCTGAATATCTACATTATACTTTAAATAAAATTATATTCTATTGAAATCATTCTATACACAATCCGTAGATGTATGGATGAAATAATTAAGCGGTTGCTACAACATTTTTTATTTCATGCAAAAATATAATCAATAGAATTAATTATTTTTTTACTACATCGAAACGAATATGTCATGGGACGTAAGTTTTTCAATTTGTTTCAAACCTTCAATAAAAAGTGCGCATTAGAATGATCACCCACGATAATAGTGGAGAGAATATCAGATATCCAATGGAATATCCATGGAGAGAACATCAGATATTCAACTGATAAGAACAGATACTACACGTTGATCTTAGCCACAGGCCAAGAAGCGATACTCTTTAGAGTTTCTCCGGCGTTTAAGATTTTCAGTTCGCGCTACGCTTACGAGAAACGAGCGCGGGTGCGGCTTCTAGCGGTTGCTCCGAGAACTACGTGTTTCCTCACACCTATAATTTCGGTGGCGCTCGGCCACGATTTTGTTGAATTTTTTCAACCAAATGCGCAAGAAACAAATTTTATTTTCGCATAATTTTTTAACCAATTCAACATTTGCTTAATATTTTTCAATCAAAATAAAACATTAATATTTTAACGAATGATGTACTTGGAAATCAATATCGGATATGGTGAAAAAATTAAATAACATATTTCCTCAATAGAAATTTTATCTGAATCAAACGAGCGAAATTCAATTTTTCTCGTGTACTCGTATCAACAATATTCATGTTATGAATTGAAACGTTTTTTTTTGTTCGTTGCAGAAAATGCATTCAAAACTATATAATTTGTTCGCGATAATTTTTTAGATAGTTTCAATAATATATTGTTCTCTGCTAACAATATATCTTTTAAATAAAAAAAAACTTAATTTTATCATGTTTTTAAAGTCAATAGCGTTTTGGTTGGACTAATAAATTCGATTATTTACAACAACAATTTTACAATTGAATCAACGAAATTTCATTCAATAACACCAGTGATATTGGATCAATGATTTTTTTTCTCAGTGTATAGGCAGATTCTGTCTATAAAAAAGACTAAAGTTTTTTTTTTTTCAAAATGCTCACCTCGAGACCTACGATCTAAATCTACAAAAGAAAATTTCGTATGATATCGAGAACAAGGATAAAAATATTAAAAAGAACTTTCGTTGCATTCCAACGATGCAAACTTCAACAGCATCGTTCCTGTGTTCCAGCAGTTCATTACTTCCGTACCAATGATTGCAGTACCATCGATAAGACGAGATGCTGTGTATCAGGGATTCCAAAAAGAATTGGGTGTGCCCACAATGTACCTGATACCTTCGGGTATCGAGCACTACTTCACGTACACCAGTGACATCCCTCACACGGACATGCAGCCATCGACTACATTGAGAACACCCTTTTTGATGGTAACTTTCCAGCCTGCAGCTCCCCCCCCCAATGTTCTTCGCCCCCAATCTTCTTTCTGGCAATCCCTCGTACCCTCATTTCAGTCCGGGCGCGTTGACAGAGATCCTCTGACACTGGATAACCTCGTTATACCTTCTCCGCGATCGGATTCTCCCTCCTGAATAACAGAGAGACGGGAGAGCAGCGAGAGGTGGATAGGCAGGAAGATGATGTTGGAGGGAGTGAGATCGAAGCGGGAATGGAGATATAGAGATGGCGCGTGGGTCTCAGGAACAATCGTTTTCCGATAATCTGAAGAATCGATAGGTGTATAGACAGTGGTAGTCTGGGAGGTGCATAAAGGAACACGAGCTATCGGGAAAGTGGGGAGGTGGCAAGGGAGAGCCAGGGGATGGTTGAAACGAAGAAACCAAGATGATGGAAAGACGGTTGGAAAAAATATAGTACATCGTGCCCGTCGTTACTTTTATCTCTTTCTTGAGAAGTTTGAGACGGCGTGAAAGAGCCACCGGGCTGGAGTAGGGCTGTGAGGGAGTCTGGTAGGTGGCGGAGGGAGGGCTTTGAAGCTGAGAAGGAAGGAAATTGTTTCACCACTTCGATTCTTCCCAGCCAGCAACGTTGGCAAAGGAGTAAAGTCTTCCTTCGTCTCCTTCTCTTTGTTCTACTCCTGCCGGGCGCCCCCCCCCCCCCCCCGTGAACTCCCCGACCGTCTCACTCCCTGCTCTATCCGTTCAAACTAATTAATTTGCAAGATTGGTCCGAGGAGACGAAGAAGCGAGCGGGAACGAGGAGACGGCCAAAGGGGGAAGAGTGGCCGGGCAAAAAGCTGGTGGACAGCTCGAATAAATTTCGTCGCCGAGACCGCCGTTTGCTACAAGTATAATGGCGTCATCTCCCAACGACTCGGGGGATGCGAATCTGTTGGTCGCACAACCAAGCGAGTCAACCGAAAACGTGCGATCGCGGCCAATGAAAAACTTGGTCGATCGTTGGCGCGAGAATCAACCCCTGCATAGCATCATGTACTTCAATGAGACGCGGAAGAACCTGGGGCAAGGAGAGGCAAACAGAGGCAGGCGAGGGAGGAGCGAGAGTTGAAGCTCGTATGACCAGACGAACCGCCGTGTCGCATGATGCAATTGCACTTGGATAAACAATGCACAGTACGTCGCACTGCAGACAGTGGTGCCCATCAGCGAAGAAACACGAGATACACGACCATGCTGCGGTCTTCGGGCAGCACCCTCCTCCCTTCCAGCCATCCCCTTTGCCTAGGCTTCACCACCGTACCACCCCTTGATGTGTACCATGCCCAGGACGCGTGAGACTGCACGTAGATGGATTTATGCTTGGAGCAAGTGGCAAACTGAAAGGCGTAACTCACGTAACGTTGGGTATTGGATTACGTGCCTTGTGGTCCTTCGTTACCGCCAGTCTTTACATGCTCCCATACATACATCCACCCGCACATACGTACACGCGGAAAGGTAATTCTGAATACACCCGACTACGAAGTACCGCGTCCCCACATTTGCCTACTGTCCCCATACTCAATATTACGCGCATCCCGGTGTCTTCGAAACATTTGCATCAATAGCAGTCATTCGGAGTACCGTCCGGGCCCCAAAGTCAAAGGTGAGGCCTGCAATATTGGAGGACCGTCCTAAGAGCAGCCGGATGTGCTGATAGCCAACATCAAACAGAAACGACAGCTCCAAAGTCCCATTTTCCCGGGTGACTGTGTCTGTGGGCTTTGGATGTGTTTACGCAGCAGCATGCAGTAAGCTGCAAAAGCCCCCCACCCCACCGTTCTTGCTCCCTCGAGTCTCATTCTCGCGTTACGCCGTCTCGCGCAGAGCTTGAGCGTCACCCGCAAGTTCCAGAGCACGACCTGTACAAATAAACGGGACGATCGACCCGCTGTCGGAAATAGACGACTATGTATGTTCGCGCACTTGGGCCTGGGTACATGTATGATCGTACGTGTGCTATAGATGAGTGTATGTGCCTGCCAATCAGGGGGAGGGGGGTGAAAATATATGTTGGTGGGTGTGTGTGTGCGTGCGTACATATGAGTGTCTGTAGGTGTGTGCACGGTCAACTTCCTTCGAGCTCGTTATCCGCCTCTGTTTTGTCTCGCTACCGTTCGATTACGTCGTTGCATCTTGCGCTCGTGTACTATTGTACATGTAGTTGCGTGTGTGCCGGGACGCGTACAGGGATAAACGAAGATGCCGAATGAACCGTTAATCCCTATTGCACCTCTGGATTTCGATGAAGACCTATGCTTGGCAAATTAATAATCCGCATCTCCCGCTCGATGGATTAATCCGCTGCTACTCCGAATACATCCGTGACCGATACTCTGATGAAAGAGTTTTATTGACATCAACGAAGTGCGTTTGTTTGATACATTTTCGCTTGAGGGTTTTTATTATGTTGAAGTTTGCATCGGTGGAATGTAACGAACAATAATTCCTTTGCAATGTTCAAATTTTTTAAGGTGTCTATATCGCTTGAACGGTTTTACGCATTCTTATTAGAGATTTACGACGTCAGTTTGCACAGAAAGAAGGATTTGGAAAAGCGTAATAACAAAGAAGTGGAAAATGAGGAACAGGATCGTTGCATTTTGACTTTGCAAACTTCAACGTCATGGGTTTTTACGTATTATCAATGACGTTGAAATTCGCGTCGCCGGAATGCAACGGTTTTTTTTAATTTCTTCATTTTTATTATTGTTTCCAATATTTTTTTGCAACTTGAGTTGGTAAATCCGCAGTAAAAATGCGGAAAAACGTTTGAAGGATTTTCGTGGCGTAAATCGGCCGGAAAGAGATTTTGTCGATGACAAAGAAATAATTCGTGTTGCGTTAAAGAGATGAAAACTTCAAGATCACGTTTTCATTTCTTTGCTTTCGCAATTAAAACTTTCCTAAGACTGCCTGCTCGTACTTCGCTAATCTAACCTAACTTCCGTTTCGTCCACAGCCGTCTTCAGCTACACTACATCGCACTTGCCATTTCCGCTCACTGGTTGATGCGCTAGCCGATGGACGGCTAAGCGGTCACCGCTCCGAGTATCGACCATGCACACCGCTGCTAACTCGAAGTATCGCAAATACGTATTTATTTAATTGTCTACATCAATGCCGAGAAGGAACTCCACGAGGAAGCTGAGGACTTCTTAATGCCCCGGGAATCGCAGATTAGGTAGATCATTTTATCTCAAAATGTTTGAACCTTGAAACCCTGAACGCGTTTTCCTGAAAATCACTTTTTCGTCAACCTCGGACGAGATAACTCACAAACGACCTAATCGATCATGCTGAAGTTTCCCACACTTTCAGATAACATAATTACCGTCTACGTGAACCTAAAGTTTTTTGGTATTATTCTCAAAAACTACCTCTTCGTTCACACACAAGCACCGTAATAAAAATTTCACGAAAAATACAACATTTTTTCAAACACGTATCATTTTCTGAATATTTCACTTATCTTCGAATTGTCTAGATTCACATACAGCTAGATAATGTGGGTTTTAGAAATCAATTCAATTTTTTTTTTTTCAATTTCTTCTTTATTGTTTTGATTTGGTTTATTTACATTTTTCGAGTATTGTCTCTAAGGTTTCTCTCCATTTATGGGATAGGGTATTGTTTTATTTACATATGTTACAGTGTTTTATTTGCCTTCGGGCTGATATTTTTTGCTTTTCTGCATCTTTTTTTTACTTAATTCTAATAAATATAATAAAAATGGAATAGGTAATTTAGGAGGGGGTATTTAGAGGCGGGGGAGTTGGATCGGGCAAAGAATGTTAGGTTTCGCCGATGGGTTGTCGTATGGCCGGCGATCTTCTGGTGTGAGTCCACGTAAATAGGGGCAGGCGTGATTTTCGAGTTTGTCCAGATTGTTTCGGTGTATCTCGCAGAGGCGCTCGAGAAAGGGTTTCTCGCCCGTCATAATCCACAGATCGGCAGTTGGAAAAGATACCGGTAGACCGGTGGCTTGTTTAAGCGTTTTTTTGTACGTTATCTCCATTTTTCGTAGGGATGTTTTATTATATAGTGGTAGTAAACAGCCGGTGCCATAATCCAGTGATGGGAGAACACATGCTCTGATGACTCTCCATTTTATGTATGCGTCTACTTCGCTGTAGCGCCCAATAATTCCTTGCAGACAGTTGACTACAAATTTCGTAATTCCGAGTCTTTTCTCGGATTGCGGTGTTATTTTAAGGGTTCTCGAGACAGTTACTCCAAGATAATTGAGTTTCCTTACTGGATTTATTATTTCGACATTCCTGGTTTGTGGATTGACAATGCTGATTCCGCGTTGCTCTATATGTCGATGTTGTCGTCCGAAGATCATCGCTTGTGTTTTTGAAGCGTTGCATTTGAGTCCCCATTTGTGATAGTATTCAAATAATTCTTGCGTGTTCTTTTCCGCCAGGTATTGCGCTCGGCGAGGGGTTTTAGAAATCTAAAATCTCTTGGCTCCAATGTTTCAGCTCAACGCACAGGACACTAGGTTGTACTCCGTGAAACAACCAAGGCGGCAACCGTCTCTGAAGCAAGTGTCGTACAGCCATTGGAAATAAAAAAAAACCTTTTTCAGAAAATTGAAAGATATAATATCTACATGACCTTTTAATTATGTAGAATAAATACTTCCGACACAAAAAATTCTTGAAAATTCGCTCTTTTCGGCTGCATAAAGAGATCTCCGCCTAAAATTAATGGTTTTCCTATATTTCTTCTTCAGCCCTCAGTGTTTTCCGTCACATTTGAAGCGCCGAGAAACATGACTGGGAGGAGGGCTGACGAACGTGCGGGTCTCTATGTGCCGGGTGGCTTATCATCGGTAGCTCGTACTCGATAGAAGGTAACGGGTTCACACGACCTATGCGGGAAACGTTCTATGAGAGGAGAGTACCTGCAGCGAGAGGAGAGAAACCGCACTGAAGATGCGAGACCGAGTGAAACGCAAATGCGTTGTCTGCTCGTTCGTTTGTTGCTCACGACTTGTGTCTACTCATGTACGTACATACACGTTTATAGCATAGTACACGCACAGGGATGCGTACATACGTGTGTTTGTCTGTATGTGTGTGCAATGCGGTTGACATGCTCCAGCGTTTAGACGCGAGGCAAGGGAGTGTACTCGCGTCGTGCTAGGATGAACCATGCGGGTCAAAAACAAAGACAAAGCCAAAGAGAGCGAGAGAGAGAGAGAGAGAGAGAGAGAGAGAGAGAGAGAGAGAGAGAGAGAGAGAGAGAGAGAGAGCAAGAGAGACTAACGCACAAAGTGGAACGAGACAAAAAGAAGGGAGGGTGATTCGACCGAAGGGAAGACGAACGTAGAGAGGTTGACTTTGATGGAGGAGCTTCTTGCTTCTGAAAACACACGGAGCCGCGGACAACTGGCTCGAGGAACGACTGAATAGGCATACCATGCAGATATACCTGTACATATCATATAACTGTAAGGGCTGCTTTGTCTGGACTTTTTCAATTTTTACTTAATTTCTTTGCGGCTCATTTACATCAACTGAACGAAGTGGGAAAATCGAGTTTGAAAAAAAAAAAATTGTCCGCTTGCGGGTTTGCAACTCGAGAACCACTGAATTGATTCGATGAATCTTTTAGAGAAACGCAACCTAGAGTGTGGAGTATGATTTAGACTATTCAGCGTTTCGCCTTGCAGTTTATTACAATTACAATGAACAAGTAGCGAGCAAACAAACATGACGTTTGTGCTGGACAAACGAACGAGCACGGCTAAACAAACGAAACTTTACGAATGATGGGGCAGTGTGTAATTTTCGAATTTTTAGAACATTGTTTTAGATCTTTTTTAGAAATCGAATTAGAATTTAGAATTTTCTAGAATTTTTTTTAGAAATTTTTGAACATGGTTTTAGAAATCCTTATTTTCAACAAGCAAAATATCGAATATTGAAAAACCCATGAAACTGCAAACGAGAGACGAAGTTAACAAAGTGGGTGATAATTTATAAACTTTGAATAAACTAGAATACAAACGAAGAAATATGACGTTCATATTAAACAAACGAATGAGCGCAAATAAACAAATAAACAAACAAAAATTGACGAATGATGAAGGGTAATTTAATTTGAGAATTTTCAACAATTTTTTTACAAATCATTATTTTTTAACAAAATATCGAAAATTGAAAAACACATAAAACTGTAAACAAAAAACCGAGTTTATAAAGTGAATGATAATCCATGGCACTGAAGTTTGCATCGTTGGGATGCAACGAAACTTCATATTCATATTTCATTCCCTCATTTTCATTATACCAAACATTTTTTTGCAAATTAAAATTGCAGATCTCCCAATAAGCATCTTAAAAGATGGATGAGGGGTTGTGGTAGAAATCTCCTAAAAACAGGTTGAGAAGGTAGAAAAAAAATCATTGCGCTTAAACGATGCAAACTTCAATCCCATCGATAATCCTGCAGACTTGGGTACTGCGGACGCTCCGCAGTGTAGTATGCAAAATTTTCGACTATTCCGTCGGAAAAAAGTGCTATTCAAATTAGAGGACTAAATGTGCGCATAAATATATATATATATATATATATATATATATATATATATATATATATATATATATATATATATATATATATATATATATATATAATACTTTAAACCCGTTGTATCCATGTAACGTTAGGAACAAGGACAGTAGGCGACTATAAGGACGATCTGCTATGGACAAAGTCTTCAAAGTCACTTTCCCCCCACTTTATACGTATTTATATGTTCATGTATGTATGTATGTACGTGTGTATGTATAGCCGGTTTTATCGATACCCGATATCCTTCTCGCACATCTACATTAGCTTCCCTGTCCTTGCTAATGCAGCGGGCTCCAATTTGGATAAAGGAACGAGGCTCTGCTGTGCAGTTTCGTACGTATAGCCATGCGAGAACAGACAAGAGTCTCCAGCACCTTATACGTATACAAACACGAGGGACAAAACCTTTCAAAGGCTGACTTTTTTGTACTCTTTGAAAGAAAGAGTGTACATCTAATGAGTGTCATGGTGCCAACTTCGATCAATGTGTAAAAACACGAGAAGTAGAGGAGAATTCTTCGAGACAATAGCAACAGTGAGGTATCGTCGTTTTAAATGAACATCGATAAATTACCGTTTATCGACTCGGTTGATAAATTGAAAAATGAGGAAGGAGAGTCTTGAATAAAAAATGATGTGCTTGTATTTTTAATAATAATGATGATGTCGATGATGGTGATGATGATAACGATAATGATGATGATAACAATGATGATGATGATGATAACGATAACGATGACGATGATAACGACGATGATGATGTCAATGATGGTGGTGATAATCATAGCAGTAATAATATTCTAATGGAACATAGCGCCCGGCACCTCCACCCCCGCGTTATCCGTGATGGCGGTGTGAGCGATGCACGTGTTCTGACGAAAAAAAATCAAAATTGTGACCTGTTGATCTAAGGCAGGGTTCACTTTAAGGGGTTACCCCCACTTGCGATTTTGAAAAAATCGATTTTTTTTTATTGCATTTTTTGACGTGCAATTTGAAGTGCAGTTTTTTTTTATGCCCGAAATAGATGACTCTATGCAAGTTTACAAAAAAAAATATTTTCTTCGTGTAAACTGAAATTGAAACTTTAAACGCGTTTTTCTCAAAATGGCATTTCTGAAGTCGGTGACCAAGATTACTCGAACACTAATGAATCGATCTTCTTGAAATTTTGCAGGCTTATTTAATACATAAAAATGTAGTCTTTAATCGTTCAATTTTTTTTCGTTAAAATCGAACCATTAACTTTCACTGTCCGCCATTTTGTGAAAAATGAATATTTTTTAAAATCCTTCGATTAAAGACTAGTTTATACTTATATTTGACTAAATCCATCCGCATTTTTTTTTCAGATGATCCACTTCGCCGCAATGTTGGTCACCGCAAACCGTGTATATAAAAACATTATTTCATTGACGGCCATTTGCCACTAAACAATGTAATATTTTTCAATAAAAAAATTACTGAAAGTCTTCAAGATGTGTTCTTTAAGATGGTATATTGATCGATTAAAAAAGTTTTGTAGTTTTCTTTAAAAAAAAATCATGAAAAACGCCTTTTTTTGCGCTACAAGTGGGGGTAACGCCTTAAGCTTAATCAGTTGCAATGATTGTTGTGTTTGTGGCTTTATAATATGCTCCATTTGGGTTTTGTTTGGCGTGGTAACAGTGGAATACTTGTAGATTATGCCGCCGGGCAATGAATAAAAAGTTGAGTTTGGGGCAACATGATTCCCTTCCAGCTGTACAAGATGTAGGTACGTTAATCGTGTACAAGACGATCCCTAGGAATCTTTGTTTTTTGTTATTTTTATTTATTACTATGTTTATTTATTTTATACCATAAATTTTTTAGAGTTTTATACTATTTAACTATTTACCATTTATATATATTAAAATAAATACTATCTTTTTCTTAAATAGATGGTCCATTTATGTTAAAAATACACTACTAATGTATAATTGATCTCACAAATAATAATTTATATACCTAAGTGATTTAAGACTGGCTATAGAAGACTGCTTTAGTTTAATTCTAGTTGGGTGAGATAAAACTCATGATAAGTATAAAGGTAATTTAACTTGTAAGTTCCGTTTATGTCGTATACCTATAATTAATATATATCAAGTAGTTGTAAACTGGATCAAATTTTTAGTTATATTCGCCTAATTTTTCCAATATAAAAAAAAATCCGAATATAGGGGCCGATGATCCGGGGGATCGTTTTGTCCATACCCAAGGGATTACCTTGAACACCGGGGTGTCCAAGATTATCTTTATGTAAGGTTTGAAACAAAGGAAATCTTTTTATTGAAACCCTAATAAATCAAATATTTCGAATATGCCAATCGTAAGATAGATAAATATGCCAGTAGTAAACGCTTTCAGATCTTAATTATGTTGAATATCTTTGAAATTACGAGCATTCTCTCTTAGGGGGATCATCTCGTACACCTTCCCCCTATGTATATTCGTGTGTGTTGGGGGGGAGGGGGGAGCTGACGACAATAATATAGTCTCTAACAATTTCCAAGGGGGCCAGCCGCAGCTGTGCGGGCATGGAAAGGAACAGAAAATCGAGAGAGAGAGAGAGAGAGAGAGAGAGAGAGAGAGAGAGAGAGAGAAATAAGCGGAAGAAGGGGACGAAGCGGAATGCGGTGCGATATTTCTTTTGATTGATCTGCATGAATCGCGAGAAACGCGTGGATGATGAGAGAGAAGGAGAGAAACGATCTATCACTCTCTCTCTCTCTCTCTCTCTCTCTCTCTCTCTCTCTCTCTCTCTCTCTCTCTCTCTTTCTCTTTCTCTCTGTCCCACTCTCCCACTCTCCCGTTCTCTTGCGTCAGCGGTTATCATTTCTCATCTCGTTCAATCCTCTATTTTGCACTTTTATATCCGTCCAATTTTTCCGATGAAAAATCGAGATGGATTAGTCCCGAAGCGTGGCACGTGGAGTGAAAAAAAAAGTTTCGCCAAAGCGGCTCGATCTCGCGGGTCTCTATCGTTCAGCTCCTTCTTCGCCCCAGCTTCTAGTGACCCTCTCGCGGTTGGTGGACGTGACACGATGATGCGTGAGTGGCTCGATTTCAAAAAACGAGCGAGCGAGGCGGCGCAAGAGAAAGAGATGGATCAAAAAGAATATAAAAAGTGAAGGAGGGGCAGGGATGGGGGGAGAGAGAGAGAGAGAGAGAGAGAGAGAGAGAGAGAGAGAGAGAGAGAGAGAGAGAGAGAAACGAAGAAAACAATACTACAGTTAAGAAATGAGACAGAGGGCAAGAGAGCGAGAGAGAAAAGCTTTATAAAGAGGGTGGGAGCGAGAGGCAGAGAGAGGGGAAGAGGGTGAGAAGCTTGAGAGAAAGGCCCAGAGGTCGAGTGTGCGATGGTGAGGAGGAGGGCAGGAGAAGATCGGCCCTTGTTTGACATGTAAATGTAAATGTTGAACCGGAGATACCTCAGCCTGGTTCTCAACCCGAAGCAACCGAATGCTAGCGAAATAGAAACAGCGCGGTAGCGCAAAAAAACTTCTTCTCCCTCTCTCTCTCTCTCCCTCTCTCTCTCTCTCTCTCTCTCTCTCTCTTAAATATAAATATACATAAACACATACACGTGCACAAGGAGACAAGACATTTTGACACACATACACATATATACGGGGAAGGACATTTTGAGACCGTTTTATTTATGCCATGTTGGCTATCCGCCCACCTGGCTGCTCCAAAGTCAGTCCTCAATTTTTTATGATATTGAAGTTTGCACCGTTGGAACGCAACGAAATTTTTCGTATTGCCCAATTTTTTGGCACTCCAAATATCACTGAAGTATCTTTGAATATCGTTATTAGGGATCCATAATCCAAAAGTGCAAAGGAAGACGTTATATACCAGGTGTAGAAGTGTGAAACCGGATTTCTTTTTCTAAAAATTACACGCCTGTTGTTTGGAAATAATTAAAAATATTTCATTCGAAATCATCTCCATTGCTATTTATACATTTTTCCCACCTTTCCGGCAGTTTATGAATGCCACGCCAAAAAGATGGTTCTTCTTTTGAAGCGAACCAGTTGTCGAGCCATTTTCGTACATTTTCATACGAATTGAAGCGTTGTTTAGCGAGAGCGTGTCCCATTGATGCGAATAGATGACAATCGGACGGAGCCAAGTCTGGAGAATAAGCCGCATGCGCTAGTACCCATGTAGGTTTCGCCAATCAAACCGTAACGGCCAATACTTGGGCCAATGTTGGCGGGGCGATGATCGATTACCCAATTGTACGCCAATGCTCGGCTGAGTATTGACTAGCCAACATTGGTTTGCCGATACGAGGCCAATGTTCGGCCAAATATAGACTCGCTAATTATTGGCTTGTCGATACGAGGCCGATGTTTGGTGAAGTATAGACTCGCCAATCATTGGTTTGCCGATACGCGGCCAATGTTCGGCCAAACATGGACTCGCTAATCATTGGCTTGTCGATACGAGGCCGATGTTTGGCGAAGTATAGACTGGCCAATCATTGGTTTGCCAATACGAGGCCAATGTTCGGCCAAGTATAGACTCGTTG
Source organism: Ophion slaviceki (assembly GCA_944452715.1). Taxonomy (NCBI): domain Eukaryota; kingdom Metazoa; phylum Arthropoda; class Insecta; order Hymenoptera; family Ichneumonidae; genus Ophion; species Ophion slaviceki. The sequence goes on from OX101789.1 coordinate 33,326,584, forward strand.
ATTATTGGTTTATCGATATGAGGCCGATGTTTGTCGAAGTATAGACTCGCCAATCATAGGTTTGCCGATACGAGGCCAATGTTCAGCTAAATATAGGCTCTCTAATCATTGGCTTATCGATACGAGGTCGATGTTTGGCGAAGTACAGACTCGCAAATCATGTTTTTCCCGATACGAGTCCAATGTTCGGCAAAATATAGACTCGCTAATGATTGGCTTGTCGATACGAGGCCGATGTATGGTGAAGTATAGACTCGCCAACGTTGATTCGCCGATACAAGGCCAATGTTCAGCCGAGTAACGCATGATCGAACCGCAATTCGTACATTGACGATTCATTGTTGCGCGTTGAAGTCATTGAGAGACGAGATAAATACTTTTCACGAGTTCATTGGACATTGGTCTTAACAAATATACTACCAAATCAAAGCACTCATTGTTGGCCGATTCTCGAACGAGCTCATACGCGATTCTCTGCCGATTTTTATGACCCATCCTACACTGACAGAAAAATTCTATAAAAATTAACTAATCGCGTTTATTTACTTATTTTTTATTTGAATTAACTAGATTTCGTGAAATCAAATTTTTCCTATTGCATTCAATTATTGGAATTATTCATTTTAAATATATTTATTTATTGAAATTAAACTTGAACTGATGAACTAATGGTCCGTCTTTATTGCACCACACATATTAAAGGGTTGTGGGGGTGGAGAGGGTGGAGAGAGAGGAATTATATATATATATATATATATATATATATATATATATATATATATATATATATATAGGTTATGTTTGAAAATTCTATAACATGTCATTCGATAAAACTCTAATTATCACAATGATATTAACTATTTGATATAGTTTGTGTGATAAAAATAATGTTGAGAATCCATTTGGTGTCTCATGCCATAACTGCGATTCAGATGTTACAAGTACTCGGTAGCATAGGGGCAGCATGCTTAGCTATGAGTAGGTAGGTTCAAGGTTCGAGTCCCATATAGGTGAAATATTTTCTTCGAACTAATCGTTTCGAAAGACGAGGTAATGACGAATTACAATACAAAAATAATTAATTTTTTTTGTCAATGCAGGACCAATTTTGTTGATCTATATCGGGTCACAATTATCCGCCAAGATTCGGTCGATAATCGGGCCAAGCTCGAGTGCCAATGATGGCAATCTTAGCGGGGACTTATTGTTGGCCGATTCTCGAATGAACTCCTACGCGATGCTCGGCCGATTCTCATAAGCCATTCTAGGGCCAATATTGATTGCGAATATCGGGCCGCTCTTATCATCCGAGGCTCGGTCGATGATCGGGCCAAGCTCGAGTGCCAATGTTGGCAAGCTCGGCGTCGAGCATCGGCCAATCGTTGGCCACTACCGATCACCCTACATGGGTATTTCCCAACTGAACGCCTCGATCGTTTCCCTGACCCGTTTTGCTGTGTGATGGAGCATTATCATGGAGCAAAATGACTTTGTCTTGCCTTTTTCCATATTCCGGTCGTTTTTCACGCAATGCTCGATTTAAATCGATCATTTGCTGTTGGAAGCGATCAGTTATCAGTGTTAACGGTTCCACCAGGTTTTTCGCAGCTCACAATAGATTAATTCGTTGTCCGCGATCTTTTTCGGTGGCTTCCCACGCTCTTCGTTTCTCACGGCAAAATCACCGCTTTTGAATTTTTTTTACCACTCGAAAGACTGTGTTTTACCAAGAGCATGTTCACCGTAAGCTTCGACAAGCATTCGATGCGATTCTGCAGCAGTTTCCTTCAAATGATAACAGAGAACCAATGCTGTGCGCAAATCGTAGTTCGCTGCACAAAACCCGACACGTTTAAGGTTATAGAAAAATATACCGGTGTAGGGAACTTGGGTTGTTGTGTGTTGAAAATCTTCGTCAGCTGTTAGAGGGAGATGATGGCGCTGCAGAAGCGGTCTTACAGTCCCTCAACTGATGGCTAGCATAATCTATAGGGAAATTTCGGTTTCATACTCCTACACCTGATAATAATAAAGAAGGATTTTCGTTGCATTCCAACGATGCAAACTTCAACAACATAACTATTTCTCAAACATATCGTAGGTTTTGGGTCCTGAAAGGTCCATGAAATGACCTCTGCATAAATATGCTTATGTTTATTTAAAGGTGACTTTGAAGACATCACGATGTATGTAACGTTAAGTATGGGGACTATGGGCTACCATGAGAAGTGTCGTTCGAGTTGGATCTTCAAATCCCCCCCCCCCTCTCTCTCTTCTCTCTCTCTCTCTCTCTCTCTCTGTCTCTCCTCCTCTCTCTCTCTCTCTCCTCCTCTCTCTCTCTCTCTCTCCTCCTCTCTCTCTCTCTCTCTCTCTCTCTCTCTCTCTCTCTCTCTCTCTCTCTCTCTCTCTCTCTCTCTCTCTCTCTCTCTCTCTCTCTCTCTCTCTCTCTCTCTCTCTCTCTCTCTCTCTCTCTCTCTCTCTCTCTCTCTCTCTCTCTCTCTCTCTCCTCACCTTTGGTTGTGAATTGTACAGCGGTCCAGGCAATACTCTTACGAGACCTCGTCCTCGTATAGAACAGCTGAGAAGAACAGGGATGCTGTTTATGGAGAGCAAGCGAGAGCAAGAGAGAGAGAGAGAGGGGGCGAGAGAAAAGTAAAGCTTGAGAACCGTTTAGGCGAGAGGAAAAGGGGGATGATTGTGTCTCGTCGGGGCAGCGAGACTTGCCAAACGAACCAGGATAGCTCGATATATACAACAAGAGGGTGTTGTCCACGATCCAACAACACATCTCACCCTCCACCCTCACCACCACCCCCCAACCGCCCCGCCAGAGGCTTTCAACCTGGCGAAAATCGTTACCGGTTACGAACTCCGATGCAAGGGAATAAAAATAAATAAGAGCGAAATAAAAAAAAATGGCATTGTGATGGTGTGCATGGCGCGAAGGAAAACCACGAAAAATAAATACGAGGCAACCAATCTAACGGAGGAATTTCTCGTATTCGAAAGCGCACCTGAAAAATGCGACGATTTGAAAATATCGGAAATCTGGACTACACTTTGGTGAAGTGAAATAGAGGAGATAAAACAGACTAAGATAATATAGAATAGGTTGCAATGTACTTGCAAGAAACATCCCTCAGGTGTCGTTCTTCGATTTTGTTGAAACTTATATATGTTATGAAGCATTGAAAACTAAACGACACGTATTTTTTTTATTGGCGGAAAAACGGTTTTAAGGAGTGAAACAAGCCTTCGAATAGAGTCGTTTCACCCCTTAATAATTTTTTTTGCGATAACTCTCTAGTGCAGCGATTTTCAAACACTCAGTATTTTACGGAACCCTAAAATAAGCAAAACCTTATTTTATCTTTATTTTTTAATGAAAATCATACAAAAATAGGTACTTTACATAACAATGTATTAATTCCACTGTAAATTGATGAAATTGTTTCTATTTATTGGAAGGTATGAAGTTGTTTTTTTTCGGCGGGTCTACGCAAGGCCTTTTTTATCGCTTCGGATTAGAAGAATTTTCGTTTTCGTTTAATTGCGATCGGTCGACTGCTTGTTGGTGAAACTGCAATATTAAACTTTGACATCCCTTTCTTCGAGGGCTGATTTCACCGCTTAAAATCGTTTTTTCGCCGATGAAAAGAAATACGCGTCGCTTAGTTTTCAATGCTTCATAACATATATAAGTTTCACGAAAATCGAAGGACGACACCTGAGGGATGTTCCTTGTTACAATAAAACAAAAAGCAATACGAAACACCATAAAATTGAGAATAAACGAAATGTGCTTTTGATAATTTAAGGGACCTACATAAGTTTGAAATTTTGGCAGGACGATTACTTTATTATACAAGTTTATAGGCTAGGATCTTGATTTTAATTTGCAACGAAGGTTTTGCGAAAATTCCAATAATTGACCAAGCTATGACGATTTTTGTGAAGGGCTCACCCACTGCGCTACGGCGAAACTCTCCGCTGCGATTTACTGGTTTTCTTTTGCGTTTTTCCCAAAACTGTGTTTTGTGAAACGCTGTAAATCATGCCTCAAAATCTATTCGTCCGATTCACTTCAATTTCGGACAGAGCGTAGTTTATAACATTTTCTATCGTGTGACCGGATGATTTTTTTATATATTGATCCATTAGTTGATAAGAAATGACTAAAGTGGTTTTTCTGGTCGAAAAGTCGACCTTTTTCTCCACAGCTTTCCATTTCCGATTTCCCGGGCTGAATAAGGCCTGGACTAGAGGGACTTGAAAATTTGTGACTACCGATTTTGGATCCAGAAAGAGCCTGCCCAATCCATTTTAGCGAAAAATGCCACATTTTCAGGTGTTATGTTGTCCCACCAATGAAGACCAATCTGAATTTAGTAGTCCAACCGAGTATCCGACACCCTGGTGGATGCGAAATCATCCGCTGATTACGAATTTTCCAGATTGAACTCGATCGGATCAAAACCCTTGATCCGGGGCGCGTATATTTAAAAAAAAATCCATCTCCTGGGCTCAATAAAGCCTGGGCGAGAATGGGACTTGAAAATTCGTGACTACCAAACGATTTTACCTCGAATAAGAGCCTGTTCAATCCATTTTCGCGAGAGATGAAAAATGTCACAATGTCCATCTTCTGTCGCACCGATTAGGACTAATTTTAATCTGGCAATCTCATCCATTTCCCGACATTCTTATCTATGCAAATTTATCCTTTTCATCATCCACCCCCTCGCCCCTCCGGCCTCCATAAGGGTGGGTTTCGGTGGTCGAAAAGTCTTAAAATATATTTCACTACATCTTTTGATCAAATTTGTTTGAATAATCACTCCATAGTTTATACCTGTGTGAAGTTAGCATCTCATAAATAAACTCCAGATAAAGTGGCATCCCGTATAGTTCTACGCTTCTTGATAAGTTTTAATAATAGTTCCGTCGGTTTCAGTATCAAAACCGCATTTTGAAAAAATGAGATGCTATCTTCGCAAAATATGTCAAATCATCTCATTGAATTTCGCAAATTTGACCATGAGTTGAAATTCAGAGAGGTCCCTCACACAAACTCCGAAATAGTTCTGGTTTTTTGAATATCCTCAATAATTATGAATCATTGTTATAAACAAAATATCCGTACAGGAGTGAGATGCTGTGGTACAACTGCGAGTTTTTGGCGATAATTTAACAATATATTTCTGAATGAAAAAAAAACTCTAATTTGGCAAGACTATGTATCAATTTAGTGTAAAATCCCGACTTCGTCGTTCCAAAACTCTCATGGGAAAAAAATATTGAAAACTGACCCCTTAAAGGGAACGGATTCGTGTAATTCGATGGAGTTGTACAGAGTGAGAGCCACTGCGAGACAAGATTTCAGTGGGCGGTATTGGTCCCCTCATCAAACGCTTGTCATACCGTTCTTACCCTCAAACTCCCCCGGCCTAGCAGGGATCTCGGTTCGTAAAGCTCGTCGAGCCAGAGGCGGTATCAACCACCACCAACAGCCACCGCCACCATCATCCCTCCCTGTCCACCCCTCCCCTCTCACCTTCGCCCGAGCCCTTCGTCTTTCTCCCTCAGTGTCGTAACTACGAGAGCAGCAGAGACCGAGCGAGCAAGGGCGAGAGAAAAATAAGTGGATAAATATATTATGCTCTGGTAAACGGTGAGGCCAACATTTAGAATAATAAAGCACCAAGTCGCATACAAACAAATAATACAAAATAACGCAATCAGGTACGAAATAATAAAAGATGTATACAAATCACGAACAAAGTTATTTTCGAAAATAAAAAAAAACGCAGGACAGAGAGAGAGAGAGAAAAAATAAATAAATCACGCAAAAAATGCTATACATAAGAACCGTGTACAAAATAATTTAAAAAATGTCAAAAGATCGCAGAAATCTAACAAAATTTAAAAAATTAGAACACAATAAAATAATATTAAAAAATCGCTTTGAAAATAATCAAAAATAACAAAAGCAATTTGCCCGAAATTATGTGAAATTAAAAAATCACAACATAATAGAGCAATATAAAAAACATCGAATTCAAAATAATGGAAAAATTAAAAACAATTTTTACAACATAATAGAAATTGTCTTGAAACGCAACATAAAAGAAATTACAGACAAAAAATACAAAACGAAATTAAGCCCGTGATAAATAATGCAGACAAGCAAAATTGTAGAAAAATCGATGAAAATTGAAAAAAAAAATGGTAAAAATTTAAAACAAAACTGTGAAGTAATTATGCAGTTGTGCTGGCAATAATAGCTGAAGCGATACAAAAGAGAGAGAACAAAAGAGCGAGAAGGAATGACTGCACGCAGTACAAACGATTCACGACAAATAATCGTGAAAAAATTTCCCATTTATTCCGGTCGTCCACTTTGTCCGAGAAAGGCTGGTAAGAATATAGGCGGCACAAGATCAATAAATGCGGTCGCGTGACTGCGGTGTGAATTTACGCGCGACACTTTAGATTACCGCGGGCTATCCACAGATGAACTCGTATCAATTTATGTCGCCGAAACGAACTAAAAAAAAAAAGAAGCGGATTTCGGATCCAGATTTGATCTGGATCCAAAATCCGTCAATTTTTTTATTATCACAGGCCAATTTTCTTTTTACTCGCGTTAATTATTTTTCTCGATCCGAACGCGATCTGCCTAAAGGCGAGCTGTATGACGAACTTTGCAATTAAGAACCATTTTCTTTTATCGTTAACTCGTTATCATCCAATGTTTTCGGCAATTTCACGCTAGAAGAATTGCCAAAACATTGTGAAAAATTTTTTTACGTCTTACAACTCTGATTCGGTACAAAATATTTGGAATGATAAGAAAACTAAAATAAATAAAAAAAAACAATTACCGTAGCGTTCTAACGATGCAAACTCCAAGACCATCAAGCGGTACATTTTATCGAAAGGAATGCACTTTATTGCCGTCGCGAAATGTTTTCATTGACAATGAACAATTCAGCGATAAAAATTCGTATTTTGATAAAGTTTTTCCGTCATTGCGGTTTCATGCCTGGTTTAACGTGACCCTTTAACTCTTGTTGTCTTTTTTTCTGTTTCTCCCTCTCCTTTCCCTCTCTCTCTTTCTCTCGCTCTCTCTCTCTTTCACGCGATTCGTCTTTTCTTGTCTTTTTCTACGCCGTCAATCGCGTTAATGGACGCGCGAATGTAAAGCAAAGCCGCACCTTTTTCTCCCCCCTCCCCTGCTTCTTGTTCACTCTCTCTCCCATTCCCTATCTCGCTTGACGGTTTTGTCAGTGGCGTAGTGGAAGGAAGGGGGTGAAGGAGAGGGAGAGAGAGAGGGAGAGAGAGAGGGAGAGAGGGAGAGAGAGAGAGAGGAGAGGGACAAAGATTTTGAAAAAAAGAGTCGACATGAATATTCAGTGAGCCCGAGGAAGCCGGAAGCAAGGTCGTACTCCGCGAGTCCGCGAGGATGGTATGTACGAGTGAAAAAGAGTAGAAGAAGAAGCGCGAAGAGTTGGAGATGGAGAATTGGTGGTGGACACGTACGAGAGAGAAAATAAGAGACAAAAGTACATACGCGTACGAGAATTTCAGTAGCGCGACGATTTCATCATCGAGGGAAGGCGTGCGAAATTGCCATTCGTTCGAGAAAGGACAAAACGAACGAAGAGGACGAGAGTCGTCGCAATTTTCACCCCCCCCCCCGCCCCCCCCCCCAGTTTTTCGTACCGCCACGATTCCCATACATTTTTCCCATTTTTCTTTCTCACATTTATACGCGCCGTTCCGCACGATTATAAATTCATGAATTTACGATCAATAAACACATATATTTTTACAGTTCCCCTCACGAGCGTAAACATTTGTTTTCTTTTCCCTGAATGCTCCTTCGTATACCCTTTCGGAGTTTTTACGATTTGCTCAAGTTTTACCCCGGGCTAGACAGTCTACCACTTCCGATGGGCCCAGTGCAGGGTATTGCCCATCGTCGCTCTTTGTATAACCCGAAATATTTTTTTGCAAATTTCGATTACGAAACTTGTGGACAACGTGAAAAAATGTTGTCTCGTAGGGCAAAAATGTGAAAAAATTGGACGATAACGAGGGAACGATTTTAGTACATGAATTTTCGTTGCTTCTGATGCTGTGACGTTGACGTTTGTTGCGTTAGAATGCAACGATTTTTTCGTCAATTTTCCATTTCTTTATTTTTATGCATATCCAAAGCCTTTTTGTTGCTAATTTTTGCCGAAGTCGTAAATCTGTGGTAAGAACGAGAAAGAAATTATCGAAAGAAGTGGACAGAAAGTGAAGTGGGAAAATTAATGGCGGAGTTTGGCATCGTTGGAATGCAATGATTTTTTTGTTCATTTTCCATTTCTGTTTTTTTTAATGCATAACAAGAGCCTTCTTTTTGGATTGAGGTCGTAGATCTCTAATAAGAATACGTGAAAAACGTTTGAGCGATTTTCAGAGCCGAAAAAAAGTTGGAACAATTAAAAAGAATGAATTTTTGTTGCATTTCATCGATGCAAACTTTAACATCACGAGAATAAGAATAGGAATGATGAAGCTTGCATCGTTGGAGTGCAACGAAATTTCATTATTTTTAATTGTTCAAACTTTCTTTTGGCTCTGAAAATCACTTAAACGCTTTTACGTATTCTTATTGGAGATCCACGAACTCAATTTGCAAAATAAAGCATTGCATAGGCGTAAAAAAGAACAAATGAAAAATGGATAAAAAAATCGTTGCATTCCAACGATGCAAACACCAACGTCCTTCATTGCCCCAGTTCACTATTTTCTGTCCTCTTACATACTTAATTAAACTTAATTAAACTTAGGTCAAAATAACTTACAGTCAATTATTATACTCAACGATAACCCGGAATAAAAAAATTCGCGCAAATACAGTAGATTTATACATGTTTACATTTTCTCTGAAAAGTCGCGGACACGAAAATTCTTCTGCTAGTCACATTTTGTAAAGTTTTATCATTGACATTTTCTTTCAACATTGGGTGACCCCCTGTTTGTCGTTGCGGAATTTTTAGAATTGTTTACACGCGTAGAGCAGTCTATATCTGAAGATATCTAGAGTTATTGACTGTATAAATTATTAGGTAGAAATATGGTGTTGAAGTTTGCGTCGTGGGAACACAGCGGAATTTTTTTTACATTTTATTTTCCATATTTTTATTCTTACAGAAGATATTTTTTTAACGATTTTTATCGTAGATCACTGAATGAATATATTATAAAATGGTCAAAGGAATTTTACTGCAAAAAATGTCAATAAAAATTAAAAGAATTCAGAAATATTAATTTTCGTTGCATTGCAACGATGCCAAACTTCAACCCATATAGAAATGTGGTCAGCGTGTCATCTCCGTAAAGTGGCTTATAAATTAGACGATTTTTCAAGTTTTTCAACTTTTAATGTTTCGTTAAAAGTTCGGTAACATGGCTTGAAATTTTACCAGTACACTGGGATGTTTTTTTATCTCATAAGATTGAACTTTGCATCGTTTCAATGCAACGAAAATTAATATTTCCGAGTTCCTTCGATTTCTTTCGCCAGATTTCGCCTTTAACCATTTTTCAAGATATTTATTTCGCGATCTACGATATAAATCTAAAAAAAAGATCTATAATAATGAAAATACGCAAAACAAAATGTAAAAAAGAACTTTTGTTGCGTTCCAACGATGCGAGCTTCAACACCATTTTATTTCATTGTAGACGAAAAACCAGTTAATTGTTAAATATTCGAATTCGTGCAAGGAATACCTTAAAATCCTAATTGTGCGAACGTCACATCGCGGGAATCAGTCACACGCAAAAGCCACTCTTGTTGCTTGATAAAAAGAAGAAAAAAAAAACTCTCGTATCTTTCTATAAATGCATTCATGCTTCATACTATATGGTGTTTCGCGTTGATGACGTAAAACCGCGTTTTCGCAGGGAAGCAATCCGCCGCAACGAGAAGATGGAATTGGCATGTTGCCTATATGCACACACACTAATATACACATGTACATAAATATATACCGGGTGTCCCATTATGATCTTACACCGGATTTATCTCGAAAAAAACTGCCCCGATCAAGTATTCAGTACAATAAAACTTTTAGGGTTCGAAGGGAGACGTTAAAAAAAATATTTTTTTGGTCCAAAATTCAAAATGGCGACGTTAAGATGGCCGTGTTTTTTTTTTCTTAAACGGGATCATGAGTTTGTTATCAACAAAAAATTTGACAGACCAAAACTAACAACTTTTGTACGAAAAGTTTTTTTCAACGCTCATAATTTTTAGGTTAGAGCACTTATTACAATTTTAGCGCCATCCAGAATCTACCACGAGGAGGTAAAGTCTTTACCATCCGTCGTGCAAGTCTGCGCGTATGTGTGGCCGTGAGTTTGTTTGGGTTTGTTCGATAGCCCAAACAAACCCAAACAAGGATTACGTCTCCGCGACTCGTCACTTCCGTTGTCGAACAAAACCCAAGTGTGCGTATGGTATTGAAGAATGCGCCGTGGGGATGCAACGAAAATATTTTCTTTCCGTATTACACAATTTTTTTTCGGCTCATTTAAGCTACGAAAATCACCGGAATATTTCGATTATAGTTTCTCGATTATGGTTCGACAACCGAAACTTGGAAAAGGAGGTTAGATAGTAATTATAATTTTAAAAAATGGAAAAATGAAGAAGAATTTTCGTTTGTTTGGTATTAAAGTTTGCATCGCAACGATGCAAACTTCAATACCATATGTGTATGTGTTCGTTTGCTTGGGTTTGTTTGGTAACGGAAGTGACGAGCCGCAGAGACCTAATCCTTGCTCGGCGTTGTTAGGATTATCGAACAAATCCAAACAAACCCAAACAAACTCACACTCACATAGACACGCACACTTAGACTAGGGATGTTGAACACTTTGCCTCCTCCTGGTACATTCTGGATAGCACTAAAATAGTGAAAAAAAAAAATCGTATTTTAACCTAAAAATGATTAACGTTATCAAGAAACTTTTCCTACAAAAGTTGTTAGTTTTTGCTTGGCAATTTTTTTGGTGAAAAAATTCAGGAACCCTTTTAAAAAAAACATGTCGGCCATCTTAACGTTGCCATTTGGAATTTTGGACCAAAAAAGATTTTTTTGTCGAACGTCCCCCTGCATGAACCCTAAAAAATGTATTCTACTCGATACGTGATCGGAGCAGTATTTTTCGAGATAAATCAGGTGTAAAATAAAAACGGACACCTGGTATATATATATATATATATATATATATATATATATATATATATATATATATACCAGGTTGGACACCCTGTGTCCCAGAACCCAACGTCAAGCCGAAACGGGGTGACAGGATTGATTGTAACCATCATGAGAAAAATCAGAAAAAAAATCTGGGCATTTAAGAAAAACCTAAAAATTTGGTCAAACTGTAACCATTTTTCGGTTATTGTGGTTAATTTTTATTATTTTTGTTCATTTAAACTTTGGAACCGTAACCCTAAATAACATTTCTAGAATCACAGTCAAAAATAATGACACAATTGCCTCAAGTTTCCTAGAATTAAGACTGTTTTTTGTTAAACTATGAAATTAAAATTTTCAAAATAGATTTTTTTTCTGATTTTTCTCATGATGGTTACAATCAATCCTGTCACCCCGTTTCGGCTTGACGTTGAGTTCTGGGACACCCTGTATATATATATATATATATATATATATTTGTGTGTGTGTGGGTGGGTGAGTGTACACACACTCACACACACACACACACACACACACACACACACACACACACACACACACACACACACACACACACACACACACACACACACACACACACACACACACAAATATATATATATATATATATATATATATATACAGGGTACTAGCAGGGGATATATACTAGCACTCACTCGAACGCGCTCCCTTAAATCGTTACCGTCGACGCGCACACTTCTATATGTCTTGCACTCTCGAGAGCTCGATCAAAAAAAAAAATTCAATTTTTTTGAGCACTCGTGCGGGCTCACGTTCCTCCTCCTTTCTCCCATAGTTTCTGGCTTTACCCACGACGCTTCGACCTAACCTCCATTCATATGTACATGTGTTCGTATGCGTGCGTGTACGCGTGTATGACAGTATAAAACGGGGGGGGGGGGGGAATAAACGAGATAGCGAATGCAATAGCTGCGGGATAGAAGGGAGGGCTTTTCAATTTTCATTCCATAGCCAATTCGGGATGGACAATTCGCAGCGGACAATTAGTCCGGGACGCGCACAATTTGATTAGCGATTGTCATCGTCCGAAATGTATATTTTTTTTTCTTTTTTTTTTCGTTTCTCCAATATTCTGTTCTCTTTTCTTCTGTTCCACTCTCCTACTCTCTCGCCCTCATTGTGCCATTCTAGAGCGCGTTTTTGATGGCACACGTAGCGCTCTAGTTGCGCGTTTGTGAGAATTCCCTCGCTTTTTTGCTTCTCTCTCTCTCTCTCTCTCTCTCTCTCTCTCTCTCTCTCTCTTCTATCTCTTCGCTACAATTTGCCGGTGCGCTTTATTATCTTTTCTTTCGGATATGTCGCGTTCGAGGCAGAATGCGAGAGGAAAAGAGGGAGGGGCGAGGGTAGCTGCAAGAGTTCTCGTGTGGTTTTTTTCGTCAATGCGAGGATTTCGCGAGCGAAATGTCCGTAGGGTGGCACAATATGTGGAGGGACACGCCGAGGGTGGGACGGGCGTGCAGAGACGCACGTAGACTCTAATTCCGGCATCGATCAGGCCGAAATAGACGTCGTTGCAGTTTATCGAGCATTTCTCTTCTCCGCGATTGCCGAGCGATGATATTTCGAAACGTTGACAAATATTTTTTCGCGTACATCGCTGGTAACGTAAATGCTCACGGAATTCCATTTGTTTTGCCGAAATATCAGCCATCTGGGAGAACACGGGGAAATATTCCCAATTTCCTTAAGGCCTTAAGCGAAAAAATAGGCTTTTTGGGGATGTTTTTTCTCAGAAAAACTCAAAAACTCAAAATAAATCGAGATTTAAAAAAGGGTGTTCATCATACATATCAGTGACTGTATACAATAATTTTTTTGAAGCGATTAATTTCAAAATGGCGGCTGTGCAGCGTTTATCTCAAAACTGCATTTTTCAAGTTGGCCGGAAATAACTCGGACAATTTTCAACCGATTCACTTGAAATGTTCAACATATCTTGAAAAATACATTGTCTGTGGAAGTACGTAGGATTTTTTTTGTATCGCATAGTTCATTTGTTATTAACAATTATCGGACGATTTTTAGGAAAATTTTTGGAATGTGAAAAATTTGCCTAAAAAATATTTATACGAAATTCCAACTTAATCGGCTTAATAGTTTTTGAGTTATGCTGCACGCTAATTTCGAAAATGCAGTTTTAAGAAAAACGCTATTGAAGTTTACATAGAATTTGAATTAGATTGCACTAGGTACTTGTGGTAACTAATCACTTGAGTAATCTGTTACAAAGTAATTAAATTAACGGTAGTAATCGTAATTGTGAGTTGTTCATTTAATTACTTTTTGCCCATCTCTACTTGCCCCTATGCGCTCTCACTCCTACCTGCGGCGCGCGCTCCGAATTCGAGGGGTGAGGCACAGCGTTGACGGGCTATGACGTTTGAAGTTTTTCGAAATTCGCGTTGAAACTTTGGGTAAATATACTAGATATATAGTTCCATCGTTTAAAGAAAAAATTAAAAAAAAAGAATTCTTTTTTTTTATCGTCGAAAGTGTATATCCTGGCGTAACTTTGTGCTCGTTTGTTCACGAAAAAACTTCATGACATTAAAGTTTGCATCGTTGGAACGAAACGGATTTTTGGTCTTTTTTCATTGCTGAGCTATTTTTCTCTGCCGATTCCGGTTATCAGAATCATTCCCACTTTTTGACGTAGCCTTATCAGACATTAGCGATCTCAATATGGAAAAAAAAGTTTCGAAAAATAATTTCTTCAATGGAAAAGAAAATCGTTGCGCTCCAACGATGCAAACTTCAATGCGATACATCTTCATGCTCTCGAAGCTTGCATCGTTGGAATGAGGCGAAAATTCTTAATTATTTTGTTTCCTGCTTTTCATTTTTTCGAAACATTTTCTTTGCATATTTGAATGATGGATCTATAAAAAAAGCAAATTAAAAAATTGTTGAGGCATTTTCCTAGCTAAGATTTGCCAAAAGAAATCGGAGCAAATAAAAAATCATAATTTTCGTTGCATCCCAACGATGCAAACTTCAAGATCGTAAATCTTCAAGGAAGGCTCACCGAAAAATTTCTAAAAAAAAAAACGCGTCTGCGCTTTCGTCGCACTTACGGTGGCTGCGGAAAAAATGCATTTTCCTCTTACGTTCGTTGGCTAGAATAGGAGAAAAAAACTGCTGCATGCACGCGGAGTGTAGAGTGAGCGAAAAACAAGTTCCCTGGAGAGGTAGTCCGGAAGAAAGACAGCGAGGGCGAGAGAGGGAGGGGGGAAGAGAGGGGGCGACGATGAGGAAGTGGGTGAGAAGTAAGGGGAATGGAGAAAAACAAAGGGAAAAATCTTTTGTCCGTTGGTAATGCACCGCGACTCTCGGGGAAAAAGAAAAAGGAGCGCGAGTTTGGAAGAGTAGCGCCTACGTACAAAGCGATTCGGAGAATTCATACATTATTCGTTATAGGAGAAAACGCATCCTGCAATATATATTGAGGAAGAACGCTTCGAACCCGTCATGTAGATGTAATGTTGGATATCAGCGTTGTCTGTAATGGATCTGAAGTTTGCATCGTTGCAGTGCAACGAAATTTCTTCTCTGTTTTTTTTATTAAGGCGTTAGGCCACAGTAACGGGTGTAAAATCATGTGCAAATTTGACAATTTTTTTTTCGTATGAAAAAGTGATCAACTCATAAAATTAATTACACATCTATTTAGTATGAATATCAAGCTGTTGGAAATTTTTTTTTCGATGTACATAATGACCGACTACTAATATTTTCTTTTATCTTTTTTTCAGGCGCTCCGCAGCGTGACATTTAGCATCCACAATTTTTTACCTAGAACAAAAAACAAAAATTCTCGTCAAACTACGTTAGAATACCCAGAGAAGCACGTACGGAATTGAAAAATTTTTGTTTTATTCAAAAGTTGTAGGTATTTGAACTTAAGGGGTTACCTCCACTTGCGATTTTGAAAAAATCGATTTTTTTTTATTGCATTTTTTTGAAGTATAAGTATCCGGGCCCATACTTCTGTATGGGCCCAGAATAGATGACTCTATGTAAGTTTACAAAAAAAAATATTTTCTTCGTGTAAACTGAAATTGAAACTTTAAACGCGTTTTTCTCAAAATGGCATTTCTGAAGTCGGTGACCAAGATTACTCGAACACTAATGAACCGATCTTCTTGAAATTTTGCAGGCTTATTTAATACATAAAAATGTAGTCTTTAATCGTTCGATTTTTTTTTTCGAAAAAAATGGCCGTTTTATAGCCAAAAAACGGCCGTTTTTTTCGTTAAAATCGAACCATTAACTTCGACTGTCCGCCATTTTGTGAAAAATGAATATTTTTTAAAATCCTTCGATTAAATACTAGTTTATACTTATATTTGACTAAATCCATCCGCATTTTTTTTTTCAGATGATCCACTTCGCCGCAATGTTGGTCACCGCAAACCGTTTATATAAAAACATTATTTCATTGACGGCCATTTGCCACTAAACAATGTAATATTTATCAATAAAAAAATTACTGAATGTTCTTCAAGATGTGTTCTTTAAGATGGTATATTGATCGGTTAAAAAAGTTTTGTAGTTTTCTTTAAAAAAATTCATGAAAAAGGCCTTTTTTGCGCTACAAGTGGGGGTAACGGCTTAAGAAATGAATTTTCAGTGAAAAATTTCGTTATAACTGCTCATAAACTGCTCATGAAACGAAAAGTTTACGATTAATCAGAAATTCCGTACGTACTTCTCTGCGAAATGCAATTAGAAACATAACTTTTAAATTTGAAGTGAATCGAGTGAAAATTGTTGAAGTTATTTGTCACGCGAATTGGAAAAAAGGTGTTTCGAGAAATTTCGAGTAGTCGGCCATTTTGTACATCGAAAAAAAAATATGTATTTTTTCTAACAGCTTGATACTCATACTAAATAGATGTGTAATTAATTTTATGAGTGAATCACTTTTTCATACGGAAAAAAATTGTTAAATTCGCACAAGAATTTGTATGAACAGGATGAGACCCTGGAGCATTTATTGTTGTGCGAAAAAAGCAGAGAGATGGTGACGGAAAATGCAACAAAAGGCGTGGAGGAATGGCTGGAAGGAATTGATCAAGTGGCGATTTTTGGGGAAGTAATAAATATGTTGGGAGGTAAAATACAGAAAGGTGCATATTTCAGGGAAATTCAGGAAGTGTGGAGTAAAAGGAGTTTGGAATGAGAGACCGAGAGAGTATAAGAGAGAGACCGAGAGATTATAAGATTTGTTAAAGATATATTGTCTGACATTGTATAAGTTTTGTAAAAAAACTTTTTAAAAGTTATGCAAATAAAACTCTATTGACTGATTGATTGTTAAATTCGCACATGATTTTACACATGTACATGAAGTTTGCATCGTTGCTATCCAACGGTTTCATTTTTTTTTTCGATTTTGTTTGGCTGGTCCCGGTGGCCGTAAATATTTTTTATTCATTTTACCATATTTTTTTAGCAACTAGAGCCGAACTGACCAAGAAAAAATAGGAAATTACAAAATCGAAAAAAAAAAATGAAACCGTTGGATAGCAACGATGCAAACTTCATGTACATATTTTACACCCGTTACTGTGGCCTAACGCCTTAAGGCAGAACGAGTGCGCGCTCCTGATTTCTATAGATTTTGTTCAAATATTAACCCGATATTGTTCATGTCATTATGCATGTTTGAGTGAAATTTCAGAACAGTCGACTATTTAGTTTGGGAGATAATGGGTCTTAAAATTGCAACTTCTAACACTGCAGGGTCTGCATTGACCGAAAGCCAGGTCACATAATTCGTCGTACCACTCTATTGTGTTTATAAATTTTGCAAAAAAAATTATGTTTAGATAGCAAACTAGCTGGGTGAAGAGTGAAAAAAGTTTGGATTGCCTTTACTTTTCAGTTTTGCTAAAAACGTTCAGTAAAGACAGAATAATTCTCGGTAAAAAATATTTATCCCCTATAATAAGAAGACATACGGTAATACCGCAGAACAGTATTGTTCAATATTTCGAGAAAAAAAGAATTATCGTGTTCCTAAAGTTGAAAAGTTTTATCATAAAAAAAGATTTGCGTTATAAATATTAATATTTTATATTGTTCATGTTATCTTCATTAATAAATAAAAGTGTCGGTTAATTCATAACTAATTAAAAACTTTGTTCAATTAAAAAGTACTTCCAAATAAAAATTTGTGTAGCAGTATTATTTTAAATATGCCGCGCAAACTTACGTCATTGGATACGTGGAACGATGCGGTTTTGCCATGTCTTCTTATTATAGGGGACAAATATTTTTTACGGAAAATTATTTTGTCTTAATTTCAATGCAGACCCTTCACTGTTAAAAGTTGCAATTTAAAAACCCGTCATCTCCTAATCTAAATAGTCGACTGTTCTGAAATTTCACTCAAACATGTACAATGCTATGAACAATGTCAGGTTGAAATTTGAACAAAATCTATAGAAATCATTTTATACCGTTTTCTTCGGTTTTTCTTTTAAAGGAAGGAATCATATACATGGTCAAAAGAACTTTGAGGCTTTATTGGGTATATATTGAAGTATGTATTTCTAAAAAGGTATTTGTCAAAAAAATACAAAATGGCGGCAGTAGAACTGCCGTAAATTAAATCCTGGAACCAAGAGTGAAATGTTTCCGTTAATTATATTAGTTTTAGCAGTCGAGTATGGGCGAAAATGAAAAAATACCGAAAAGAAATAGAGATGAGATTGAAAAAAAAAGTTCGTTTTTTTACCATAATTTTCATACAAAAAGTGATATATTTTTTACGATTTTCAATTAATCGAAAAAAAGTGCTCGTACTTAATTGTTAAAGCAATCAAAGAAGCTACAGTTAAAATTTCAAGTCGATTGGACGAAAATTGTTCGAGTTCAGCTGCGGGCCGATTTCGAAAACATGGTTTTGAGAAAATACGTGTTCAAAATTTCCGGTAATTGTAGACGTTTTATAGACCCCACAGCTGATGACACTTTTTGCTAATCCAATGCCACCTATTGGTAGGAAATAAAACTATTTTTAGTCGGTAACTTTTTCCCCAAAGATAATAGGCTTACAAGAGTCGAGAACTGCGTCTACCGGCGTGGCATCGCCGAAGGCGCTTTTCAGCGCCCGGACACTCGCCTCAAAAAGAGCTGGAAAACCACATTAAAACTGTTTTTTTTTTCATCTATAAACCAATATGCATCATATTTTTGAATGTACAAAGGAATTTTTAAAAGTGTTTCAAATAAAACCAATTTTTCGAAATTTTTAAAGAGTTGTCCTCTGTTAATCGTTTGCGCGAATATTTTCACTCCAGAATTCCAATGGAGGCGATACAAAACGTTGAAAAAATTTGCTGGCCCGCATCCACCCTTGTTAGGGGTTTGAGAGCAGTCCTGCATTTTTGCAACGTTGAAGCTTGCATCATTGGAATGCTACAATTTTTTGTTGTTGTTATTTCATTTTTATTATGAATTAAAACATTTTTTTGCAACTTGAGGTCGTAAATTTACAAATAAAAAAACGTGAAACCGTTCCAATGATTTTTACAGCCTAAATCGCCGAAAAAGAAATTTCATCAATGAAAAAGAATTAATTCCCGTTGCGTTCCAACGATGCGAACCTCAAGATCGTGTTTACAAAGGTTTAGTTTGCGTTAATCCGTTGTTAGATGTGGTTTGTCTTCGTGCTAAATAGCCACAAAAATTACATTAATTTAAGGATTTTTGGATTGGATGGGTCTTGCCCATCCAACCGCGCGTAAAATTACAGCGGGATGAGGTTTGCATCGGTGGAGTGCAAAGAAAATTATTTTTTTTCACTTTCCCAAATGTCTTTTAGCAAATTTTAGCTACCAAAATCCCTCAACCATCTTTAAGACGCTTATTGGGAGATTTGCAACTGAAATTTGCAAAAAAAAGATGTCATGTCATATTGAAAATGTGGAAATAAAAATATGAATGTGAATTTCCGTTGCATTCCAACGATGCAAACTTCAATACCATAAAATACATTACACTATTTCTTATCTCTGGCGTTTTGTGGTTAAAAAAAACATAAAAAATTCGCAGTCTCAGTATAGTCTATACAATGCCATATCTTCTTTTTTCAAATTTAATCTTGGATTGTTGCTAACGCTCCAACCTTCTTGAGACAAATGTCACTTAAAAATCATTATAGATTGAATTAAAAATATTACACTATCTTTTCGCCGTAGGACAATATGAATTTCCTGCGTAAATATAATAAAGCCAATTTCTATTTAAACTCAATTCCACTAGGGTACAATGCTGGATTTCACTATTTTTACACGATTAAAAATGTTCTCCGTGCGAGTTTAACAAAAAAAAATTATGCGGGAAAAATTGTTTCGCTTCGTCAGAAAGCATTGGCACGCGATTTTTTTTATTCCTTACTTTAATATGAAATTTTTTTGCAGTTGCACCGATGCACCCTTAGAATGCATTCGCCCCTGACTTTTCTTCGTCTACGGAGGTTGGTGCGTTTTTCCGGGCTTCCATTCGCTCCCCCTATCCATTTGCGTACAAAATTGTGTGGGTGAAAGAATGGGCAAAGTTTTTTTTTCTCGTTTCAGAGAAACATTCGCATTTAATGAGGAATAGAGAAGAAGCAAAAAAAGCCGCATCTTCGTGCAAACAATTTGCATATTATATCAGACGAAAAGGGCGAAGAAAGGAAGAGGAAGAGAAAAAAACACATAGCTATAGGTACAAAAGGTGCGAAACGCTACGGATTTCTCTTCCTTTTTTTTTCTCCTCGATTGTTCGCGATCTTACGCGCTGCTTGGTCTCGGTGTTCGGTTCAAAGATGGAATGATAATTGCGTATACGGGAAATTGGGGGGGGGGAGGGAGGAGAGAGAGAGAGAGAGAGAGAGAGAGAGAGAGAGAGAGAGAGAGAGAGAGAGAGAGAGAGAGAGAGAGAGAGAGAGAGAGAGAAAGGTTAAAACGTCGAGTACGATAGAGAGAAGAAAAAAAACAAAAAAATGCAGGGATCGAGAGATAGAGGCTCAAAGTATCTCGAGTGTGCGAGTGTGCGTGAGTGTCTTTCAATGGGGCATTATACCCTGCTGGGAGAGAGTTAATCGGTAGATCCACACGAGCGATATAATCAGCGTTCCAGTTCTATGACGTGTTCCGTACACTCGGTTAACTGCTCGGACGCTCACTGGCTCGTGTGTTTGTCGGAACACATGCCGTGCACGCTCCAAGGCCTCTTTTTTTCTCATAAATGACAAATGGACAAGGAAAAAATGGGCCGCCGAAAGAAAAACAAGCTCAGAAGAAACTAGAAACAGTCTCAGCTTTGAGATTTCTTTTTATTCTTCGTATCAACGAGATCAGATGAAGGGGGGGGGGGGGTTAGAGTAGTAGATCAGGCAGGGCAAAGATGAAGGGCGAAGGGTCAAGCTCGTGACGAAAGCCCTTCAAGAACAGAGAGATAAAGTAACATCATTCAACGGGTTACAACTAGCTCGTGGCCGGAAATAAGAGGAATTTTCCTGACTTTTTTCTGGATGAAAGTGTGCAGGTTTGATTTTTTTTACATTAAAGAATACGGTTTTAACCGTTCGACTGCACACAGGGTCGTTTTGACCCCATGATGCTTTTCGTGCAAGTACGTGGTTTTCAACGCATCTCCCACTTTGAGTCTGGACATTTAATTTTAGTATTAAAAAAAAATTGGGCCATAAAATGAGGATCCTTGACTACAAAAATGGATCCACAAAAAAAAGTTTTTTCTTGAAACTATATGTTTTAGAACACGGTGCAAGTCGTATCCCAAAATCTATTCGTCCGATTCACTCAAATTCGCACAAAGGATAGTTCATCACATTTTCCAACATATGAACGGACGATGTTTTTTTATATGTTCATCCATTTGTTAACAATAAACGACCAAACTTCTTTTGCGATAAAAACTCAAACTTTTCGTCTACATGCCGTCATTTTCGTAATGTTCAAAATTAAAAAAAAAAACCCTCTAATCATACGAAAGTGTTATCATATTCAAACCATCTTCTTTATTTTTCATCTCAGATCACCCTAGTTGCCAGCAGCACCTACACCGATGTGCCTTCCCTAGATAATATCAGGCTCTGGTCGGGCCTTCCACCCTGGAATAGGTTCGCAATGTAACGGGCTAGGTCCCGATGCGCCGTTCCCTTTCGGGGGAACTGGTCAGGAACGAGCCGGAGAACAGCCTGTAAATGACCAGGAAAGTTGTAGGGAATAGATCGGGAAATAACCATGAACAAGCGAGGAAACTAAAAATGACATTTCAGCGTTTTTGGAATCCTTGAGGAGGTAAAATCGGGAGTGTATTCAATTTAGTATTTCGACAACATATTGTTTGTCGGTTATCTACTTGCTAAGGTAGTATATGAGTGTGTACATAGGCTTGCTCGCATTTCCTGATAGACAAAGAGACGGAAAAACGTACACAGATCATATCCGAGTGAAAAAGGCCTAGAGTGCAAAGGGTTATTTCACAAGTATCGCAAAATCATAAGCGCAAGTGCACGCTGTAAGCATAGCACTTCTGTACATGGTACAACTCACAGGACGAACTTTTATCCTAGTACGATGGTACCTAGCTTACGCGAAGCGCTTCGCTTGTAGCCACCTGGCGGATTGTTGGCGAAATACATTCAGGTAATGTACAATTCAGGATATTTCCCAACATGGCGACAGGGGATTCAAAAACCACGGACGACTTGCTTTACTTTTTTGCCTCATAAAATAATTTGGCTATTCTTTATGCTCAAATGATTAGTTATCGTAATCCCGGTATTTATGATAACCATTGTTATCCTCATCGATTATCATTGATGAAATGAATCCTTTTATTTATGAATAGAATTACAACAGATGTATTAGTTTCATCCCAATCAATTATAAATATCTTTGGCGATGTGAAAAGCAAAGTAGCTTTTGTTTACTTCTTAAGGTAGCACCTCCACAGAAGAGTTGAATTACGAAATGGTTGAAATTTGACATATATGTGATTTAATACATTATCCAAACATCTGTGCAATTTGAATAAGTTTGACCACCCCAAACCTGAGATATTTACACTTAAAGTTGGCTTCGTTTACACGTAACAAATACGTTATGATGGGCAAACAGAGCATCATTAATTTCACCGTCAAAACTAAAATTAAGAAATTGATAAAAAACGAGGATAAGCTGAAGTAAGATATCACGAATAATGTGAAAAAAATGAGAATGATTCACCATCTAGTTTTCAAGATAGAACCATGAAAAGCCCTCACAATTTTGGTGCAAAGCCTGGCAAAGCCTGGAAAAAAAACAATGGGGCAAAGCCTCGACAGTCCCGGCAAAAAGTTTACGGGCAATGGTAGATCAAAAACACAATATAAAATATATTTTACGGCAATAAATGATATCCATCGTATTATCTACTAGTACCGAGTCAATATTGCGTAGTTTTTAATTTTATTTATTACTAATTAAACCAATTATCAATCTTTTAAACACGAACATGGTATGTAAACTTTTGGTTGAGATTTTCGCAGAGGAACTACCTAAAAGACAGGCTCCACTTTTCAGAACATGTCAATGTTCTGGCCGCGTAGACATTACGTGAAGATGTACTTGTTCGCAATGTATCCCGGCCAGAAGATAATAATTTCCAAACATAGGGGGTAAGCCGTAAAAAAACGATTTTGCGATCTTCCCTGTTTGTCCCATGGGGGGCCCGGTCAGGTAATCCAGACAAGGCAAGTTTGGTCAAAGCCGGACACAAAGTAGGGAATGTCCGGTCACATTTCCGCACGAGGCAGCAACGACAGCACTTTGTTCAAACCACAACAACTTCATTGTTCATCACTATTTGTCAATTGAAAAAAAGCCCTTAAACTTGGCAGGATTATTTATCAATTGTTTCCAAAATCCCGATTTCGACATCCCAATACGCTCATCGGAAAAAAATATCGAAAACCGCCCTCTTTGTCGGGTACCAAGTTTATACAGACCCGTTTAACAAGAATACTATGGCTCTATACGGCTCTATACGTCTCTATATAGCTGTATAAATACTTATAATAGAAATACAGAGGAGCAATAATATTATGCGCACGACCAATGCTACGAGAGAGAGGGAACAAAAGACCGAGAGAGAAAGCTAAAATGAGGGTCTGAACTAGATAAACTCGGGAGCAAGAATCGCGGTCAGGAAAAACTCCCCATACATATACAATATATATATATAATAAAACACACAGATATAAGATAGGCGCGCAAGCGCCCCTGTGTTGTCGAGACTTGGATGAAGAGACGGATACGAGGCGAGAGAAGGAGTACACTAGGGGTGGTGGTTTGAGGACAAACAATTACCCTGTCCCCTTGCTCGGCCTTTCCACCCTTGTTTCTCGCGTTCGCTCTTCTTTATCTCCATCGTTCTCTCTCTCTCTCCCTCCCTCACAACCCCCTCTTAATTTTTCTCTCTCGCCCTCTCTCTCTCTCTCTCTCTCTCTCTCTCTCTCTCTTATGAGGCGCAAGCCGCCACGAGGCCGCGCTATCATGGTTCCGCGCCCCTTAAGCCGGGGACAAATGCGCGTTCACGCGAAAAAGAGAGAGAAAGAGTGAGAGGGGGGAGGGAGGGAGAGAGAGGGGGGAGAGGAGGGGGAGAGAGGGGGAGAGAGAGAGAGAGAGAGAGAGAGAGAGAGAGAGAGAGAGAGAGAGAGAGAGAGAGAGAGAGAGAGAGAGAGAGAGAGAGAGAGAGAGAGAGAGAGAGAGAGGAACAATATGTATACGGGAGCGACCAAGAGCTGCTGTTATGTTGGGCTCATCGAGTCGTCTCCACCCCCCGGTCCAACCCCCTCCTCCGCCACCTCACCGCCGTCTGCTCCGACGGTGTTGCTGTGTATACTCTTCGCAGGGTGCTGTTTTGATACGGTGTGTGCGTATAAACTTGTATCGCGCGCGCACACACACGCACACACATAAATGCAGTCACATAAACGCACATACATTGACATGGACGAAGCGAGAACGTGAGGGGTGGTCGGCCTCCGGGAACGATGAAAGGGGACGGTGGCTTTCGGTAGATAGAGAAATCGAGAACCAAGGGGGAGAGAGAGATAGTGCGTGCGTGTGTGTGTGTGTGCATCTGGGGGTAGACCTAGCTCTTTATTCCAAGTTACGTAAGGATAGCAGCACGTTCGCATAATGATTCTTCTCCAAACAAATCTTTCTCGCCCCTTTTGTCGCTTCGTAGACATGCGCATGTACACACACTAATGCACGGCATTTCAATAGTATCGTGAGAGGACTCACGATAGGACGCCAAAAGTGAGAAATGATGAGGGCGTAGGGGAGTCTACGTATAGGTACGGGGTGAGTCACTGGAAATTACCACCTATGATATCTCCCTAGTGTGTGTCGAGATGGTATTGACGTTTGCAACGTTGGAATGCAATGAAAATCTTTTTTTTCTTCAAGGGGGGAGATACCTATAGGCGAGGAAAAAATGTGCTGATTTTCGAGATTTCTTTTTAGAGGAAAGATTTCTTTGCGATTTTACAGACTTAGGGTATGTTTTATTAGGAGTTTTGGCTGTTACATAGTGGTTTTTTTAACTGATTTTTTTTTTAATGCCGGAGGTATGTCGAGTATTGGAGCTGACGATTTTAAAGGGTCGGATCGATTTACCCCTTGGCCATCCATTTGTTAATAACAAATTATTAAAGTTGTTCTTTTGGACGAAAGTGGAACTTTTTGTCCTACAGTTTGCCATTTTCGTAATGATCAAAGCATCAAAAAAGTCTCTGGTCATACGAAAATTTCATTTTAGTATACTAAAAGTACGTTTTTATTTTTTATTTCAGCTCGCCCTAGTTGCCAGGAATCATATTGAAGTTTGCATCGTTGGAACGCAACAAAAATATTTTTTTCCTTATTGCCTAATTTAAAATTCTTACTAAGGATCCATAAAGTTAACCTGCAAAATAAGCTTTTAAAAAGTAATAAAAATGGAGAAATGGAATAACAAAGAAGAATTTTCGATACATTCCAACGATGCAAACTTCAGCAGCATTGCCAGAACCACCTACACACTAATTGGCCATGCAGAAACGACGACACTTTGTTTAAATAATAATCACGTCATTGTTTATCAATATTTTTCAGTAAAAAAAGACTCAGACTTGGCAAGACTGTGTATTAATTGTGTGTAAATCCCGACCTCGTCATCCCAATACTCTCATCATGGAAAAATATTGAAAGTCGACCTGCTTTTGGGGTCCAAAGCTTATGCAAACCCGCTAACGAGTGGATTCCACACCGTTCGCACACGCCAAACTATTACCTAGATGGAAAAAAAATAACGTCCCCACTGTGCTCAATAAATAAGTACCTCCATTCTGTACTTAAGGCTTTAGGCCACAGTAACTGGTATAAAATCGTGTGCGAATTTCACAATTTTTTTGTATGACAAAGTGATTCACTCAAAATTAATTACACATCTATTTAGTATATCAAGCTGTTACAATTTTTTTTTTCAATGTACAAAATGGCCGACTACTCGAAACTTCTCGAAACAGCTTTATTCCAATTGGCGTGACAAATAACTTCAATAATTTTCACTCGATTTACTTCAAATTTAAAAGTTATGTTCCTAATTGCATTTCGCAGAGAAGTACGTACGGAATCTCTGATTAATCGAAAACTTTTCATTTTATCAGCAGTTTATGAGCAGTTTTAACGAAATTTTTCACTGAAAATTCATTTCTTAAGTTCAAATACCTACAAATTTTGAATAAAACAATATTTTTTTAATTCCGTACGAACTTCTCTAGGTATTCTAATGTAGATTGACGAGAATTTTTGTTTTTTGTTTTAGGTAAAAAAAGGTAAAAAAAAAAGATAAAAGAAAATATTAGTAGTCGGCCATTTCGTACATCGAATAAATATATATATATATATATATATATATATATATATATATATATATATATATATATATATATAGTTTCGAACAGCTTGATATTCATACTAAATAGATGTGTAATTAATTTTATGAGTGAATCACTTATTCATACGAAAAAAATTGTTAAATTCGCGCATGATTTTATACCCGTTACTGTGGCCTAAGGCCTTATAAATTAATTTATTCTATAATCTCGTAAGCGAAATCTCGTTTTACTTTGACGAAGAGTTTATTCGTTAACTACAGCTCTACACAATACGATCGAGGGCTCAGCGCTGAGGATCTTCCCTGCAACGTTCAATTATTGCCACCCTCAACCGGCAATGAAGACATTGAAGTTTGGATCGTCGGAAATGAACCGGCTCAGAAGCCATTGAAGTTATGCATGATGTTTGCATCGTTGGAACGCAACGAAAATCAATTCTTTTTAACCCTTCGCGGTCACCCGGGGTCAAAATGACCCCAAGCGCAACTTTAAGCGAAAATTACTATAAGTTGTTGGCAGCCAAGGCGACTGTCCTGCCTTTTAACGGTGCTCTGGAGTAACCCTTTCAAAGTACAGACCGGGGTCGGGCGTGGAGCTATTTTTATCCCCAAACTATTTCCCACTATGAAGCAATTTTTTTCCTGAACTATAATATCTCAAGAGTATCACCGTAAAATATTATAAAAAGAATTGTAAATTGCAAGAGTTATGATTTTTTCAGTAGAAAGGGTTTTTTCGCATTGATCCCTTGCTGATTTTTTTCCGCCATTTTGAAATTCGATAAAAATATAATACCGAGAATGTCACGTTCTGGAATGTTCAAACTTATATCGTCAATTTTTATGAGTCGTTCGGAACGATGCGGTCAACGCGGCAATCGATGGAAACACTGCTGGGGTCATTGCGACCCCCTGTGACCAGCGTGTTATAGCCAGAACGTGTGATCGCGAAGGCTTAATCGTTCGAATTTGGTTGATTGTGCAAATCGTTCAAACGTTTTTACGTATTCTCATTAAAGATTGACGACCTCGATTTGCAAAAAAAAGGCTTTGGACGAGCATAAGTATTTTTATAAGAAACGAACTGAAAAGAAAGTATTGAATTCCAAAGACGCAAATTTCAACGTCATAGTTATCCAATTGACGCTTGCATCATCGAAATCTAACGGAAGTTTTATTTTATTTCCCTTTTTCCCATTTTTATTTTTATCCAAAATATTTTTCGATAGAGCCAGGTTGTAGGTCTCCAATGAGGATCTTTAAAAAACTTTTTCGTAGCCTTGATGTGCCAAAGAAAAAAAAAATCAATTATAAAAAGAACAAAAATTGCAATTGGGAGCAAGAATTTCGTTGCGTTCCAACGATGCAAACTTCAATATCTTACCAGAAATTCACGACCGCACTTAGCCAAAAAGCTTTTGAATTATATGACTATGAAGTTTGCACCATTGGAATGCAACAAAAATTTCAGTTCATAACATTTATTCTTATCCAAATCGCTAAATAAGAATTCGAAAAATATTAGCCTCATTTTCGTAGCCCAAATCGGCCAAAGGAAATTTCGGAAATAGAAAACAAAATTCATTTTCGTTGCATTCCAACGATGCAAACTTCAACGTCATTGCATGATCACAAAAGTACAGAAATAAAAAATCAATAAAAACAATAAGTATCGTTGCGTTCCAACTATGCCAGCTTCAACCCCATACAACAGGGCCAATTTTCGTTCAAAACCAGACGCTCGGTAATTTCGCCCGCGATAAACAAGTGCCAAGGCATACCAGAGTTATCCTCGAAAGTAACTAGATTCGTTGCAACACATATACGCGCGTAAATGCATGTGTGCCCTCCATGTGTTCCCTCCACTTTGGATACCGAGTCATCGGTGTACCTGGCGATGCCTCGAGAGTACCCAGTGCGCGAAGTACTTTCCAGTATACTTGTTGCTCCCGCGTGGTTTGCCCGGATCCGATTAAATTATGCGGATACTCTATTGGAAATTGGAGGCTAGAAACTTTTAAATTACGTGCGGCGGTGCGTCGAGCCCCCCCCCCCCCCCAACGCCCCGCGCGCGATTACGAGTTCCGAGCGGGCGAATCGATCGTTCCGGCAGGGGGGGGGGGGGAGTAATTTCATTTGCGTCAGTCGCCACTCTCGTGCGTTGCACAAGTGAGGAGGTCGAAGAAAGAGAGGGGAAGAAGAAAAACAAGAGGAAATAAAAAATAGAAATAAGATAGAGAGGGATTGCAAGTGTGGAAGGGGGGGGGGTGCGTTAAACGATGTGCACGAGCCTTAAAACCCGAGGTCAGGAGAGACCAGACAAAAAGCATACAGCAGCGTCGCAGGGCAGTGTAGCGGGGTGGGGGGGGGGGAGGGGCAAGAGGGACACGCAGAATGAGAGAGCGGAGAGAGGTGTGCTTCGCGAGAAGCGCGCGCGCGTCCCCGATCGATTTATCGCGTCTGATTTACTGAGCGCTCAAACGGGACTCGTTGCGGGGGTGGGCGTTCCGTGAACGAGCACACAGCGTTTATCCTAATCTCCCACTCTCTCCATCTTTCTCCCTTTCTGCGGCACCCTTTCCTGCAGCACCCCCCTCTCTCTCTCTCTCTCTCTCTCTCTCTCTCTCTCTCTCTCTCTCTCTCTCTACCCTGCCCGTCGGTGGGAGGAACGCGTTACCAAGGCCGATCTGCTTTACCGCATACCATTGCGGAACTACGAGCGAGAGAAACGCAGCGAGAAAGCATGTTCGACAAAAAGACGTTACGGTGGGCAGATAGAGAAAGAACAAGAGAGAGAGAGAGAGAGAGAGAGAGAGAGAGAGAGAGAGAGAGAGAGAGAGGAGAAAGGGGGAGAGGAAGTGATTTGCGAACAAACAATAAAATGGTACCTCGATATACATAATACAGAAAATAGACCGTGTAGGAAGGGTATACACGACTGGGTGTATTTCTCGGTAATTCGAAATTCATGAGATTCGTATATTTGTTCGCAAACATGTGTGTGCGAATAATATGCAATTTCCATGGTGGTGAAGTCGATTCACTTGAAATTCGAAAGGATACGCTCCTTTCGAATTTCACTGAGAAAAGAAAACCAATTGAATCAAAAAAATATATTGGTTGATTCAAATAAATGTCTGAACGCGGAGTGCCACCGATATGTGAGATTGTTACAATACTAAAGAATAGTGGAAAATGTGATTGATTTAAATAACATATTATTTTGTTTGAAAATCTCTTCTTTTCTCTGAATATCTACAGTATCCTTTAAATAAAATTGTATTTTATTGAAATCATTCTATATACAATCCGATGTAAGGATGAAATAATTAAGCGGTTGCTACAACATTTTTTATTTCGTACAAAAATATAATCAATAGAACGAATTATTTCTTTACTACGTCGAAACGAATTGTACTCCGTACAATATCGAAAGGGCAATATCATGCAACTAGTATGAGATAGAGACAGGTGTATATCATGATTGAAATATCAACAATATGGATCCTAAATAATGGTATTTTTTGCCACAAAGTACAGGTGTCATCTGTAGCAACGCATTTAGTCTTTGGTAGAAAAAAAGATAATATTCGATGAAATAAATGTTCATTGCAGTCGAAAGAATATATTTGTGAATTCGAGAAGTCATGTTTTTAATATGATTCTATGTGCACTTGCAAACATTTCTTGATTGTTCGTTCGAATAAATGTACACTCACGAGAAATGCTGAAAATATTTGAAAAATCGCATGCAGTTCTTTGGAATAGGATAAAATTGTCACAATAAAGTGTTTCATCGAAATCGTTTTATTAAAAAATATTGAAAGTTTTTCAATTTTTTTTTTATTTTAAATAAAAATTGAGCATTAGAATGATCATCCACGTGGAGAGAAATTCAGATATCCAATGGAATATCCATGGAGAGAATATCAGATATTTAACCGATAAGAACAGGTTCTACACTTTGATCTTAGCCAAAGGCCAAGAAGCGATACTCTTTAGAGTTTCTCCGGCGTTTAAGTAGATTTTCGGTTCGCGCTACCTCCACGAGAATCGAGTGCGCGTGCGGCTTCTAGCGGTTACTCCGAGAACTACGGGTTTCCTCACACCTATAGTTCCAGTGGCGCTCGGCCATGATTTGGTTCAATTTTATTAACCAAATGCGCAAGAAACAAATTTTATTTTAGCATAATTTTTTAACCAATTCAGACATTTGCTTAATATTTTTCAATCAAAATAAAATATTAATATTTTAACGAATAATGTACTTGAAAATCGATATCGGATATGGTAAAAAAATAAAATAACATATTTACTCAATGGAAATTTTAACTGAATCAAACGAGCGAAAATCAATTTTTCTTGTGTACTCAAATCAATAATATTCATGTTATGAATTAAAACGCGTTTTTTGTTCGTTGCAGAAAAGGCATTCGAAACTATATAATTTGTTCGCGATAATTTTTTAGACAGTTTCAATAATATACTGTTCTCGGCTAACAATATATCTTTTGAATAAAATTTTTTTTTGAAATTTTATCGTGTTATTAAAGTAAATAGCGTTTTGTTTGGACGAATAAATCCGATTATTTACACCAACAATTTTACAATTGAATCAACGAAATTTCATTCAATAATACCAATGATATTGGATCAATGATTTTTTTTCTCAGTGTAGCTTATATAATTTTCCATCGCAAGACCGGATGATTTTTTAAATATTTGCTAATACTTTAGATAAGTGACTTTTCCGAAAACTGAGTCTAAATTTTTTTGTTGTTTGCTCTTTTTCGCGTTATAAATGTTAATATTCGATCAGGGGAAGCTAAAATCCCCCCTATAAAAAGTTATGGGTTTTTTAAGTTCGCGGAAACACGTGATAAAATAGGGCATTTTTTAACATTTCGACGCCGATATTGGGTTTGTTTGAGTTTTTTTGAAAAATTGGAAATTTTTTAAAAAGTTTTTTTGCTCATAAAGAATTTCTTAATGAAAGATTTCAGGTTCCTTCGACTGTATATCATCATTTGTAACCCAATAAATGAGAAAATGGTAAGAAAAATAGTTTTGGAAAAGTCACTGATATAAAGAATTATCAAATATTTTAGTTCCTTGTTTGACCACGGAACCGTAACCACGATAATCGCGATTTTCAAGTACGAAATATCTCTTCTTTTATTCCGAAAATGTTCGGATAAGAAGAAACGCTTGAAGGACATCTACGAGACTGGCAACGAAAACAACTTACGTACGTAGTGGTCGAGCTTTGCGCCGAATTCTCGTACGTTGGGCTCGCCTCTGGCTCACGGGGAAAAAAATGCGGGGAAGCGTCAACCCCGTGACATTCCATGACATTTGAGGGGATGCGTATTGAATTCGCGTGGCCTTTGTGCGATTTTATATCTCGCGACGCTCCGGGCACTGGGAGGAACCGAGCAACGTTGGCGCGGCGAATAGAAGAGAGACGGAGGCGAACGAAGTAAGAAAACAAAAATGTCAGAAAAGACTATCATAACAAATGATCAAAGTTGTGCTTTTGAATGGCGCTGAAGTTTACAACGTTGGAATACAACGAAACTACTTATTTATATTTTTCATTTCTTCGTTTTCATATTAATTAATCATTTTTTATCATGGTGTTGAAGTTTGCATCGTTGCAACGCAACGACAGCTCTTTTTTTACATTTTTTTCGCTCATTTTTATTATTATAGAAGATCGATTTTTTTATATCATATATTGTAGATCGCTAAATAAATATCTTGAAAAATGGTTGGTCCCTTTTTTAACGGCGGATTGCCTAGGCCTCGTTCTCCAATTTTGTATCTCTATTCATGTCCGCGGACCTTAGGGAAACCCTGGCCTAGACTATACTGAGCCCTTGCCAATTTTTTAAAATTCTTCACCACAAAACACCTCAGATAAAAATTAGTTTAATGTATGTAATTTTACGTGCGGTTAGTTGGGCAAGTTTACGCTACGGTTGATGTAATTTTTTCGGCTATTTAGCACAAAGATAAACCATTTTTAACAACGGATTAACGCACACTAAGCCCTTGTAAATACTTAGAAGAAAAAAAACGATGTTGAAGTTTGCATCGTTAAAATGCACCGAACGTTCTTTTTCATTTTTTATTTCTTTGTTTTCTTTATCGTCAGAAATCTTTTTTGCCAATATGAACTGTAGATCTGCTATAAGAATCCTGAAGAATATTTAAGTCATTTGGGGAACCCAAATTTGGCAAAAAATGGGCTAACAATTTTCGTTGCGTCCCAACGGTGCAAACTTCAATATCATAGAAAAAAAACCATCTTGCCCATCGTAAACCATATACAGGGTGCCCTGTTATGAATGGATAATCCTTCAACTGTCGATAGGTCAGATCATGTCCTAATATATGCTGGAACTTCAGTTTAGTAAAATCCCACGGTTTCCGAGATAAAAATGATCTGCTTTTGGTTTTTCGCATGCCATTTCTACAAATGGTAACTTTTTTACCCGGTTTTTTTTTATAAATACTCTTGGTTATATGTTTTATCTAGAAAAGTCTTCTTTGTAACCTTAAATGTTTTTTTCATAAATCTTTATGAAAAAAGATCTTAAGCGAAATCTTCATACAAACCAGTTCGAACATCTCACTTTGGTAGCCTGCGGTTTAAAAAAAAATGTACTACGCATATCGTGCCAATTACTTTAAAAAGGTGCGTAGATTTAGATTTAGATTTATTTATTCCACATGTCTTGCGATTGCTGACATTAACGAGCTTAGTGTTCAGTACATTTTTTTTACATTTTTTGCATTCCGCATAAAAAATATGAAAGACTATAACTACTAGCACTATATTACGTTAAGGTTCCCTAAAAAATGCTCGCCCGTCCACCGCATGCCTACGACTACTAGTTTAGACATATTTGATAAACTAATTCGCGCAGTTTTCAGCCTGCTACGTCGAGTCCCCCGAATGCCATTGTGTATTCTCCCAATTCTTTGACTATTTTCCCTTTCAGCGTTTCTATCCACCAGCCATTTAGGCGATCTCCCACTCCATCCCCTCTCCAGTTGCCGACTCCCTCTACCCACTTATTGTTATATTTCCTCCTTGCTTCCCCACACTGCCATATATGTTCCAACGTCTCCTCTTCTTTTCCGCATACTCTGCATGCCCAATTGCTGTAGCCTTTCTTCCCTGCCTTCTCAAAGTTACCGCATCTCAGTCTTTCCCATTCTTCTTTTATAGCACCCCTAACGTCTTTATCTTCCCAGAAAGCCTCCCTCCCCAATTTTTCTTTTATATCCTTGAAATAATTACAGAATGATGATTTGTCTATTCCTCCCCAATCCTTCCGTATGTCCTGATCTCTCTTTATCTCTATTCCTTCCTTCAGAATGTCGCTGATCGCCACTTTGTCTCCATTATTGCTTATTAATTCCAGGTTCCTCCCGTCTCCTGCCTCCTCCATCGCCATCCTTAACTCCCTTCCCCATTTTGATTCGTTCCCATTTTTAATATTCCTGAGTTTCTCCTTTAGGCAGATTTTTTGCCATCTGTCCTCATCCATTTCCACAATTCGTAACAAGTAGTTGCTCGCTCTCCGCCTAGCTTCAACTTCAATGCTTTTCTTGTCAGCCTCCATCTTCCAGAGGTAGTCCGGTGTGTTTCGCGCTAAATCCAGTGCCATTTTTATAAATCTCCCTTGTATCTATTCCATTTCCTCCCTTCCCCTCCATCCCCACACTTCCCCCCATATCGCGCCCCTGCTTTTACCATAGAGTCTATCAGCTGGAGTTGATATTTCAGGTTGTCTACCCTTGCTCTTTACATCAGGCCCCACGCTGCATTCGCTGCCTTCCTTGCCTTCGCTGCCACAACTTGTAGGTGCCTTTTCATTGAGTTGTTTGCCGAGAACCAGTAACCCAGGTATTTAAACTCTTTCACGACTTCCAGTGTTTCCCCTCTGAACTTCCATTTTTTCCCTTCTTAGCCCCCCCCCTTTCAAAATAATTGTCTTTGTTTTCTTAACGTTAACTTCCATATTCATATTTTCCTCATATTTTTCCGGACCCATTAACATATCCCCGAGACCTTTTGCGTCGTCTGCTACCAGAGCGATGTCGTATGCCTATTTGAGAGTGTAGATCTTTTTTCCTCCCATCACTGTTCCCCGATCGCCTTTTTTCTCCCTCTCGTCGATGTCGTCCAAGACCAACCCAAAAAGAGTCGGTCTGAGAGGGCATCCCTGTCTCACTCCTTTTTTTGTCTCAAATTTTCCCGTTCTTCCGTTTTTCGTGATGACTTCGTTTTTTGTCTCTTCGTAGATTCCCCGTATCAGCTTATTCATTCTTCGTGTAATTCCTTTCTCCCACAGCTTTTCAAACATGATGTTTCTGTGTATTTTGTCGAATGCTACCTTAAAGTCGACGAACGTCACATAGAGCTTCCCTCCTTTCCTTCTTAGGCTATTATTTACGAGCGCATTGAGTACGAAGACATGTTCACGTGTACCCCCTTTTTCCTTAAACCCGGCCTGGCTCTCCTTCACAATCTTATTATCTTCCACCCATCTGTTGATTCTCCTTATCATCAAGCTTGTTAGGATCTTGTAGCCGATGTTAAGTAGTGATATTCCCCTGTAGTTAGATACGTACTCCTCAACCCCTGCCTTGTGAATCGGGAAGATTCTCGCAGTCTCCCACCCCCCCCCCCCCTGGTATTTTTCCTTCTCTCCAGATCCCGTTTAATATTTCCCATAACTTCTCCTTTGCCTGTATTGATAGACTTCTTAGAAATTCCGCCGTAATACCATCTTCGCCCGCCGCGTTCCTCTTCTTCAGTTTCCTTAGCACCTGTTCGACTGCCCTTCATCCCCTCCTTCCTGTCTCCTGTTTTCGTCTTGCCATGGTAACTCTCTTACTCGTATTGGGCCCCCTTTGTCCCCTTCCCCCATAAGTATTTTGAAGTGTGCTTCCCATTCTTCTTTTTCAATATCCTACTCCGCTACACTTTTTCCCCCTCTGAACATTTTTACTGTCCTCCACCAGTCGGTCATATTTTTACTTCCGTTAATGTCCTCCCATCTTTTTTCTAACCATTCTTTTCTCCTCCTCCACTTCAGCCCTTTCCACTTTCTTCTCTCTTTGTTGAGGTTCCTCTTCGTTTCCACATTTCTAGCTTTCAGGAATCTTTTGAGTGCTCTTTGGAGATTTCTTTTCTGTTGTACCTCTTCTTGTCCTAGCCATCCCTTGTCTCCTCCCCCGTTGCCCCTCTTCTTCACCATGCCTGTTGCCTCCGGTCTTTTCCAAATTGCCTCCCTCAGTTTCTCCCACCTCTGGTTGGTCGAGTCTTCCTGTGTTCCCGAAACTCTTGCTTTTTCCACTTCTTCCTCGTACTCTTCATTTAATTCTTCAATCCAGGCTAGCCGTACGTCCGTTTACCCCTTTTTCTTTTCGTGTTTTCCCCTTATTTTTTCCACCTGCTAAATTTGTCCCAGCGATCGTGAATGTAACCGGGAAGTGGTCCGATTCCGTTCTTGGTATCACTTCCATTTGCCGAACGAAATCCTCTTCCTCGTCTTCCATCCAGATAACTAGGTCAAGGACAGACCCCGTCCCTACCCCTCATTGCCTACAAAGGTGACCTCTCCATTCTCGTTCCCTTTCTTCCTCCCGTTCAGGATCGTCAGGCTTAAACCTTCAGAGTCTCAGCAGACCCTTTCCTTCCGAGTTCAATTCCTCATCTTTTGACTTCCTTCGCCACACTGCCCCCCCGCCCCCCGCTTTTCACACTCTGTGATTCCCCCCTCCTTTCCTATTCTGGCATTCATGGCTCCTGCGATAATGATTCCTACTCCCTCCTCCATACCTCGCTCTACCCTTGCTTTTAGCGGTCCCTCTAGATTTTTTATTCCTACTTTGTTATACACCTCAATAATCCACGTTGATTTCTTTCCTTGAAAAGGTGCGTAGTTATTGTCGATTCATATCATTTATAGAAAAGGCATGCGAAAAACTAAAAGCAGATCTAATCGTTTTTGTGCCGCTATTTTAAAAGATAGGGGGTTGGTCTTTGGATAACTTTAAACGTATTTTATGATTCCAAACAATTTTTGTTCGAAAGATTTTTTGATCAGGCTATTAATTATCCAGATACGGCGATTTTTAAGTTTTCAACCCCTATTTCTTAGGGTTGGGGCGAGTTGAGGGGCAAAATTTAATTGCGGTTGGTTTAGTAAAAAATTCTAATTCTACGCTAAAAAGTGCTAAGTTTTCGTCCCTTTTACTGGACTACGTGTGCACCAGCTACATCACTGGAATCGTTAAGGGGAGGGGGGGTATTTTTTTTTCATTTTGCCATATGAATGCTTTATGGGCCTGACATCGATGATTCTGCGTAAGTATATGAAAAAAAACACGTTTATCCATGTTTAATTTTTTATTTTCTAGTGTAGAAATCTTTGGAACTTTTAAACGTGTTTTCCTCACCCTTAGCACTTTTAAAGTCAGTGAACTCTCCAGTTCGAAATCTACTGCACCGGTCCTTTTGGAATTTGACACACTCTTTCTACACATAAATTACGAGTCAACGCTGTCGAGTTAAAAAAAAATATATAATTTCAATTTACTGTACAATAACAAAATTTCCGATTTTTCCAATTAAAAATCGGTATTTTGATTTCTAAGTACAACCAAAAATTTAAAAATCAATTAAAAAACCCGTCAAAGTGACCTTCAGGAACTTATCAACTAATGAAATATTTTGGGTTTTTTTTTTATTTCAGATGATCCAGTGATGAGTTATGCGGTTCACCGCAATGTAACTTTTTGCTAGGCGCCTGCGAATATTTGCTGCCAATGGCTCATTTCTGCATAATTATTAATGAAAATTTTACAGAATATTCTTTACGTGTCCTTTTATTATACACTAATTACATAAATAAATATATTTTAACCCTGCGTGTGTACACTATATTTTCCGAGACACGGTGTATACACTGGGTCTTTTAGGGAACAGTCGGGTTATCAAAGTTCGCTACGCTTTTAAAACATCTGATAACATTCTGGGTTACTTCTTGAACCCCAGAAGTTGCCAAAGTCAAAAGTTTAAAACCGATGTTAATAAAAATTGAAGTCGAAAAAGCGGGGAAAACGGAATTTTGTTAAAAAATTCGTAACAATAAACAAATATTTTTAAAAAACGGTTATAGGCTTTTGTAGCTTAGACTATGAGCTTTTAAAAAAATGTAGTGTCTTTGGCGTGGGTTCCAATAAATTAAATTATTCGGGCACCTAAAAGTAGGAAATATTTTACGGATTCAGGCATGTCATAATTAACGGAACGGTAATTAATTGGCACAAAATGAGTTTCTTTTGTTGAAAAAACAAAAACTATAAATGATAATAATAAATAGTCACAACATAGGAATTTACAGTGCGCAATTGTGGCAAAAGTACATTCGATGATCATCGCAAACCGGCGTTTTGCATGATGCACAAGAATTCATTGGTTTTTTGTTTTCTTCATGAACTTCTCCATCAGCTTCATCTGAACTTTCTTCATCGTAAAACACGTCAGGGCGACGATCGCGTAAATTGTACATAAACTGAGATGCACTTCTTTCGCCCATCTTCAAAGACTGTTGCAACAAAAAAACTTATTTCAGTTAAAAGCATGGCCTAATAAAAAAAACCGAGAAAGCAAGAAAGTAAAGAAAGAAAGAAATAATATAGCAAAACTTTATTTTTTATAAAAATATGGAAAAACCACGGACTTATATGCCAAAAAAAAACAAAAAAAGGTT
Organism: Ophion slaviceki; assembly: GCA_944452715.1. NCBI lineage: Eukaryota > Metazoa > Arthropoda > Insecta > Hymenoptera > Ichneumonidae > Ophion > Ophion slaviceki. The sequence continues at coordinate 33,364,634 of OX101789.1, forward strand.
TTGTTTTTTAGATGAAAGTTCGTAAAAATAGCGGAAACAGCATCAAATTACGTAAAACATTAATTTTCGCCATGAAAAAACTGAAAAACTACGAGAAAAGCAAAAAAACTGCATTCACTTACCTTGGAAAATACTAACGCCGTGTGTACACTGACCCTTTTAGGGAACAGACATGATTTGCACTGGCTAGCGTTTGCAAGTAAACTGCCAGACCCGGGCGTCCCTAGGCCTTTAGTCCCCACTACTACCTAGATTTTTTAGGGGTGGTTGCCGAAGCCTGCCCTCTACACTGAGAAAAAAAATCATTGATCCAATATCATTGGTGTTATTGAATGGAATTTCGTTGATTCAATTGTAAAATTATTAGTGTAAGTAATCAGATTTATTAGTCCAAATAAAACGCTATTGACTTTAATAACATGATAAAATTAAAAGATTTTTTTTTCATTCAAAAGATATATTGTTAGCCGAGAACAATATATTATTGAAACTATCTGAAAAATTGTCGCGAACAAATTATATAGTTTTGAATGCATTTTCTACTGCGAACAAAAAAAGCGTTTCAATTCATAACATGAATATTGTTGATTCGAGTACACAAGAAAAATGGAATTTCGCTTGTTTGATTCAGATCAAAATTTTATTGAGTAAATATGTTATTTTATTTTTTTCACCATATCCGATATTGATTTCCAAGTACATTGTTCGTTAAAATATTAATATTTTATTTTGATTGAAAAAAAATTAAGCAAATGTCTGAATTGGTTGAAAAATTATGCGAAAATAAAATTGGTTTCTTGCGCACTTGGTTGAAAAAATTCAACAAAATCATGGCCGAGTGCCACCGAAATTGTAAGTGTGAGGAAACCCATAGTTCTCGGAGTAACCGCTAGAAGCCGCACGCGCGCTCGTTTCTCGAAGCCTGCCCTCTACACTGAGAAAAAAAATCATTGATCCAATATCATTGGTGTTATTGAATGGAATTTCGTTGATTCAATTGTAAAATTATTAGTGTAAGTAATCAGATTTATTAGTCCAAATAAAACGCTATTGACTTTAATAAAATGATAAAATTAAAAGATTTTTTTTTCATTCAAAAGATATATTGTTAGCCGAGAACAGTATATTATTGAAACTATCTGAAAAATTGTCGCGAACAAATTATATAGTTTTGAATGCATTTTCTGCTGCGAAAAAAAAAAGCGTTTCAATTCATAACATGAATATTGTTGATTCGAGTACACAAGAAAAATGGAATTTCGCTTGTTTGATTCAGATCAAAATTTTATTGAGTAAATATGTTATTTTATTTTTTTCACCATATCCGATATTGATTTCCAAGTACATTATTCGTTAAAATATTAATATTTTATTTTGATTGAAAAAAAATTAAGCAAATGTCTGAATTGGTTGAAAAATTATGCGAAAATAAAATTGGTTTCTTGCGCACTTGGTTGAAAAAATTCAACAAAATCATGGCCGAGTGCCACCGAAATTGTAAGTGTGAGGAAACCCATAGTTCTCGGAGTAACCGCTAGAAGCCGCACGCGCGCTCCTTTCTCGTAGCGCGAACCGAAAATCTACTTAAGGGATCGTCTCAGTGTGAAATTTTCGAAAAATCGATTTTTTGTTGTTGCATTATCGGATAGTATACACTGTAATTGTATGGACCTGGCATCGCCGATTGATCGTAAGTAAACGATTTATCTAAAAAATTTCCAACTTCAATCTTTAAACGCTTTTTTCTCAGAATAGTGTTTTTCAAAACGGTTTCCACTCTCAAAGGAAGAGTTTTGGGGATATCTAGTTCCCCTTTGAAGAGAACATTTTTAACGTCATTCTTTATAGCGCTATGGAAGCTTTTTTTTTTTAAATCTTCCTATTTTTTTTACGAAAAACTGTCGAGAAAAAGGGCCAAATTCGATACTTTTTGTTCAAACCGCCGCCATTTCGTCAAATTAAAAAAAAACCCTTCCATAGCGCGATAGCGACTTTCCTACAGATTAATAATCTTTTTAAAATTTTTGTTTCAGATCAAAATTGCGGCCGCAATCGTGGAAACCGTACAGGACCTTTTTTTATTACGTGTCATTTCAACAATTTATTTAACTATTGTACATCCAATAAATAAACATAAAAAAAAATCATTTTGTATTCGTCATGAATGTATTTCTTTATTTTAAAAAAACCGGACCGATTAGTTTATTTGAACATTTAAAAAAAAAATCGCGAAAATCAGTGATTTTTCGGAGGGTCACACTGAGACGATCCCTTAAACGCCGGAGAAACTCTAAAGAGTATCGCTTCTTGGCCTGTGGCTAAGATCAAAGTGAAATATCTGTTCTTATCAGTTGAATATCTGATATTCCCTCCATGGATATTCCATTGGATATCTGATATTCTCTCCACTATTATCGTGGATAATCATTCTAATGCTCACTTTTTATTTAAGATTTAAAACAAATTGAAAACCTTACGTCCCATGGCATATTCGTTTCGATGCAGTAAACAAATAATTAATTCTATTGATTCTATTTTTGTACGAAATAAAAAATGTTGTAGCAACCGCTTAATTATTTCATCCATACATCTACGGATTGTAAATAGAATAATTTCAATAGAATATAATTCTATTTGAAGGACAATGTAGATATTCAGAGAACAGAAGAGCTTTTTCAAATAAAATAATATGTTATTTAAATCAATCACATTTTCCAATATTTTATAGTATTGTAACAATCTCATATATCGCTGGCACTCCGCAGCAGCATATTTATTTGGATCAACCAATATATTTTTTTGATTCAATTGGTTTTTTTTCCAGTGTATTCATGAGAGAGAAATTTGAGTTTCAACTTTCGACTGTTCCTTCAAAGACCCAGTGTACACACGCAGGGTTAACTGTGTCGTCAAAGAAAATTATCGTAAATATGCTTTTTTATAGCGAATTAACCATACCCTCCCCCCCCCCCCCCCCCAATCGAAGCGACGCGCCACAGGCAAAATTTAGGCACTACACGAATATGGCAATTTCTCTCGCAATACAATGTTATTTTTTCCGTCTCTTCGGCAGTTCGAGCAAACTCTACAGGCGCACCATGTGCTAGGCGCGTATGCCGGTCGTATCTCACTGTTGCTCTCGTTATTATTATTGCAATAGAAATACGTCGGTAGGACAGAGCTACTTCTCTCTTTGTCCTCTCTTGTTCTTGGTCGTACGCGACACTCGGGGCCGTAAAAAAAATCCCGCACACACGTATACATCTGTACAATCCATACGCAGGCCTACTGAGGGCTAAGGAACGAGAGAAGCGCGTCTGCCAGAGAGTTTGAGAATGCCGAGGCGCGGCTCGCGCCCGTTTACTTCTCATTCGCGCGGGCGCCCCGTACGTGCGAGTATGCGCGCGGGCGCCGGAAGGTCGAAAGGTCGTAAGAGGGCAGCTTCGCCCGAACTAAGGCGCGCTCGGTTACGCCCTTATCCTTATCAACCATTGATACTCGTGTTTATCTCTGTCAGTCTCTCTTTCCATCGTCTCGCTCTACCAATCGCAAATGGCGCCGTAAATTGAACGACGTTCCTCTCGACGACGACTATCGAGTCAACTGACGGTATTAGCGAGAAGAAAGAGACCGAGCGAGAGAGAACCGAATGAGGTAGCGGGAGGGCGGGGGGGGGGGGGGGGGGGGAATAAATGCTCGCGCACTCGGATCACGTACAAAACGAAGAATCTCAAGCGCAGAAAGTGAATTGAGCAAACGATCTCCATCGAGAGCTTGCGAAAACATTTTCTAGTTCTTGAATTTTCCTTTGTTTTTTGACTTTTCACTTTTGGAAAGGCGCTCGAGCTTTGGGGAGAAAAGATCGAGGCGTATTTTTCGGTGGCTTGTTGCTTCAGGGGTTAGGCCACTAGAGGCCGAAAAAATGGGCTTTTTAAGAATTTTTTTCAGAAAAACTACAAAGTAAATCAAGATTACAAAAAAGGTATTTATCATACATATCAGTGACTGTATACGATAATTTTTATTAAGCGATTTATTCCAAAATGGCGGCTGTGTAGCGTTTATCTCAAAACTGCATTTTTTTAAGTTGGCCGGAAACATAACTCGGACAATTTTTAACCGATTCACTTGAAATGTTGAATATAGCTTGAAAAATACATTGTCTATGAAAGTACGTACGATTTTTTTTAGATTGCATAGTAGTTCATTTGTTATTAACAATTATCTGACGATTTTTTAAGCAAATTTTTCACTGTCCACAAATTTGCTTAAAAAATCGTCAGATAATTGTTAATAACAAATGAACCATGCAATATAAAAAAAATTCTACGTACTTCCATAGACAATGTATTTTTCAAGATAAATTCAACATTTCAAGTGAACCGGTTGAAAATTGTCCGAGTTATGTTTCCGGCCAACTTAAAAAATGCAGTTTTGAGATAAACGCTGCACAGCCGCCATTTTGAATCTAATTGCTTCAAAAAAATTGTTGTATACAGTCACTGATATGTATGATAAACACCCTTTTTTGTATGTTATTTTTTTGTCGATTTATTTTATAATTTTTCTGAAAAAAAAATCCCCAAAAAGCCTATTTTTTCGGCCTCTAGAGTGGCGTAAGGCCTTAATATATTTTTATCGGTCTTTCGAAATTCCACTAGCGATTGTCTTTTTTTTTAGTAGGCCGCATGAGAAGAGAATATTGTTAATTGATATTATTTTATACATAATAAAACTTAATACAGCATTATTATTATTGTTGTTGTTGTTGTTGCAGCATTATTATTATTTGTTATTACTATTATTATTATTTATTTCACGAATAATGATATCCATCATTTGCGAAAATTGTATTTTCAATCAACGAGTATTATTATCATTAACCCTTCATTGACACACTTATATTTGGCCACGATTTTGACACTGCGACAATTTGACCCAAATGGTACTTCATCTACTTGCCATTAACAAACCTTCAGCCGGTTTTTTCTATTAAAAAAAAGTCAGGGACACACTCTAAACATTTCTCAATATGTATGCATAATGAAAATTCAGAAAACCTCAAATTATTGGCTGCAAAAAATTATTTAAATTTATCAATTTTGGAAAGGTGAGCTTTTTATTTAAAATGCGCCTGGGTCAAAGTTGGCACGACCCAGTGTGCCAACGTACGGTTAAAAAAAGGAATTCAATAAGAAATGAACGAAAATATTTCCGTAAAACTGCTATTTCTATTTTCTATTTCATGGATAATAAAATTAACGATTTTCGAAAATAATATTTCTGTAAAATTAGCATTTTTGTTGTTACTATTATTATTGATTTCATGCATAATAACATCAATAATTTCTGGAAATCGTATTTCCATGAAATGATTATTGTGGTAACTATTATGATTATTATCACTCAATTATTCGACGATGGAAAATCGAATGCAAATGTAGAGAGCTTGAGAGTAAATTAGTTTTTCAAATTTTCACGTTTTGGCACTGACATAACATTTTTCGTATACAATGAAGAATAACATGAATATTAACAATATACAGAATTAGTTATTTTTATACTTTTCAGTTCGTTTTATTCGAGTCGTTTTCATTTTTCGTAATTCTAGCAAAACGTAAATTCTAAAAAAAATTGCAGAGAATTTTCAAAATTCCCTGACTGATTATTCCAAGAACGAAATTCCCTGACGTTTTCCGGTTTCCCCTGTTTTCCATATGCGTAAAACCCATGGAAGACGCAAAGTATTGGTCCGTGTTTATGATGTTGAAGTTTGCATCGTTGGCATACAAGGAAAATTCTTGATTGTTTCATGTTTATTATTAAAAATCTTTTTTCGCAGTTTTTCGTAATTCTCAAAAACGTTCAAGTGCCTTTCATAGCCGGAATGCGCCAAAAAAATTTGGGAATACGAAAAATGTATACTTTCGTTAAATTCCAACGATGCAAAGTTCAATTACATTCGTTTTTAAGCCTCTGAAAATGGTATCAAAGTTTGGTGGAAACGATTCGGCGTGTGACACACAAAGCAGTAGCATGCGTCTCTCTTGGAATGTCAATTAATGCGCGAGGAAATTTTTCAAGTGTCTATTTACCGCGTATTTAGTATTCGAGCGCCTCGATTGCCCTCCACGTCTCTCTCGCTCCCACCCACACTCGCTATTGCGCCCTCTCTCACTCTCGCTCTCCGTGCGCTATTCAACAATTAACTCTGTCATGCTTACCCTCGTTCCTCGTCGTTAGCTCGGCTATGTAACGACGTCGACAAATGGCGTTAGAGTCTCGATACACGGGCAGAGACGCGCAGGCGCGCGGAGGCTCGGAGCGAGAGAAACGAGAGTGGCGTGTTGAGCACAATTTCGCACACCCCACGGCACGCAACCTTAAAACGCGCGCCAGCGACTCACGGGAGAATGAGCAAAACCGCGAGAAAAAGAGAGCCGAGCGCGGAAGAAAGAGAAAGAGAGAGAGAGAGAGAGAGAGAGAGAGAGAGAGAGGGAGAGAGAGAGAGAGAGAGAGGGAGAGAGAGAGAGCACGAGAAATTTGTATATAAGGATGCCCGTACGTCTCTCGTATTCGGTTCGCGCTGAATAGCGAACAGCGAGAAAGGACAGAAGGAGGAAGAACAAACGCGTTTCAGGAAAGCCTGAGAGTCGCCCACTGCTCGTTTGTACACGTTTCGCAATTTGCATGTGTTCGAATCTCGCTTCGTCAACGCGAACAAATTCTACCGCGATGTATATTCGTGAAACTTAAATACACGCTGCACCGCCGCTACCTCGATCCATACTCACGTTTAGTGCTCACTTTTCCAGAACAAAATAACGAGAGCTAGAATCTTAGGATTGTTTCGACCGATACAATCTTGCCGGGTGGTCAGAATTTATGGTGTTGAAGTTCGCATCGTTGAAACGACAATAAGAGTTATCGTTCCAACGATGCATTTTTAGGTTATGGATCCGGAATGAGGATTTTCAATAATATTCCAGGGATATTCGTAGCCTAAACGTGGTGAAAAAAATGGGTAATAGGAAAGGAAAGTAATTTCGTTGCATTCCAACGATGCAAACTTCAATAGTATAGCTTGAGATTGTTGAACTAGCTTGGGCATGGGGCGTTCCTCGTCAAGTTTGTTAATTATTACTTTCGTCGGAACTGGTCTTTAAGGAGTAAGGCCACCGTAGAATTTTCAAAAAATTGATTTTTTTTCGCTAAAACGGTGCTTTATCATCATAAGAATGAGTTACTATTCGATTTATGGCAAAACATTTTTTTGACCGACTTTGAGCGTATAACGTAAGCCCACCTCTGGCACGGCCATAGAGTATCTAAAACTTTAAACGCGTTTTTCTCGAAATAGCTTTTTTCCAATTGACGTGACAAATAACTTCAACACTTTTCACTCGATTTACTTCAAATTTAAAAGTTATGTTCCTAATTGCATTTCGCAGAGAAGTACGTACGGAATTTCTGATTAATCGAAAACTTTTCATTTTATGAGCCGTTTTGTACGGCTCATAAAATTTTTCACTGAAAATTCATTCAAATACCTACAACTCAATTCATATACCTACAACTTTTGAATAAAACAATATTTTTTTTTAATTCCGTACGTACTTCTCTAAGTTTTCTAATGTAGATTGACGAGAATTTTTGTTTTTTGTTCTAGGTGAAAAATTGTGGATGCTAAATGTCACGCCGCGGAGCGTCTAAAAAAAGATAACAAAAGAAAATATTAGTAGTCGGCCATTTTGTACATCGAAAAAAAAAATTCTAACAGCTTGATATTCATACTAAATAGATGTGTAATTAATTTTATGAGTGAATCACTTTTTCTTACGAAAAAAATTGTTAAATTCGCACATGATTTTATACCCGTTACTGTGGCCTAACCCCTTAATTGTCCTTGGACACACACACACACACACACACAGAGAGAGAGAGAGAGAGAGAGAGAGAGAGACACGCACACACACACACGCACACACGTCGACGTTGTTTGACGACCAATTTTGCATCAAATGACTTGCGAGCGCGGACGCACCGCCCTGCTGGAAAACATACGGCTTTTCAGACGATACAGTTTCCATCCACAGCTTCACCACATTTATCAGAACATGCAAATAAACTTCTTTTGTGACATTTTCCCTTTGTTAAGGGGTTACCCCCACTTGCGATTTTGAAAAAATCGATTTTTTTTATTGCATTTTTTTGAAGTATAAGTATCTGAGAATATGTCCTGAAAATTTCAAGTCGATCCGAACAAAATTGACTGAGTTATGAGCGTTGAAAGAGAAGAATCCGTTGTGAAATTGAAACTTTAAACGCGTTTTTCTCAAAATGGCATTTCTGAAGTCGGTGACCAAGATTACTCGAACACTAATGAACCGATCTTCTTGAAATTTTGCAGGCTTATTTAATACATAAAAATGTAGTCTTTAATCGTTCGATTTTTTTTTTCGAAAAAATGGCCATTTTATAGCCAAAAAACGGCCGTTTTTTTTCGTTAAAATCGAACCATTAACTTTGTCTGTCCGCCATTTTGTGAAAAATGAATATTTTTTAAAATCCCTCGATTAAAGACTAGTTTATACTTATATTTGACTAAATCCATCCGCATTTTTTTTTCAGATGATCCACTTCGCCGCAATGTTGGTCACCGCAAACCGTGTATATAAAAACATTATTTCATTGACGGCCATTTGCCACTAAACAATGTAATATTTTTCAATAAAAAAATTACTGAAAGTTCTTCAAGATGTGTTCTTTAAGATGGTATATTGATCGATTAAAAAAGTTTTGTAGTTTTCTTTAAAACAATTCATGCAAAAGGCCTTTTTTGCGCTACAAGTGGGAGTAACGCCTTAAAGAAATGCGGTGGCATGACATGACCCTCGCTGGACACAACACTTAGCACGTGCACATTCGCCGGAAATTTCGTTCTGGAACACCTTGCCGGTGTTGCAAAACCTTCGTTGGACTTTTCCGACTCGTTATACTTCGCGACAACTTCATACACTGATTTCTGTCGCTGAGTGCCCAGCGCGAACACTTTCGAAAATCGCGGCTCTTCGATTATACTCCGCACTTGGTTTCAACATTGCGACTGTTTGGAAGTTACGAATGTTTAGTACATGCGCCAAGCTATTTGGACGAATATCGCGACCTCTCGAAGTGGTATAGAACCTCGGGAAATTCAAATTGAATTTCCCGGTTGTCCGGATTGTGACGCCGCACCCTGTATACATGAACGGTGTTAGGAAGGTCGATGCAAAGCCTTAGGCCACTCTAGAGGCCGAAAACATATGCATTTTGGGGATTTTTTTTCGGAAAAACTACCAAAAAAATCGAGAATACCAAAAAGGGTGTTTATCATACATATCAGTGACTGTACACAATAGTTTTTTTGAAGCGATTAATTTCGAAATGGCGGCTGTGCAGCGTTTATCTCAAAACTGCATTTTTTAAGTTGGCCGGAAACGTAACTCAGACAATTTTCAACCGATTCACTTGAAATGTTGAATATATCTTCAAAAATACATTGTCTATGGAAGTGCGTAGGATTTTTTTTTATACTGCACAGTTCATTTGTTATTAACAATTATCTGACGATTTTTTATACAAATTTTTGGAAAGTGATAAATTTCGTCAGATAATTGTTAATAACAAATTAACTATGCAATATAAAAAAATCGTACGTCCTCCCATAGACAATGTATATTTCAAGATACATTCAACATTTCAAGTGAATTGGTTGAAAATTGTCTGAGTTATGTTTCCGGCCAACTTAAAAAATGCAGTTTTGAGATAAACGCTGCACAGCCGCCATTTTGAAATTTATCGCTTCAAAAAAATGATTGCATACAATCACTGATATGTATGATAAACACCCTTTTTTGTAATCTCGATTTATTTTGTAGTTTTTCTGAAAAAAAAAAATCCCCAAAAAGCCTATTTTTTCGGCCTCTAAGTATAATTTTTGGAAAATTCTCCAAAATTAGGTACTAACTCGTTTACCTGTTACCTTGATGCAATTGTTTTTTTTCTAAATAGCATTAACATAAGTGGTATTTTTATTTTTGACAAGTTTTAAATTATTCAACACATCCCATTTAGTTAGTTGTGTGGATACAGATGATTGTATTGGTGTTTGTCGATTAAATACAAATTAAGCTAAGACGCAAATAAGTTTTTAGTTACCAATTATTGAGTGTTTGAATATTATGAACGAGTTAGTACCTAATTTTGCGAAATTTTCCAAAAATCATACTTACCATGATAACTCGAAATCCTTAGACTTTGGACTAAGGTAAACTAGGTTAGATATGTTCCTGACGAGGTGGCCTATCACCCCTTTAAGGGGTTAGGCCACTGTAGAGGCCGAAAAAATAGGCTTTTTGGGGATTTTTTTTCAGAAAATTGGCATTTGACAATTGGGAAATCGCATTGGCTGCGACTCTTAAATATATAAATCTGAGGTAAATATATGAATCCATTTTTTAGTGGGAGAAACAATAAACAAATTGAAACCTGACAAATGTGGACCATAGTTGTGTAGTTTTACGACACACACACACACACCATGATACAGAAATTAGAATCGTTGGAATGCAACGAAATTTTTTTTTCCGATTGCGCATTTATTTTTTCGCTGATCAAAGCTACGATGATGTTGAAATTTATATCGTTGGAACGTAACGAAAATTATTTTTTCCCCCCATTTCCAATTTTTGTTTTGGCAAATCAAAGCCCCCGCGAACTTTTCTAAGATCCTCGTTAGAGACCTGCAACTTAAATCTATCAAACATGATTTTAGATAACAACAAAAATGGAGAAAAACGTAAATAAAAATATTTAATAAAAAAACACTGTTGAATCGTCAAAATCTGAATTGAATTAGGTGTAACACCAGTGTTACACTACCGCACTATCCCGTGCGGAAATTGAGTTGGGGCTGTGATCGGGCCCGTGATCGGGCCCCAATAATATTCCCCTAACTTTATTCGGGCCCTAATCTGGAAGCCACATGAGGGCCGTTAGCGGCCGGTCACACTTTGTCAACAAGGGTCATTGAAGGCGCAACGACCGGGGCCTTATAAGTTGCCTCAATGGCGCCTCATCAAAACCATTTTAGCGCCCTGAAAATGCCTCAACGGCGCCTCATCATAACCATTTCAGCGCCATTAAATATCCGTATCAGTGGATATACGTGTATGTTAAATGCGTCAGTGTATATCTGTATTTGTTTTTATGTAATTGTTCATGTGCATAGGTGTGGGCGTGAGTACATGTGTATGTATGTGTGCGCGCGTAGAAATGTGATTGCGTATCTGCATGTGAGCCTTTATGACAAACTGCCATGACAAAATTAATACAAAAAATAATCCATTCTAAGGAATGGATGTGTAGTAGAAATAAAAAAAATATATGGGTCTACTGAATCACTAGAATCTATTTCCATTGAGGGAAAGATCTGAAAAACAAAGACCAATTTATTTACTTATCCAACACAGTCAGATAAAGTTTATGAATGGGAAATATCAGCGAAGTCTTCAGAAGAAATAATTTTCCCTATGATGGGTATTGAGTGGAAATTAGTTGCTATAAAAATGTCGAGAAAACCGGTTGGGACTGTTCACACTTATGCGCTAGCATCACTCCATGTATGAGTGAAACCATGAGTAATTGTTTGTATCTATGTAAAAGGTTTCTTTAATTTGATAAATAAATACTGTCTGATGTTTGTCTGCATATTTGTGTTCATCGTTGATTTTTTATTTGCTAATGCCCTTACGCTTTTTCCCAATTTGCGTTCGATAATATTATTCGATCGATGTATATAATCGATTTGAATAATTGAAATACCATCAACCATGTAGCCTAAGCTATTTATACTGGTTTATCGCTATAATAGTCAGATCTGGGCCTATTGTGGAGATCCCTACTTGTTTATCCCTATACTGGCCAAGTCTGGGCCTATTGTGGAAATCCCTACAGGTTTATCCCTATAATGGCCAAGTCGGGTCCTTTTGTGGAAATCCCTACACGTTTATCCACATAATGGCCAAGTCGGGGCCTATTGGGGAAATCCCTACAAGTTTATCCCGATAATGGCCAAGTCTGGGCCCATTGTAGAAGTCCTTATTAGGGAAAGCACTAGGAAAGCCCTGAGAGGCCCTTATTTTTATTAGGGATGCCCTATCAGTTTTCCGCACGGGATGCCGCGGAAGAATAAGCTACGATAAACTTTTTGAACGGAGGTTTCTACTTTGTTGGGCCGAAAAAAAGAAGCTCAAGAACTTTTTGAAGAAGAGGAAGGTGTACTCTATGGTCCTTGCATAGCAGATTAGGTGTACGTATGAAACTTTTCATTCTATTCGCACATAAACTTCAGTTTAACTTTAAACGCATTTTCCAAGTTTAATTCCGTTGAATTAATAAAATTTCATTTCGGCCGATGTGGGCTGTGAAGATCACTTGCATACTTTTACGTCCTCTCATTAGAGATTTACTGCCACCATTTGCCAAAAACCAGTTTTTGATTATAATAATAATGTTAAAAAAGGGGAAAAAATGAAGAAAGCAAAATCCAAAAAATCGTTGCATTCTATCGAAATTTCGATGTCTTGAAGAACAGCTCTGACGAAAGTAATAGTTAACAGACTTGACGAGGAACGCCCCATGCACAAGCTGGGTCAACAATCTCAAGCTACGCTATTGAAGTTTGCATCGTTGGAATGCAACGAAATTACTTTCTTTTCCTATCGCTCAATTTTTTTGCCACATTTAGGCTACAAATATCACTGAAATATTCCTCAAAATTCTCATCAGGAATCCATAACCTAAAAATTCACAGGAAAAGAGTTCGGATGGTAATAAAAATAACGAAATGAAAACATAAAGAAGTATTTACGTTGCATTCAAACGACGCAAACTTCAACACCGCCTTTAGCTTGGCTTTCTCCGCAACCAATCATTTTTTTTTCACCGTCGTTGTAATCACCTCGTAGTTTTCGTTCCTCGAGACAAACATCCGAAATTGTTAACGCGACTCTTATATTTTTCTACACCCTTAAGGTATTTCTTTATCATTAAACATTTATTAACAATAAGTCACAATAAATTTTTATACCCAACGATGAGATTTAATAATTTCCGGAAAATTTAGTAGATTTAGACGTTTTTGCATTTTCTCTGTAAAGTCACGATTACGAAAATTCTTCCGCTAGTCACATTTTCATGCTGTTGAAGTTTCCATCGTTGGAATGCAGCGAAAATTCTTCTTTGTTTTTTTCATTCCCTTTTAAACTCTTTTTTCGCAGATTTAGTTTATGAATTCCTAGTAAGGATATTTGAAAAATGTTTGTGATTTTTGTAGGCCAAACGGGCCATGAAAAAAATTGGGCAATATTTAATATTTTATTCTTAAAAATTTTCTTCTTTAAAATTGGGCAATATTTAATATTTTATTCTTACAATTGGGCAATATTTAATATTTTCTTCTTAAAAATGTTCTTCTTTAAAATTGGGCAATAATATTTTCTTCAAACATTCGGTGACCCCCTGTTTTTACTCTCCTTACTCAATCTTTAGAATTTTCACACGCGTGAGCAGGCATAAGAGCCTGCTTACATCAGGCATGTAGAGTTATTCAGTGTATAAATTATTAGATTGAAATGTGGCCAGCGCGTCATCTCCACAAAGTGCCGTACAAATGAGACGATTTTCAGTCGTAATTTTTCGTTGAAAGTTCGCTAAAATGGCTTGAAATTGTATCAGTAGACTGGGATGTTACTTCATCACCATACTTCAAACTTCAAACGCGTTTTTCTCGAAACACTGTTTTCAAAGTCGGTGGACATGATATCTCGAGAACCGCTCAATGGATTGTTCCCATATTTACAGAAGATACAATGAGAAACGTTTGAAGGTCGTTGACGATCTTACTTTCCCAAAATATATCGTCATGTTTTTACAGTTACGTAAAAATGACGGATTTTTTTCATAGATTTTGGATGCTCGAGTTTGAATTCGTCGTCACGTTGCTAAAAAAAATTATTTAAAAAATCGTCGATCGTCAACGACTCGCATTTATTGTCAACTGGAATAAACCGTTTGGTTTTTAGACTTCGGATGGACCGTTTAAGTTGGAGAGTGTCCACCGCCAAACTCCGCGAAAATGTCCGCCGGCGGCCGTGTTTTTGTTTTTCTGTATTTTTTTAGCTCTCAATATTGAATTTCGTGTTTAAAAAAACCTTTCTTGTTAACCAAACGTTTCCCAGAAAGAAAATTCGAATTTTGCCATTTTTTAGAGCCTCTGGGTAGACGTAGCCCCTTAAGAAAAAAAAAATCCGTCAATTATTAAAAATGTAGCTTCGTCAAGAATACCTTCGACTTCGCAAAGTTCAAGCGCGGTTTGTCTCAGAATGCGCGATGTCCATGTGCGCTATATTTGTATCCATCCGTAAATGAATTTAAGAGTTAAATTACGCCTCATTAGCTCGAAGTCAACGTACACACATGGGTGTGTGCGTGTGCCTCGGTGGTATCGTAAGTTCGAGCGCATAAAACTACTTACCCTCATTCCTCGTTGCGCCGGCGATGTGACAAGCACGAGATGAGACGAACGGCGATTTAGCCAAACACACTGACGCACGTTCACTCACTCACCCACGCATGAGCGCGGAAGAGCGTCTGCACGCTCCGCGTATGCGTATCTCTATGGCGACGCATATATGTGTAATTATTGTATATACGCGGTACCGTACACTCGAACCCCCTTCGCAAATACTGACGAGACGATCTCGGCCTGTAGAAAGACTACGTGTGTGTGTATGTGTATGTGTGTATATATATATGTATATATATGTGTATGTATGTGTGTGTGTGTGCACACACACCGAAACGTATACGCACAAAACGACGAAAGTGAATTACATCTAACACTCGCGACTATCAAGGAGTTTACCTCGAAAAAAAAACAGTGAAAAATCTTACGCTCAGCAGAGCGAGACCGTGTACGTCTCAAACGGACTTTTTTCCTCCGCGAACAAACCTAAATCCATCACGCATCACTGGAAACACGCGTATGCATTGCTATACAGCATTGAAAACGTAAAACACTCGCGGTCAGAGACGTCTCGACATTTGTTCATGTAACAATTGCACGTTTTAATCTTCGAGTAAACGTCTCTCTCTTTCTCGTTCTCTCTCATACAGTTGACGAGAAACAAACCCGAGCTCGTGACTCTTCTTGACCAATGGTCAATATTCTTGCGAGAACGTGCGAGCCAAGGGGAGAAAAAAAAGGACGAACGTCAAGATGTTAACCGAGCAACGATTAACGCTCGACTGGCGCTCGGTCTCTCGGCTAACCGTGAGTAGTCCGGGCTTCGTACTGGATGAGACGGGAAACGTGTGAACGCCGCTTGCCGCCGCGCGACGAAAAGGAGTCCGGTGGGCGCGAGGGGCGGGGGGGGTGGCGGAAGGTACGAGTGGGAGATCGCGAAGCGGTGCGGGAGGAGGGGGAGAAAGAGAAGTCGACCCAACCCCTCTTTTCCCTTCACCCGCGTTCGCGAAGCTTGATGATACCGCCGCTGTACCGGCAGAGCGCGCGCGCGCGTGAGGATACACGCCACGCGGTTGCTTCTCAGTCGCACGCGTGCACAAAGTGCATATCTCGACAAGGACGCACCGGGACTCACACACGCGGCGGAGTAGAACAGCGACGAAAAAATTCACGATTATATATGTATATATATATATATATATATATATATATATATATATATATATATATATATATATATATATATATATGAGGTATTCCACGTGAATCCGGTGGACTTTTTCCCTGACCCCCGCTAATTCCATTTATTTTTTAAAATCTATTTCCATTGACTCTAAAAGACACCCTGAATTTTTTTACATTTTTCGAAAGAACCCTTAGCAAAAAAAAATTCTCCGATTTAAAAATCGCAAAAAATTCCCAAAAATGCGTGATTATATGTAAAAAATTTCAAGCTATCACCCGCAGTGGAAGTATGATTTTTTCTGTGCTTTTTGAGCGATTAACGTTTAAAAAAATCCGAAAAATTCAAGAACCGCTTACTTCGGGCGAACACTTAAATATATATATTAAATATATATATATATATATATATATATATATATATATATAAATATATATATATTATTAAATATATATATATTAAATAAATATCGATACCCACAATTAATTTTTTGACCATTTTTGAATAACCAAATCACAATCATGGACCTTGAACAGTTAGCAGTCAATTTTTCGGATTTTTTAAAACGTCAATCGCTCAGAAAACCCAGAAAAAATCATACTCCCATTGCGGGTGATAGATAGAAATTGTTTACATATGATAACGCATTTTTGGGAATTTTTTCCAATTTTTAAATCGGGGGGTTTTTTTCGGAGAATTTTTTTTTACTAAGGGTTGTTTCGAAAAATGTAACGAAAAATCAGGGTGTCTTTTAGAGTCAATGGAATCGGATTTAAAAAATAAATCGAATTTGCGAGGGGCAGGGAAAAAGTCCACCGGATTCACGTGGAGTACCTCATATATATATTCAGAATTTTTAAAACTTCCCGAGTGAACTTTTCGTTTTTTTCGGCCACAAAAGGGCATGGAATACCCCGTATATATATACACACACGTGTATATACAGGGTGTCCTGTTATGAATGGATAATCCTGCAACGGTCGATACGTCCGATGATGTCCTACTATTGCTGGAATTTCAGTCTAGTAAAAGTCCCACGGTTTTCCATATAAAAATCATCTGCCTTTGGTTTTTCGCATGCCATTTCTACAAATGGTGATTATAGATTTTAGTGATTTTTGCTAAATATGGCACTAAAATTTATTTTTTTGCAATTTTTAACTATAAAACAACATACATAATGGTGTTATGTCAGGGGGAGCCCATATTTATAAACTACGAAGTGTTTTTTGAGTAAAAAACGAATTTTCAAAATTTCAAATTTCGTACGACATTTCAAGTGAATTTCCTAATGAGTGTTCGAGCCGTTACTTCTATGTCTTCATTTACATCGCTGTTATATATGGTGTGTGGTGTGTAACGTCCTCAGTCTTCTTTGCACGACGAAAACAGAAACGGTAATGGTGCGAATATTCGAAAGAGTCTTATGTGTCTTATATTCTTCTTTTCTTATTCTTATATTCAATTTTATGCAACGTGTTTCGATTTGATGACAAATAATAACTCTTTTTTATAAAAAAAAATACTCTTGGTTATTTGTTTTATCCAGAAAAGTCTTCTTTTCAACGTTAAATGTTAAGGAAACTTTATGAAAAAAGATCTTATGCAGAATTTTCATACAAACAGATTCGAACTGACTTTGATATAGCCTGCGATGTAAAAAAAATGTTCTACGCATATCGTGCCAATTACTTTAAAAAGTTGCTTAGTTATTGTCGATTCATATCATTTGTATAAATGGCATGGAAAAAGCAAAAGCAGATTATTTGAAAAAAAAAAAACTTAAAGCCCAAAATCTCGAAAACCGTGGGACTTTTACTTAAGGGGTTAGGTCACAGTAACGGGTATAAAATCACGTGCGAATTTAGGATTCTTTTCTCGTATGAAAAAGTGATTCACTCATAAAATTAATTACACATCAATTTAATATGAATATCATTTGTCACGATCTGATGTGCATTCATTTGGATCAATAATTGATCAATAAAATAATTCACTCATTAATATTAATTTAATTTCCTAGGGAAAGAATTTGGCTTTTAATCGGAGTAATTATATCGCGTACGAGAATTACATTAGAATACCTAGAGAAGTACGTACGGAATATAAAAAATATTGTTTTATTCAAAAGTTGTAGGTATTTGAATGAATTTTCAGTGAAAAATTTCGTATAAAACTGCTCATAAAATGAAAAGTTTTCGATTAATCAGAAATTCCGTACGTACTTCTCTGCGAAATGCAATTAGGAACATATCTTTTAAATTTGAAGTAAATCGAGTGACAATTGTTGAAGTTATTTGTCACGCCAATTGGAAAAAAGCTGTTTCGAGAAGAACGCGTTTAAGGCGTTACCCACTTGTAGCGCAAAAAAGGCCTGTTTCATGATTTTTTTAAAAGAAAACTACAAAACTTTTTTAATCGATCAATATACCATCTTAAAGAACACATCATGAAGAACTTTCAGTAATTTTTTTATTGAAAAATATTACATTGTTCATGCCCGAGTCGAAATTTTTAGCCTCCTCTGAACCCTCGCAGGACCCATTTCTTTTGTAATACATAAGCCGCCAGCCTCCGTTGAACCTACAAAACCTCATTTGTCGAGTTCAGTGCCATGAAGAGACCTCCTCTTGGCCCAGGGTAGCCTCTGCTAGACCTCCCAAACCTTCTCTCGACCCCCAGTTTCAGTGAAACGTGCAGAGCACAGGCCTACTTAACCTGCTTTCAATCTCAAACTGTTGCCTCGACCCCACCTAACCTGCTTTCGGCCCAAATTCGATATCTCCGCCATCATCATTCCATTGTGACCTGATCGGTAACCCGTTCGATGACGAAAATAATACGAAATTAATAAAAATACATCGTCCCCTTATCAAATTAATAGTCCAATATTAATATGCGAAAACAATCAAATTTGCTCAATATCGATTTATTATTATTTTATAGGCAATTGATAAAAGAATGCTTGTGTATACAGTCTTACTCCAATTCTATCGGATTAATAGGCATTTTCCTGTGAGAAAAAATCTCACAGGAAAATTCTTTAAAAAATGCCAGTCTATCCAGTATAAGCTTACGCGACGTTTTTCGTTCTTGACATTTCTTCTTAAGCCCTCTAGTTCTTGAGTTACATTGCATTATCTCGAATTAGTCTTTTTAGCAAAAAATGAAATAACATTGCGAAAAAAATCGTACTAAACTTTATAAAAAACGCAAATGAAGTTCCTGCTACCCCGTTTAAGTTCATCATGGATAAACGTAACAATTTTTTTTCCATAAGTCATGCGTTCAATTCTTGATGGTCGAAAAAAAGCCGAAAATCAGTCACGTATAAAAGTGCGTACCGGGTCGAAAAGAAAATGATAAAAAAATATTTCAGAAAAGCAACATACAGCTGAATTTATTCCCGTCAAAACGCCGTTCGGTAAATTTGGTTATCTTTTTTTTACGAAGCTATGTGACTTTTAGTGCAGCAAGAAATATCGACTGGTGTATCCAAACATTTAAGCGACGGTATATATTATATAATACTTTATATATATATATATATATATATATATAATATATATATATATATATATATATATATATATATATATATATATAATACTCAAAATATGTGGTTGCGTTAATATATTCGAATATACACTACCAGTCAAAAGTATTCGGACACTTCAGATAACTGCAAAACTTAATATCACTTTGGATCATTGCAAACTTATGGTAGAATAATAATTATTTTACGAAGATACTATAAAGCTCTGTGAAATTACTTAATCATATAGATCTTTATAGTATCTTCGTGAAATAATAAATGAAATGAATTATATTACTCTAACATTATTTGGCAATTATCCAGCGCTCAAAAGTTTTGCGATTATGTGGAGTGTCCGAAAACTTTTAGCTGGCAGTGTATATCTAAATAACATATAATGTTGATTTCTATATGGAACGATAGGGTGTTAATTATAGTTTATTTCATGTTCTGAAGGATTGAAATTGTCGGTTTAGAATTCAACCTCATTCGATTTTTTCTTTTTGTTTTTGTTCGTTTTGTTTTTTTTTGTTTATTCAATAATGAGTTGATAAATGGCGACGGCCGATTACCATCGATTTCAAATAAGATGTTTGATTTTTCCTTGTTTTCATTTTTAGCACGTCGAAAATTAAAAAAATATTTCCACGTGTATGTATGAAGCATATTTTTATTTTTTCCCGCTAAATATTATGATATTAACTAACCGCGTCTATTTGATTTTTTTTAAATTTGTATTAACTAGATTTTTCATAGAACCAAATTTTTCCTATTGCATTCCATTATTAAAATGATTGATTTTAAAAATGTTTATTTATAGAAAATCAATCTATTTAATACCGTCCAATAACTACATATTTTATTTGATCCTAATAAATCTGTGATTCGGTTTCATCAGTTTAACATTTTCATCTGTTCAAAAAAACAATTTAGTCAAGTTCACTGAATGGATCTAGTTATTTTTTTTAATTTACCTTAAATAGAATATTTGTAGAGTTAAGCATTTTTCTATTTGATTGAACTAATGGTCCATCTTTATTGCAACACTCATATCAAGGGGGCGGGGGGTAGTGAAGATGGAGAGAGAGGAATTCACTACCCCCCGCCTATTTTATATATATATATATATAAAACACACATTATATATATATAAAACACACACGCGCGCGCGTGTGTGTGTGTGTGTGTGTATCTGTGTGTTTGAAAAATCTATAGCTTATGTGATACAACAAATAGTTGGAGGTATTCATTTGGTCTCTTATGCCATATCAGCGACCAAAATATTATAAGCACTCGGTAGCATAGGGGCAGCGGCGCGTAGTTATGAGTAGGTAGGACTAGGTTCAAATCGCATATAGGGCAAATATTTTCTTCGAAAAAAATCATTTCCAAAGGCCAGGGAATGACGAATTACGATGAAAAATCCTTGTAATAAAGCTCTCAAATAATGCGTTCATTTTATTTTCGATTTATGAAATATTTTTTGCATATAGTACACTAAGCTTTACCGTGTACATTGTAAGCAAATGAAGATTAATTTGAATCTCATCTTTATTAACATATATAAATCTATTTGAAAGAAATATGATCGTAGTAGGTTGGGAGACAAGGAAAAAAACCTATTTTATTTAAATAGATTCTATATAAATTAATTTTTTTGTTTAGCCGTGTACAGTAGGCCGAAAGGAGGGGCAGTAGGTTCTGCGGGAGCGCTCGAAGTAGGCCCACCTGAGGTTCCGTAGGTTCAATTGTGACCCTCCCTGACCTCCTTTGAGTCAAAAAGTCTACTTTCTGCCATGCCGGAGGTTCATCGGAGGCTCTAACGCATGGTACTTTCAAACATTGTACCCTCCTTTAGATACTCAATAACCCGCTCACGCCGATTTCTGCTCGCCTTCATTTTGTGGGTTGAACGCGGCTCGAAAATTTCGACTCGGGCAGTGGCAAATGGCCGTCAATGAAATAATGTTTTTATATACACGGTTTGCGGTGACCAACATTGCGGCGAAGTGGATCATCTGAAAAAAAAAATGCGGATGGATTTAGTCAAATATAAGTATAAACTAGTCTTTAATCGAAAGATTTTAAAAAATATTCATTTTTCACAAAATGGCGGACAGTCAAAGTTAATGGTTCGATTTTAACGAAAAAAAAAACGGCCGTTTTTTGGCTATAAAACGGCCATTTTTTTCGAAAAAAAATCGAACGATTAAAGACTACATTTTTATGTATTAAATAAGCCTGCAAAATTTCAAGAAGATCGGTTCATTAGTGTTCGAGCAATCTTGGTCACCGACTTCAGAAATGCCATTTTGAGAAAAACGCGTTTAAAGTTTCAATTTCAGTTTACACGAAGAAAATATTTTTTTTTGTAAACTTACATAGAGTCATCTATTCCGGGCCCATATAGAAGTATGGGCCCGGATACTTATACTTCAAAAAAATGCAATAAAAAAAAATCGATTTTTTCAAAATCGCAAGTGGGGGTAACCCGTCAAAGTTTTAGGTACTCTATGGCCGTGCCAGAGGTGGGCTTACGTTATACGCTCAAAGTCGGCGAAAAAAATGTTTCTTGCTATAAATCGAATAGTATCTTATGCTTATGATGATAAAGCACCGTCTTAGCGGAAATGAAAATCGGTTTTTTGAAAATTCTACTGTGTCCTCACCCCTTAACTGAAATTCCAGTATAAAGTAGGACATGATCTGACCTATCGACAGTTGCAAGATCATCCATTCATAACAGGACACCGTGTATGTTTGTTTGTGGGTGAACATATATATGGGGTATTCCAGCTCAACTCGGACAACTATTTCCCTCGCCATCGTTGATTATAGGTTTCCATAGTGGAAAACCTCACTCCTCGTGTCAAAAAAAAAGACTAATTAAGAAAATTCCACCATCCCTTGCCCTTCTGCGGCTGCGAAAAATCGAAAAGTCCACTCAGAGCGTTTTTTAAATTCTGACCAAAATTCAGATGCTTTTTAGACTTTTGTGCATTTATCACCAAAGCTCAACTTGTGCGTCCGATATTTACTATTGTTTTTGTGGAATTTCGATTTTAGGGATGATTATTCGACAGTTTGGAAGTCAGAGGAGTACTTTTTCGGTCTACGTATACATCCCACCCGAATAAAATTTCATCCGATAGTTGTGAATTTTTGTTTTACTTGCAACACCGGAAAAGTACCCTTCTGACCTCCAAACGGTCCAATAATCCCCAAAATCGAAATTGCACAAAGAAAAATTCGTAAATATCGTACGCACAGAATGAGCTTTGGCGGAAAATGCAGAAAACAGGTCTAAAACGGATCTGAGTTTTTT
>OX101789.1:33387445-33518212 GCA_944452715.1 Ophion slaviceki
AGTAGAATGGAAGAGAGCCCAGCCAGATCGCAAAGCTTCCAACGTGTATATAGTATATAGACATTTATATATGTATAAAATACACGTATATAAATATACGTGCACATATAGCATCCTCTTCTACACGCTTTCTCGCTCTGCCCTCTCCTTACACTTTTTCTACCGTTCTACCTCCTCCCTCTCTCTCTCTCTCTCACTCTCTCGCTCTCTCTTCTTGTCCTCTCTCGTTTTCAACCCTCCCGGCCGGGCGAGCGCAAATATCGTATTTATTGTATGACAGCCACCGAGCCACCACCCCTTTTCGCCCTGTCCTGCCTATATATCCTTTACCGTAAATCCCTCTGTCTGTCTTATTCGCACGCGCCACTCTCTCGCTGCTATTGTACTTCAGGCCTAGGTCACCCGTAGATACACCCGCACACTCATGCAGGGGGTAATCGTCGAAGACGATCATTATATATAAACCTTGATGGGTCTGCGTGAGCTTCGGGCCCGGAAAACAGCTAACGATTCTCAATATTTGGCCCATTGGGGTGACGAGGGCGGAATTTTGCAGACAATTGAGGGATGGGCTTGCCAAGCTTGAGCCTTTTTTAAAAAGATATTGGTACACTATGGAGGAATCATTGTTCGAGGGGGAGCTTCGTTTAGGCAGGAGAAAGTAAGCGAATTTTGCAAGATTTTTTTGTTCAGCAACTATTTATTCTAGGTGAATTTTATGGATATGTTTATATAATTTATCATTTTATGGATATGTATATATGGACATATATGTATATGTATATGTATATGTATATGTATATGTATATGTATTCTATGGACATATACGTTTTTAGTTTTACAAAGTTATTTGTAACACTTGCTTCAGAGCGGGTTAGTGCCTGAGTTGTTTCACGGTGTACAATCTAGCGTCTGGTGCATTGGTCTGAAACATCAGTGCTAAAAAGTTTTGCATTCTTACGACCCACACGTTCTATGTGAACCTGGACTATTCGAAGAAAAGTGAAAATTCGGAAAATTATACGTGTGAAAAAAATGTTATATTTTTCGTGAAATTTTTACTACAGTATTCGTTAATCAGAAAGTAGTTTTTTAATATAATTTTCGAGAAACTTTAGGTTCATATGGACGGTCATTATGTTGTCTGGAAGTGTGCGACATTTCAAAATGATCGATCAGATAGTTTTTGAGTTATCTTGTACGGGGTTGACGAAAGAGTGGTTCTTAGGAAAACATGTTTGAGTTTCAGGACTTCAGGGTTCAAGGTCTTCTCACTTTAGATGCTAAAAAGACTATTTGCATGAATTTTTCAAAAGGTTTATATTATAGATATTGATATGAAAGTTGTTACATTTAATAAATACACTTTCGAAATACATTTCTAAAAACAATTTATTTAAGTCACTATTTATAGACGAAAAAGGTAGTTAAAAAAATGTCCTAAGAAAATTGTAGGTCTGTGCTGTTGATGAAATGTCGGAGATGGATCATCCGAAACAAAAAAATCAAACGGTTTTAGATTCAGTACGTTAATGGCTATAGCGCATATCATACGATTTTTTATATATGCAAAAATAACAAAATGGCGGACATTTTTCGAAAAAAAGAAAAAAAACGTGTTTTTTCGCCATTTTTGGCAAAAAAATAGTAGATATCAAAATTAGAAGAAAAAAAACGTTCATATGCGCTACAGCTATAGTTGTAAGAAATATGTGGTTAAAATTTCGTAAGGATCGGTTCAGTAGTTCCGAAGATTTTATCAACACCCGTCGAAAAACGTTGTTTCCTACCCTATCCTATCAAACCTATCAAAAAAATTCATGAAAATAGCCTTTTTTAGTGTTTAAAGTGAGAAGACCCTTTAATCTGCGATTCCGGGGCTATAAAGTAGTCCGTCACCCTCCTCGTAGTGTTCATTTTCGGCTATAAGGTCTTCTTTACGTTATAACAGGATCTCCCCCGTTCAACAATCGGTGTACGTGATTCTGACAACTTGGGTGATCGGAAATTGGAAATAAAAATACGTACTTCTAGTACAATAACAAAACTTTCGTATGACCGGATACTTTTTAGAAATTCTGAAAATTACAAAAATTGCCAGCTCTAGAAAAAAGTCGATGTTCGACCAACAAAAACAACTTTAATCATTTGTTATTACCAAATGGGTACATATATACAAAAAAAATCATCCGGTCATACGATCGATCTTAGAAACTATGCTCCTTCGGAATTTGAATTAAAGCGGGCGAATAGTTTTTGAGATACAACTCACACCGTTTGTTGGCTTTGTCATTTTAGCACTTGTGTTATTAGAATCAACTTTTGTTTGAATTTTTTATTCTGAGTACCAATCTTATAAATAAATTTTTAAGGTTTTTGAAATTGGTGATTTATCGAAAATAAATTTATTTCGATGGCCAAATCGTTCGTTGGCGTCATAATCTAATGGAAAAGTTCTTCACACAAAAACGAGAAAAAAAATTGCATTCGGGTAATCTTTTTCTAATGTACTAATTTATTCGAAGGTAATAAGTCTTTTCTCTGGCTGAGGATAGAGCGAGGGGAGAGAATCTTCGAGATAAGGCGAAATACACGGATAAAAGCTGGACCTCGCGTATACCGATGTAAAAGCGACGTCTCGCATCCTTGGGAAAGCAATGTCGCGGTGAAAGAGAGAAAGAGGAAAGTGCGAGGGGCGCAGGGCAGAAGGGCGAGAGGTAGGGAGAGAAAGATCTCGTAAAAGTTAAATTGCAAGACCGCTCTGCCGCACTTCTTACCGACGCGAATTTCTTCCCTTTTTCCACCTTGTAGTGTTTTCTTTTCGGATATTTCCGCCTCTCTCTCTCTCTCTCTCTCTCTCTCTCTCTCTCTCTCGTTCTCGAGCCTTATTCGTCCCTTATTTTTTCGTCCTCCTACACCTTTTCTTTTCTCCACTGTCATCTTTTTATATTTTTTTCCTTCCCGCTGGCCCTAATCTAATATTGCCCTTTCCCTATCCTCTCCCCTTACTTTCTCTCTCTCCCTCTCGTATGGAGAACTTCCAAAAGATCCTGGAATTTCATAGACGATACATCGATCGTATCTCGCTAATAGCGACATAACGATGACAGCGGTACTCGTCGTGAACCGTTGATGGAAATGATCAACGTTTCACGAAAACACAAAACCGCATCATGCGTTTGCCAAAACCGGGGTTTTTCGGAATATGTTTATGAAATATCAATTACTCCGCGGGCGGGATCCGGATTTTTGGAATCAGCGATCAGTTTTACATCGGACAAGGGCGTTGAAAATCGAAAAATTGGAAATTCTTGCTCACCATCCAGCTGGTTTCGCAAAACCCCAAAAGCGCAATTTGTCAATCGACCATATCTCAGCCACTGATCAAGGCCTCAGGCCACTCCAGAGGCGGAAAAATAGGCTCATTGGGGATTCTTTTCTCAGAAAAACTACAAAATAAATCGAGATTACAAAAAAGGGTGTTTATCACACATATCAGTGACTGTATACAATAATTTTTTTGAAGCGATTAATTTCAAAATAGCGACTGTGCAGCGTTTTTGCGATGACGTCTCCGTTTTTCCAGGGTCCACGGCCGGACAAACAGCTCCTGTAATTTTTTAATTAAACGAAATTAAAAGATTTAATTAAACGGAATTAAAAGAGAAATTAAATTAAACGACCATTAAAAGAAAATCGATTTTTCCAAAATTCTAGAGTGGTCTAACCCTTTAACCATTAGGGACTCATAACCTCATTTCCACAACTTTCCCGGTGTTTTTACACTAGTATTCTTACATTTAGGAACAACATACCAATGATAGGGATTAGAACTCACTTTTAACCAAAAAAATGTACGTATTCACAATTGGCGCAGCGTTGATGTTTACTATGCAAGTGACGTCACGAACCGAAGCAGCACGCCGGCTAGCGGTTTCGCGCAGGAATTTGAAGTGTAAAATTTAAATGCATTTTTATGGCACTTATCGATTTTATAAAATAGAAATAAAAATTCTAGTAGTTTATTACCAGCAAAGGATCAAATTGAGACACCCTTCAAAAAAGGGTGTACACTATTTCTTCTGCCCGAAAAAGCCACCCAAAAATCGCGAAAATCGACGTCCAAAGAGGATGTCGAGTTGCTCAGGAAAATTGGCAAAATACGGAGGGCCGTCAACATTACCTAACCCCTAATTTCTTCAAAATCAAGAATTCGTTTCGAAGAATTTAAGGGACGTTCTCAAAGCAGCCAGCATTGCGTAGTCATAACTGGTTCGAAATATCTTCCCCCAAAAATATATTTTCCCCACGCTGTTGAAGTTTGCATCATTGGAATGCAACGGAATTTCTTTTTCGTTTCCTTTCTCTCCATTTTTATTGTTATCCAAAATATTTTTGATACCGTTAGGTTGTCGGTAGATCTCTAGTGAAGTTCTTTAAAAAAAAACTTTATCGTAGGTCTGATCTACCAAAAAATTGCAATTAGAATAATCGCATAGAATTACATAACCTCAAATTGTATTTGTCCGATCATTTATTCAGGCTAGTGCGGCCGCAGTTGGGAAGTGTTGGCTAGGTCATCGCGAGGTACCGACTTGAGGAATTTGTTCATTCGCAACGTCCCAGGTAGCAATTTCAAAATAGTTGTCAATTAGTTGTCCAAATGGGTACCAAATGTCCGCTTGGAAGATACCTATAAGTTGTCATGTGTCCAACAGTTATCTTTTTGGATGGTTGTCGGCTTTAAGACAACTTCCGGGCGGGCATTTGGCACCCTTTTAGCCGACTTTTGGACAACTTTTTGAAAATTGCTACCTGGAGTCATCTGTAACTCAAGTTGCTTAGCAAGCCATGAGCCAATCGCTCGTTGGAACTACACGTATCCACATAACCACATTTCGTCATTTGTGATCAAGATCGGCTGAGCAGTGATTAGCCAAGGGGTGCACAGCCGCAGTTAGCTGGCTAGGCCATAGCAAAATACCTGTTTGATAATTTTTGCATCCGCAACGCCATCTGTAACTCAAGTTGCTTAGCCAGCCTTGAGCCAATCACTCGATAGAACTACACGTAGTCACATAACCACACTTTGTAATTTGTGACCAAGATCGGCTGGGCAGTAACTAGGCAAGGGGTGCACAGCCGCACAGCTGGCTGGGTCATGGCGAGATACCTACTTGAGAATGTTTGCATTCGCAAAGCCATCTGTAACTCAAGTTGCTTAGCAAGCCATGAGCCAATCGTTCGATGGAACTACACGTAGTCACATAACCTCACTTTGTCATTTGTAACCAAGACCAGCTGAGCAGTGACTAGGCAAGGACTGGATAACAAAACATTTACAATATTACTAGCTCATAGCGAGCCAACCATTGGTCAGTTCGTATGAGCTCAATTGGGCGAGCCAGTTACTAGGTCGTAACTCATACAGGCTAGCACAATTTCTACTCGGGTATACGAACGCATCCGGCGCCTCGTATACTCAATAAAATGTCCCGATAAAGACTTGGCATATTCGTAATGACAATACGACCCTGCGACGAAGGCCCGAAAAGGGTCGAAAACAATAGGACGATCGTTCATTTATATCTTCACCGTAAAAATGTAAAAAAAACCATCGGCCAATTTGGAACAATGCGCGGATCTCTGCATCAAAATCGCAGCAAACGTTGAAGACGGGGGTGGGCGCGGAAGACAAGGGTGGAGACGTTTAAAGAGTCAACAAAGGAGGAGTGCGATGAGAATGTATGAACGAAGGAAGATGAAACGAGAGGAGCAAGAGAAATAAAAGGCCCAGAGAGAAGCGAGGGAGAGCGAGATGGAAGAAGTAGAGGCTCTGAATGAAAAAAAAAATTAGAGGATTCTCAGAGGTAGAAGAGTCGAGTGGTTATGGGAGCTGGGGGCAGGAGGGGATGGTCGAATAATAGGGCCGCCGTTAATAGCATGATCCTTCGCTCCGTTAGGGTGTGCACGTAGCGAGTGTCGGTGGTTTCGGGGATGAGAGAGTCGTGAGAACGCGGGAGGAGTGTCGGGAGGCAGGTGGTTGAATAAGCGTCTGGGAGAGCCAAGAGAGCCAAGAGAGAGAGAGAGAGAGAGAGAGAGAGAGAGAGAGAGAGAGAGCGTAGCGATGGTAGAAAGGGAAGATCGCGAGAGGGTTGGAAAATCGGTGGTGGCGGTGGCGGAGAAGAGCGAAAAGAAATGGCAAAAAAGGAGTTTGTGTCGAGGTAGCAGCCTCACCTTTGGGAGTAGCACAAATCGAGAGGGAGGCAAAAGTTGGGACTTGGCGCGGAGATCCGCGGAAGGAGAATGAAGAGGTGGTCGAAGAAAGAGGGTTTTGATTGGATCGCCCGTGGCCTTCTTACTACAGAGAGGGAATGGAATAGACGAGATGATAACATTTGTATCATATTTAACGCTAGAACGAGCAGGTTAAGGGGTAGAAAGATACCATCCCTCTTCTTCTCCTCTTTTCCTCCTCTTTCGTGCGCTTGCTCCCTTATAGAGTAACCACTGCCATCGTCCCTCAACCACCCTCCTCCACCCTTTTGCTTCTCTCTCCGGAGCCTCGAGCACGGCTCCCTCGTCACCCCTTAATACCACTGAAATCAATACTACCACATGGCTCTCTATTTACCTAGGTTCATCGTCCGTACACAAATTTACTGCGCGCCTCACGCTCCTCCAGTAATCCCTTATTCGGCGTCGTTCCCTCTCCTTCCTCCTACCCCTACGCGAACCTCCCTTTCCTCCCTGCCCCATTCACCTATCTGCAGCTGATAATCTGCCCCACGACACACACGTATCATTTTCGACACGTACACGAATTGCTGGCGAAAAAAAAATTACCGCTCTATTGTCCTACTTGAGGGACTCGCGGGGCTTTCGAGCTTCCGGCTGCGGGAGCGGGTCGCCAGAACTCTCGGGAACCCTTGACTTTTCAGGCACGAGCGCACCTGGCACACGTCGAGCACCCTTGTAACAATTAAAGCGGTTTGGAAGGAATCTTTTCTTTTTTTAAGGCGGGAGCCTCGATTGGACGGTCCGAAAAAAGCGTTTTTTCGGGAATTTTTTTAGAAAGGAGCAAAACAAGTTCGCCCGGTAAACATTGAGGGAGCTTTGAGAGTATATTTTAAATGTATAAAAAAATGTTCAACATGAAACAATAAATGACTGCAGATTTATCAGCCTATTCCATGTGTTGCCACTGCAGTCCCCAATCGGCGGGAGAGATGCGGCTGGTAATTCTTGACGGAAACAAAAAAACCAATCAAATTTTCAATTTTCATATATTTTTATTCTGGGTGAAGTAAGAAAAAGCTTAAAAAATCGTGAAATTAAAACTTTTCTCGGGTTTGAAAAAAATGTGTTAAAAAAACACTTTAACGTGTTATAAAAAATATTTTTCAACGACTTTTTGAATTCACGTAGAAGAGATTTTCATACTGAAGAATATAAACTTTGGTTTGATTCAATGGGTCGTTTAGTTTTTTTGCTATCACGCCCGCCAATTTGGAAAAATCGTGAAAATGAAAACTGGAGAAAACGCGCTTCAAAGTTTTCAATAGGAACAAATATCAATCGCTTCTCTGCCTTTGGCCTTGTATCTTCGAAAATATTTACAATTGGCCTCTGTAACTGTGTAAATATTGATACTCTTGGATAGTTTATCTATCGATTTAAGCAATTAAAAAAAAAAACGATTTTTCGGACCTTCTAATTCAGGATCCAGCCTCAAGCTATTCCAGTAATTTGGGTGGGCAGTGGTGAATAGGTGGTTGGTTTTTTTGGTTTAGGTCGATTGTTATCTGGAAGCCTTCCTTTTTACAGGTCGAGGTGGAAAGATCCCTAGTAGGGGTCGAGAAAAAAATCTTGGAGTGTTTTTCAGCCGAAATGTATTGCGAGAAAATTTGGGTAATTGAAGGAAAGTTCATTTTCAACGCACTCCATCGATGCGAATTTTGATATCGTTGATTAGATCGACGATCGGGTTGCGCGGAATTGGAAGGGAGGATGGATCATTTATTTGGGGGTGTGGTGAACAGTTTTCGAATGTGCTCACTATATTGGAAAAAGGGAATCTTTTTTTGAGCTTTCGGGTGTCACTCGACCAATTCTTGATAATCGATTGCTCTATGGCAGTATTTATATTCCAATACCGTTTAGGGTAGTATCCAAAAAATGGAAATATTCTCTCCTTTTTGAGGGAGGATGCCACTGTGACGGGATGAAAAAAGGTCATTTTTGCTGATTTTTTTGTCTACTGGATTATTTATTTGGGATTCGTAAAAAAGGTATTTTATTAAGCATACACTGAACCCATTTCGTGTAAAATTTCATTTGAAAAAATAAAACATTCACAACGTTGTGTGGTGAACAGTTGTCGAATGTGTTAAGGCGTTACCCCCACTTGTAGCGCAAAAAAAGGCCTCTTTCATGAATTTTTTTAAAGAAAACTACAAAACTTTTTTAATCGATTAATATACCATCTTAAAGAACACATCTTGAAGAACTTTCAGTAATTTTTTTATTGAAAAATATTACATTGTTTAGTGGCAAATGAAATAATGCCAATGAAATAGTCATATGAAATAGTGGCAAATGAAATAAGGCAAATGAAATAGTCAATGAAATAATGTTTTTATATACACGGTTTGCGGTGACAAACATTGCGGCGAAGTGGATCATCTGAAAAAAAAAATGCGGATGGATTTAGTCAAATATAAGTATAAACTAGTCTTTAATCGAAGGATTTTAAAAAATATTCATTTTTCACAAAATGGCGGACAGTCAAAGTTAATGGTTCGATTTTAACGAAAAAAAACGGCCGT
The DNA here is from genome assembly GCA_944452715.1 of Ophion slaviceki. Classification (NCBI taxonomy): domain Eukaryota; kingdom Metazoa; phylum Arthropoda; class Insecta; order Hymenoptera; family Ichneumonidae; genus Ophion; species Ophion slaviceki. The sequence goes on from OX101789.1 coordinate 33,396,274, forward strand.
TTTTTGGCTATAAAACGGCCATATTTTTTCGAAAAAAAAATCGAACGATTAAAGACTACATTTTTATGTATTAAATAAGCCTGCAAAATTTCAAGAAGATCGGTTCATTAGTGTTCGAGTAATCTTGGTCGCCGACTTCAGAAATGCCATTTTGAGAAAAACGCGTTTAAAGTTTCAATTTCAGTTTACACGAAGAAAATATTTTTAAGGTTTACACGAAAGAAAATATCACTCGACCAATTTTTGTTAATCTATTGCTTTATGGTGGTATTTTTTTCAATAGTGTTTAGGATTGATATCCAAAAAATATTATAAATATTTTCTCCTTTTTAAGGAAGGACGGGATAAAAAGATCGTTTTTGCTGAATTTTTGTTGTCGGCTAAATTATTTATTTGGGATTCGGAAAAAAGGTATGTTATTAAGCATACATTGAACTTATTTCGTGTGAATTTTTATTTGAAAAGATAACAAGTTCACGACGTTATTGCGGTATACTAGAGATTCTGTGTAAAAAATGTGGTCCAACCGCCGGATCGATAGCTTGACGATGGTTGGTCTGAAGAATAAAAATAAAAAGGTTTATACTTTATATATATGTAGTCCGCGTTATACGTAGCCGTTAAAAAAAATGGCGGATGTTAAAAAGAAAAGTGTGATTTTGGTAAGAAATTTTTACTTATATTCGGGGGCTTGAAAATACTCAATTTCGGTTTTTCAAACTTGAAAATCGGAAAATTATAGCTAGAGTTATGATTTCCGGCCAGGTCGAGAAAAATCGTTCGAGAAAAGCGTGATTTAAAGTTTGGATATGCGCTAATTACTGTCACCAAATCGTCTGTAACTTCGTCAATTTTTAATATTTTAACTTTAATTTTTCTCGAATGTGTTCGAATATATTAAAAGAGCGCACCGTTCTGGTGCGCTGTTTTAATCTTGTTGAAGTTTGCATCGTTGGAACTCAACGAAAATCGATTCTTTTTAATTGTTCGAATTTTTTTCGGCTGTGAAAACCACTCGAACGTTTTTACGCATTCTTATCAGAGTTTACGACCAAATTTAGCAAAAAAGAAGGCTTTGGATAAGCATAAAAGTAAAGAAGTGGAAAATTAAGAAAAAATCGTTCCATTCCAAAGATGCAAACTTCAACTTCATCAGTTTTACACACTTAGAAAATTATTCATTCTCCACTTCAATGTCTCACAACAGGATCGTCAATCTAATAAATGACGTTGGAATAGAAAATAAAACTGAATTTTCGTTGAAATGCTAACATTTTTTTCAGGTAAATTTTGGCTAAGAAAATCGCCAACACATAGCAAAAGGGAATGAGGTTGAAGTTTGCATCGTTGGCATGCAACGACTCAAATTCCTCTGATTTATTTTGGCTTATTATGCCGCCAGAAATCCTTCAACCATTTGTTAAGCTATTTATTTGCCGATCTACAACATAAATATATAAAAAAGATTTTCCAAAATAACAAATACATGAAAAATAGAATATAAAAAAAACTTTTGTTTCGTTCTAACGATACAAACTTCAGTTGCATAAAAGGGAGCCATATTTGGTATAGGTTTAAAAATAGTATTTGGCTTTTGTACGACTGCCGATAAAATGATTTCATCGTGCTAATAATGTGCCCACTATTGCCACACTGATCGATAGTAACGAAAAACAAAAACTGTTTTTCTCACTGCTGATAAGGATTCGGTACACTTTGCTCACGATATTCCTCGTCTCGATAAGCGCTTCGTCGAACTTGAATATCGGAAAAATTGCGTGGCCGTGCACACTAAATGTTTCGGGATATACTATGGATACCACGTGTATACATAATTAATTGATAAGCCCCCTATAATGATGTAACTCGATAAACAGAGAACACACGATTCAACCAAACGCAAGACACTGTTTATTTTACGACGATCGATCTCGACCCCTTTTGTCTCTCTCTCCATCTTCTTCTTTCTCTGTCTCTGTCTCCTCGAGCCTCTTCCTCACTAAATCGTTATTCCTCCTATTATCGTGGCGTGTTCTCGACGGAATAAACGACCCTCTGATATCTCGAAAGTGAAAGCCAACCGGCCACATTCACAGCATCAATCCCGTAAAATAATTTGTAAATTTATTCCTCAATCGGCTTTTTCGTTGCAGGATAGTGATGGCGACAAGAGCGATCAGGACCTCGTTGTCGACGTCGCGAACGAGGTGAGTTGTACACATATTTTTCCGTTTTCAAACGCTCGAAGATTTTCCACACGGTCGTTCCAATTCAATGGTATTGAAGTTTTCATCGTTGGAATTCAAAGAAAATTCATATTTACATCTTTATTTTCTTGCTTTCAATATGATACGAATTTTTTTTTTTTTGCAAATTTGAAATTCCAGATCTGTCAATAAGCATCTTGAAACATGGCTGAGGGATTTTGGTGGGTAAAATCTGCCACAGAAATTTGGGGAAGGGAAAAAAATCATTTTCGTTGAACTCCAATGATGGGAACTTCAATCCCATCCAATAAAAACGTAAGAATCGTTGTCAGTCGAGATGGAGGAAGTAAAGTTCAAAGTGGCTCTGCGTTATTCGTATTGTTGGAGAAAGTAAGGGTATTTTGGGTGTCAATAATAATACTGCAGACTTGTTGAAGAATTGTGGGATACCTTGGCGAAATGTTCAGAACATTTCACATCGTGAGTCGTGCTAATTGACTTTTATTCGTATAGCCAACTTTTGCAATGAATTTTCAGCGATTCTATGTAAATGGAGTATGATTATTTTAAGGATAATTGCAGTTGTGCAATTTCTACACGATCCGGTGAATAATTTAAATAATACGATTTGACTACGACAATTCTGGAAAAATGGAATCAGTTCATTTTTGTGATATTTTTTAAATACAAACATTTCGACGGCAATTATAATAATATAATTTCAAAAGAAAACTTTCAACAACAACTACCATAACATAATTGCAAAATTCAAAACAATAATTATCGAAATTTGAACACTATTTTTAATAATATTATTACAATGCAAAGATTTCAATGACAATGACCACGATATGATTGTTATACAATCATTTTCACAAAAATAATAATATCATTTAAGGGGCAACATCTACCTGAAGGCCCGAAAAAAATTGCCAAACTCCTAATTTTTTCTGAGTAACGATTGGTGAAAAAAAAACGCATTTTTTTTAAACATAAAGGTACATATATTGAGCGTCTTTAAAAAAATCATCAGAAAATAGAGAAAGATATGGCCGCCGGCAGATGACGAAGTTTTTTCGCGACGTTTGGCGGTGGACACTCTCCAGCCTAAACGGCCCGTCTGAAATCTAAAAACGAAACGGGTTATTCAAGTTAACAATAAATACGAGTCGTTGACGATGGTCGATTTTTTAAATCATTTTTTTTAACAACGTGGCGACGAATGAAACACGAGCATGCAAAATCTATTAAAGAAGTCGTCATTTTTACGTAACGATTGAAAAATAAATATCGATTCAAAAAATGTAAGATCGTGAACGACCTTTAAATGTTTGTCATCGTATCTCCTGTAAATTTGGAAACAATTCATCAAGTGGTTCTCGAGATATCATGTCCACCGACTTTGAAAGCTCTCGAGAAAAACGCGTTTAAAGTTTGAAGTATGGTGCTGCTACCGCTCGCCCGGCTGACTGTTAGAAGCTGTAGCTCATTCAATTTTACGAATATTTCAATACAATTTTAGGGAATAAAGCTAAAAAGTGATAGTATTGAAAAAAGTACTTTTGCAAAATGCAATTTTTTAACCCACCTAGGTAGATCTAGCCCGTCAAAGACACACTGCAACTATAATTAAAAAACTCGCATTTTTCCGTAGAGACTATATTTTCATCTCTCATTATCCCGCAACAAAATATTAGGGGAAGGTTCCGACCCCCCCCCCCCCCCCTCCCCTGATAGAGCTGAAATTTTGCCCAAACTTTCCTTTTAATATTTTAAAACAACCCCTAAAGGGATTTTTGGCGACGCGTAATAGTTTTTGGGTTTGTTTGGCTTTCGGTATTTTCGTTTGGACAAAACGGAGAGCGCGATAACATATATAGGTATGAACGGAGACGTAGCAGATATAGATATAGTCGGCGCGCGTTAAAAAAAAACTTGCAAAGTAAATATCTCGAAAACTATTGCGAGTCGCCAAAAATCCCTTTAGGGGTTGTCTTAAAATATTAAAAGGAAGGTTTGTGTAAAAGTTCAGCTCGAACGGCGGGGGGGGGGGGGGGTCGGAACCTTACCCTGAAAAAAAAACTTAAAAATTCAATATCTCGAAAACTATTGCGAGTTGCCAAAAATCCCTTCAGGAGCTGTCTTAAAATATTAAAAAGAAGGTTTGTGCAACATTTCAGCTCGATCAGAGAGTGGGATTTTTCGGAACCTTATCCAAATATTACAACGATGTTAACGACTTTTAGCAAAAGAGCCTCGGAAATGCTAAATCACATTACGCAAAACTTTTCGATTAATTTCGGAGACCTCGTTTTTTTTCTCGAGATCTTGAAAATCCACTAGTGTAAAAAAAAAATCGTACTCCTAACAGCCCTAAATTGGCGTCTTTGGCCCTGAATTTTTAAACTCGGAAAATCGTTTAAAATTTTACGAGTTTTAAAGTGCCGGGATTTTCCCACGACGAAGGTGGCTGTCGCTTTCTCGCGAAACGGGGCTCGAGGGCAAGTTTCTTACGAAAGAAATTAAAGGGAAGCCGCGATACTAAGTGGCTCCGCGGGCGGGGTGTGGAGATCGTAATGGAGCAAAGAGGTTTCAGGCGATTTCGTCGTGCTTTTTTGTTTTCATGCACTATTGGCGATAAGGAGGCGGCTTCACCGCACGCCAACGGCGATCACTCGGATCATCGGGAGAACGGAAATCTGGAGAAGCACAGCGTGACTAGTCACGGCGGCCCGATAACTGGTTCCGGTCCCGCCTCGGTCAAGGACAGGCCACCGTCACGTAGCGGAAGTTCCTCAGCTCGAAGCACTCCCTCTCTGAAAAGTAAAGATGTAAGATCTTGCGAAGAGCAAGCTTCTCGATCGATCGATACGATCGATGTAGTTTAGCAACACGCCGCGACGACACAATGAATAAATCCGTCGACGATTATGGGGAGGTACCTGAGTAAACGGCGAGAAAAGCAGGTAAACTTCGGGAATTTTTAACTCAAAAACTAATGTTTCGATTGCATCCGGGTTTTTTTTTATTGGAAAATATGTACATTGAGGTATGTTTAGGAATTTTAAAAATAAATTCGTTGACTGGAAGCGGTTCAAACGCGATTATCTCGAAACATAGTTTTCAAAGTCGGTGCCAGATGTATCTCGAAAACGGCTTGTCCGATTTTGTCCAAATTTGGATACAATATTCTTCGATAGTTTTTCTCGTTCGCCACGTAGGGGTTTTTCATTTGATTGAACCATCGCTTTTTTATGCAATGTGTATGCAATCCAAAATCGTCGGAAATTGCGAACGAAAAACGAATGTTAAATGAAAACGGTCGCAATTCCGTCAAAAATGAAAATTCAAAAAAAATCCTACGTGGCGAACGAGAAAAACTATCGAAGAATATTGTATCCAAATTTGGACAAAATCGGACAAGCCGTTTTTGAGATACATCTGGCACCGACTTTGAAAACTATGTTTCGAGATAATCGCGTTTAAATCGCTTCCAGTCAACGAATTTATTTTTAAAAATTCCTACACATACCTCAATGTACATATTTTCCAATTAAAAAAACCCCCGGATCCAATCGAAACATTAGTTTTTGTGATAAAAATTCCCGAAGTTTACCTCTTTTTCTCGCCGTTTACTCGGGTACCTCCCCTAACGCCACGACGGGTCTTCCTCGTCTTTTTTTTTATTATCTTTCATTTTTTATTTATTAAACAATCTTTATGTCGATATTTTATGGTTTTTTCAAGGAAGGTCGACTCTTTCGCCGATTAGTGTTAACAGGTTATGCCCATTTGTAACAGTCGAAAACAACTCATTTTTAGGATTGTTTTTGTTAGAAAAAATTCGGTATTTCCAAAAGTATCATCTGAGGAACATTTTGTAATTTTTTTGTGTAAACGTTTTTAACCCTACGTTGTCACACTGGGTCATTTTGACCCGGACTAATTTGAAATAGAATGCTCACTTTCCCAAAATTGAAAGCTTTCAATAATTTTTCACAACACTCCATTTTATACTTTCCGAATTTCAATTATGAAGACATTTGAGAAATGTTTGAAGTGTATCCCTGATTTTTTTCAATGAAAACCGACCGAAGGGTTGTTAAGGTAGAACGACCGCGCGCTCTTGATTTCTCTAGACTTTGTTCAAATTTTAACCAGACATTATTCATAATGGGTTTTCAAAATTGCAACTTTTAACACTGCGGGGTCTGCATTGAAATTAAGACAAAATAATTTGCCGTAAAAAATATTTGTCCCCTATAATAAGAAGACATATGGCAAAACCGCATCGTTCCACGTATCCAATGACGTTAGTTTGCGCGGCAATTTTTATTTGGAAGTAATTTTTAATCGAACAAAGTTTTTAATTGTTAATGAAGATAACATAAACAATATAAAATATTAATATTTATAACGCAAATTTTTTTTTATGATAAAAGTTTTCAACTTTGGGAACACGATAATTTTTTTTTATCGAAATATTAAACAATACTGTTCTGTGGTGTTGCCTATGTCTTCTTATTATAGGGGACAAATATTTTTTACCGAGAATTATTCTGTCTTTGCTGAACGTTTTTAGCAAAACTGAATAGTAAAGGCAATCCAAACTTTTTCACTCTTTCCCTAACTAGTTTTCTATCTAAACATAATTTCTTTTTCTTCAAAATTTATAAACAATAGAATGGTACGACGAATTATGTGACCTGACTTTCGGTCAATGCAGACCCTGCAGTGTTAATAGTTGCAATTTAAAAACCCATTCTCTTCCAAACTAAATAGTCGACTGTTCTGAAATTTCACTTAAACATGCATAATGATATGAACGTCTGGTTAAAATTTGAACAAAATCTATAGAAATCAAGAGCGCGCGCTCGTTCTACCTTAATGGCAGATGAATGAAGTACTATCCGGGTAAAATTGACCTAGTGTGTCAAAATCTTGGCCACATATAAGTGTGTCAATGAAGAGTTAATTATAATCGATTTATTGCCGATATCCGGCAAGCACCTCTCGAAAACGTATTTTGTACTGAGCCCGGTTTTCGTTCGAACCCAGTTGTCTAATATAAAAAAATCAAACAGGTTTCGTCACTATATTAGTTTATCCTATGATTAATCGAAGGAATTTCCGAAATAACAGATTTTAAAAAATGACGCGCGTTCAAAGTGTCGTGATTTTTCGCAAAAAAAATGGTAACTTTTCGTTCATCAAATCGAAAGTATACATACGAAAGAAAAATCCTTCTATCAAAAACTATATTTTCACATCTAGAAAACGCCCTAAACATTCCAGAAAGCAGCAGTAGTTTTTGAGATATTTTGCTCACTGATTTTGAAAACGTACTTTCGAGAAAAAAGCGTTTAAAATTTCGAGCGACGCTCCGAGCGTTTCCGACGGGCGTCATCATAACAGCCGATAAATCTGTCACTTTGGATCCGATCACCTTGAAGTTTTCAGAAAATATTTATAAGATGATATACTGTCGAAATATATTGGTTTTGAATAAAGTGATTTTTCGATTTTTACAACTAGACATACCCCTTAATGAATACTGATATTTTTTTGGTCATAGTCCAATAAAAATTGTACTTCAGGGTTTCCACGAGTACAGAGGAATATCAAAAGGATCGTGTAGAACTTATGGAAACTTGGAAGGACTTTCGTAAACTGTGGTGTTTAAAAAAATCGGTATCGTCAAACGTTCATCAATGAACCGCTCGATCCTCCAACCTGATTATTATTTTTTTATTGTTATTGTTTATTGTTAAACTTCGTCAAAAAATTACGCAACAAAATGATGGTCGTCATTGCAGATCGACAAGCCGGGTACGCCTGTAGCGGCAGCGAGGGGATCCCGCAGCTGTACCCCAACTATGGGAGTCATCCCTGGGGTCTTGGGATCGCGGGTCTATCATCCGCCGTCGTCGAGGCAAACGTCGCCTCAGGGTTATCAGGGCTTGCCCTCCCGCGGCAATGAGCCACCTCAGTCGCCCTCCTCCTACAGCAGCTTGCCTTACGCGCGATCTTCGATGGTATTCCCATTTTCATTCACCCTCTAATTAATTCTTCCCTTGCTTCAATTATCGCCTTGATATCAGCGATTATCACCAAATATCTGGCGTCATATTTGTTGATCGTTCTTTGGTGATCACCAAATATATGGCATTCTTTGGTGATCACCAAATATGTGATCGTTCTTTGGTGATCACCAAATATGTGATCATTCTTTGGTGATCACCAAATATGTGATCGTTCTTTGGTGATCACACAAATATGTGATCATTCTTTGGTGATCACCAAATATGTGATCGTTCTTTGGTGATCACCAAATACGTGATCGTTCTTTGGTGATCACTAAATATGTGATCGTTCTATGATGATCACCAAATATGTGATCGTTCTTTGGTGATCACTAAATATGAGATCGTTCTTTGATGATCACCAAATATGTGATCGTTCTTTGGTGATCACCAAATATGTGGCGTCATATTTGGTGACCCCCCACCCACCTCAACAATATCAATAATCATTGGCAGATTCAGGTGGTTCAGATCGAATAAACAAAAAACTCAAGGAGTCCCACCATTATCACACCCATTCGTACCCCCCGTGCCCCCTTTCCCCAGAAAAAAATCTGTATCCGCCCTTGTCAATAAGCAATGTTGTACTAAAAAATGCGTTATACATTTTTGTTTATTCTCTTTTTCATATCGTACTTCGCAGCTCGGTTTCGACGGCCACGTGAGGATACCATCGACGAACGGTCTAAACAACATTCCGGGTGGTAAACCGTGAGTATTACACTTTCCGTGCTCGTGCGTTCTTCAATCGGTCATATGAAAAATGGATTTTCACGAAATTGATTTTTTTTAAATGGTTTAAGTGATGCTTTGAACCATCTAGAATAAGGGGAAAAAATGTTGATACTTGTAAAAAAGGCCCGCAGGCCCGTGTGGGTCTGCGGTGGCAGTGTGCAGGACGTCGTCCGTTTTTCTCGGAACACAATTTTTCAAAACTGCACGCAGCAAAACTCCAACAATTTTCATTCTATTCACTCCAAATTTTGAGCACATCTTCAAAATAAAATTCCAAAGAGAAATACGTACGGGATTTTCCATGAGTTGATTAGAATATTATTTATTAAGGGGTCTTCTCACTTTAGACGCTAAAAAAGGCTATTTTCATTAATTTTTTAATAGGTTTATATTATAGCTATTAATATAAAAGTTGTTACACTTAATACATACACTTTCGAAATATATTAAAAAAAAAATTATTTATTTGAGTCACTATTTATAGACGAAAATGGTAGTTAAAAGAATGTCCTAAAAAATGTTTAGGTCTGTGCTGTTGATGAAATCTCGGAGATGGATCATCCGAAACAAAAAAAATCAAACCGTTTTAGATTCAGTATGTTAATGGCTATAGCGCATATCATCCGATTTTTTATACATGCAAATTAACAAAATGGCGGACATTTTTCGAAAAAACAAAAAAAACGTTTTTTTTTCACCGTTTATTGCAAAATAAAGTAAATATCAAAATTTTTTAAAATCCTTGATATTCGCTATAGCTAGAGTTGTAAAGAATATGTGGTTAAAATATCGTAAGGATCAGTGCAGTAGTGTCGAAGATTTTATCAACAAGCCGTCGAAAAAGGTTGTTTCGAGAAAAACGCGTTTGATGTTTATTTGGGTTACATAAATACATAAAATTTTTTTTAAATGTATTTCGAAAATGTATTTATTAAGTGTAACAACTTTTATATCAATATCTATAATATAAACCTGTAAAAAAAAATCATGAAAATAGTATTTTTTAGCGTCTAAAGTAAGAACACCCGTTAACAAATGATTGTCCTAGTTTTCTTTCGAAAAATGGGTTTTTACTTTAATCGCTTGCCGATTACGCAAAAATTAATATTTTCAAAATCCCCTACGCATTTTTCTAGCTATACTCATGTAAATTAATAGAATTTTTTTCCATATTCAAATTTGCGTCAGTTACACTGCGTGCCGCAGAGCGTCTCAAATTCAACATGCCACGCGAGAATGGCTCCAGCGTCACCATTTTATATAATTTTTTTTTCGCTTGATGATATGACTAATAACATCCTCGAATATTATTCTCCGCTTATCTGTCCTTCCACCCAAAAAAAAATCGCGAAAAATCGCTTAAAGGGTTAGGCCACTCTAGAGGCCGAAATATAGACTTTTTGGGTTTTTTTTTAGAAAAACTACAAAATAAATAGAGATTACAACAAGGGTGTTTATCTACATATCAGTGACATTTTTCAAGTTGGCCGGAAACATAACTCAGACAATTTTAAACCGATAAACTTGAAATGTTGAATAGATCTTGAAAAATACATTAACCATGGAAGTACGTAGGATTTTTTTTATTGCATAGATAATTGTTATTAACAATTATCTGACGATTTTTTAGGCAAATTTTTCGAAAGTGATAAATTTGCCTAAAAAATCGTCAGAAAATTGTTAACAAGAAATGAACTATGCAATATAAATGAAAAATCCTACGTACTTCCATAGACAATGTATTTTTCAAGACATATTCAACATTTCAACTGAATCGGTTGAAAATTGTCTGAGTTATGTTTCCGGCCAACCTAAAAAATGCATTTTCGAGATAAACGGTGCATAGCCGCCATTTTGGAATTAATCGCTACAAAAAATTATTGTATACAGTCACTAATATGCATGATAAACATCCTTTTTGTAATGTCGATTTATTTTGTAGTTTTTCCGACGAAAAAAAATCGCCAAAAAGCCTATTTTTTCGGGAGTGGCCTAGGCCTTAAAAAAATCGCCAAAAAGCCTATTTTTTCTAGAGTGGCCTAACGCCTTAATTTTAGCCGTTCACAGTGGTGTAAGCTCTTAAGGGGCCAGTCCACTTTGGAGCCACGAAGAAAGGCTATTTTCGCGATTTTTTTTGAGGATTTTACAAAAGATATTAATATAAAAGTTGTTGGGCTTGATAAATAAAGTATTGAAATACATTTTAAAAAATGTTTAATTTATTTTTATTCATTTTTAAGTACAAAAACTATAGTTGTAACGCCTCAAAAATAGCTAAGCTAGGTAGCTCCATCACAACTCGGCAACGGCTTGTCTGAAACAAAAAAATCAAAGTCCATTAGATTCAGTATGACACGATCTACAAAATGACCCTCGAATATAAAGTTTTATCAAAAAAATAAAAAAAATTGCAGCTGAAAAACGAAAAAAGTAAAAAAAACGCGTTTTTTCGCAGTTTTTCACAAAGACAAAGAGTAAAAATAAAAATTTTAAAACCATCGAGGGTCATTTTGTTGCGAATCATGTTTACAATATGTGGTTCAAATTTCAAGAGAATCGGTTTATTAGTTTTAGAGATACGATGGAGCTAGATTTTGAAAACGTTGTTTCGCGAAAAACGCGTTTGAAGTTCACACTATGAAAAATTCTTACCTAAACTCAATCGGCAATTCCTGCACCGTACAAAATCCCTTCTGATTGCTTATCATCGTCGATTTCTTCGAGTCTCGCGTGCTTTCGATTTTGTTGAAATTTTCAAAGTGGACTGGCCCGTTAAATATCAATGCTTTCGTTTGCAGTGCGTATTCGTTTCACACAAACGGGGACGGGCAATTGCAGCCAGTGCCATTTCCAACGGACGCTCTGATAGGGCCCGGCATACCGCGTCACGCGCGTCAGATAAACACCCTGAATCACGGTGAGGTCGTGTGCGCGGTGACGATCTCTAATCCAACGAAATACGTTTACACGGGTGGCAAGGGTTGCGTGAAAGTGTGGGACATTGGTCAGGGTGTGGGTGGAAGTTCGAAGCCGGTATCACAGTTGGATTGCCTGCAGCGGGACAATTACATACGTTCGGTGAAACTTTTGCCGGACGGTAGAACACTTATAGTGGGGGGTGAGGCGAGTCAGTTGAGTATATGGGATTTGGTGAGTCCGACGCCGCGTATAAAGGCCGAATTGACGTCGTCGGCGCCCGCCTGTTACGCTCTCGCGATATCGCCGGACTCGAAGGTTTGCTTCAGTTGCTGCAGCGACGGCAACATAGCCGTTTGGGATCTACAGAATCAGGCCCTCGTGAGGCAATTTCAAGGTCACACGGACGGTGCCTCGTGCATCGACATTTCGGCCGACGGCTCGAAATTGTGGACCGGCGGCTTGGACAATACCGTGAGATCTTGGGACTTGCGCGAAGGCCGACAGTTGCAACAACACGACTTCACGTCGCAAATATTCTCGCTGGGCTATTGTCCGACCGGCGAATGGCTCGCCGTTGGCATGGAGAATTCCAACGTGGAAGTACTGCACGCGACCAAGAGCGACAAGTATCAGCTTCATTTGCACGAGTCGTGTGTACTCTCCCTCAGATTCGCCTCGTGCGGCAAATGGTTCGTCTCTACTGGCAAAGACAATCTTCTCAACGCGTGGCGCACTCCTTATGGAGCTTCCATATTCCAGGTGATGCTCGCCATCCTCAGCAATTTTTCTTCCCATTGTCTTTACGAGATTTTCGTATAAGGAAAAAAACGACTTGAGGAGGTTGGAGCGTTAGCCACAATCCAAGATTAAATTTTGAAAAATATATATGTTATTTTCCAGTCTATACTGAGTCTTTACGATTTTTTAATATTTTTTTCACCACTAAACAGCAGAGATGAAAAGTAGTTCAATTTGTCTAATTTTACGGGCGATTAGATGGCAAGATGTTCATGCTACGGGTCTTGTAATTTCATTGGCCATTCAGCACCAAGATAAACGATTTCTAAGAACGGATTGAGGCCTTAGCCCACTCTAGAGGCCGGTAAAATAGGCTTTTTGGGGATTTTTTTTCTTTCGAAAAACTACGAAATAAATCGAGATGACAAAAAAGGGTGTTTATCATACATATCAGTGACTGTGTACAATAATTTTTTTGAAGCGATTAATTTCGAAATGGCGGCTGTGCAGCGTTTATCTCAAAACTGCATTTTTCAAGTTGGCCGGAAACATAACTCAAACAATTTTTAACCGATTCACTTGAAATCTTGAATATATCTTGAAAAATACATTGTTTATGGAAGTACGTAGGATTTTTTTTATATTGCATAGTTCGTTTGTTATTAACAATTATCTGACGATTTTTTAGGCAAATTTTTGGAAAGTGAAAATATTTGATCATCCTGCAAATGTCGATAGGTCAGATCATGTCCTGGAACTATATGCTGGAATCTCAGTTTAGTAAAAGTCCCACGGTTTTCGAGATTTTGGGCTTTATGTTATTTGAAAAAAAAAATCATCTGCTTTTGGTTTTTCGCATGTCATTTCTACACAGCAGGCTATCATAGTCAGATGTCCGAATTGGTTTGTATGAAAATTCTGCATAAGATCTTTTTTCATAAAATTTCCTTGAAATTTGAGGTTAAAAAGAAGACTTTTCTAGATAAAACAAATAACCAAGAGTATTTTTTTAAACCGGGTCAAAAAAAGTTATCATTTGCAGAAATAGCATGCGAAAAACCAAAAGCGGATGATTTTTGTCTCGACAACCGTGGGACTTTTACTGAACTGAAATTCCGGCATATAGTAGGGCATGATCAGACCTATCGACAGTTGCAGGATTATCCATTCATAACAGGACACCCTGTATATATATATATAGTTTATCGTAGATTCCATTCCCCACCATATTCAACTCCTCATGGCATTCATCGTGACATTTCTGCCATGGGTATAGGGAAACTGCTGAAAACCTATACCAATACAGCCGATCCCAGGTTCGCTACCCAGTTTCGGAGCTAGTCGCTTTTCGTCGAGAAATAAATCGTGGCATAAATATAAATAGGTATCATTATAAATGACTTAAAATTTTATTCTGAGTTGTATAAAACATTCGCTGACGCAGTTTTTTTTTCCATAATCATCATCGATAATGTTAAACTTTTTCAAGTTGGGAGTAACACAAAAGTTTTTCTCATTTACGTGATAAAAATTTAAAAATGCATAACTTTTCGCTTTAATTATATATTTCATTAAAAAATAGCATCTACAGAATAAATCTACACCGCGGATGCATTTTTTTTAGATTCATTGAAAAAAACCTTCCTAAACCTTCATTTGACTGAATCGGACCGCTCCAACCTCCTCAACTTAGAACTGCAGTAAACGATTTTCCAGAAAATTCACGTTACCAGCGAATTTATTCTCTATTTTTTTCTCTCTCTTTCTGGGGCCGGATTAAAAAGTTCCGAACTTTGAATGATCAGAACCCCCAAAACTCCGAAAGAATACTAGCCCGAAAGATCAAAACTCCGAAAGAATACTAGCCCGAAAGAGCAAAACTCCGAAAGAATTTTACCCGAAAGACCAAAACTCCGAAAATCTGAACACCGTCAAAATTATTCGGCTATGGAAGTTTTAAAAATTTTAAAATTTACAATAAACCGACGAATTATTTCAAGAGTTTTTTTTAAGAAGTGATTTTACGTCAATTTTGAAATTTGTCTAGACAACGTTATACGTTCTACATCATTTACAGTCAACTGTGTAGACTTTCGCTAGCAAAATCTTGACAAACCTTGTAATTTCGGAATATTAAAATTAGGAATTTTAAACCGTCGGCGCATTCAAAGTTCGGAATTTCAACCCGGCCCTCATGTCAAGATCATGCCAGCGAAAGTCTACACAGTTGACTGTAAATGATGTAAAACGTATAACATCGCTACACAAATTTCAAAATTGACGCAAAATCACTTCTCAATAAAAAAAAATTCTTTAAATAATTCGTCGATTTATTGACAATTTTTAAACTTTTAAAACTTGCATAGCCGAATTATTTCGACGGTGTTAATATTATCGGAGTTTTGGGCTTTCGTGTAAAATTCTTTCGGAGTTTTGATCTTTCGGGGTACTATTCTTTCGGAGTTTTGAGCATTCTGACCATTCAAAGTTCGGAATTTCAACCCGGCCGCACCGTGAATTTCGGAACATTAAAATTCGGAATTTTAAACCGTCGGAGCATTCAAAATTCGGAATTTCAACCCGGCCCCATCTTGAATTTCGGAACATTAAAATTCGGAATTTTAAACCGTCGGAGCATTCAAAATTCGGAATTTCAACCCGGCCCCATCTTGAATTTCGGAACATTAAAATTCGGAATTTTAAACCGTCGGACCATTTAAAGTTCGGAATTTCCACCCGGCCCCATCTTGAATTTCGGAACATTAAAATTCGGAATTTAAAACCGTCGGAACATTCAAAGTTCGGAATTTCAACCCGGCCCCATCTTGAATTTCGGAACATTAAAATTCGGAATTTTAAACCGTCGGAGCATTCAAAGTTCGGAATTTCAACCCGGCCCCATCTTGAATTTCGAAACATTAAAATTCGGAATTTAAAACCGTCGGAGCATTCAAAGTTCGGAATTTCAACCCGGCCCCATCTTGAATTTCGGAACATTAAAATTCGGAATTTTAAACCGTCGGAGCATTCAAAGTTCGGAATTTCAACCCGGCCCCATCTTGAATTTCGGAACATTAAAATTCGGAATTTTAAACCGTCGGACCATTGAAAGTTCGGAATTTCAACCCGGCCCCATCTTGAATTTCGGAACATTAAAATTCGGAATTTTAAACCGTCGGACCATTGAAAGTTCGGAATTTCAACACGGCCCCATCTTGAATTTCGGAACATTAAAATTCGGAATTTAAAACCGTCGGAGCATTCCAAGTTCGGAATTTCAACCCGGCCGCATCTTGAATTTCAGAACATTAAAATTCCGGAATTTTAAACCGTCGGAGCATTCAAAGTTCGGAATTTCAACCCGGCCCCATCTTGAATTTCGGAATATTAAAATTCGGAATTTTAAACCGTCGGATCATTCAAAGTTCGGAATTTCAACCCGGCCCCCTCACTCTCATACTCTCGTCAGAAAATTATACAACCAAACTCTTCAACATTCTCATAATTTTCTCGTAACCATCCCACTAGTTTCTACGAATCAAACTCCAGAGGGTCATTATTGACTGACTAGCTACCAAAGACTCCCAATGATTCCTCAATAGCCTAATCTTTGATAATTTCCTAACAAAGTACCAATGAACGTTCGATCGGTTACAGTCGAAGGAATCGTCATCAGTGCTGAGCTGTGATATCTCGACCGACGACAAGTACATTGTCACCGGTTCCGGGGACAAGAAGGCAACAGTCTACGAAGTGATTTATTGAGGGACCGTGAAGCGTGCGATTACCGATGGATAATGAAATTCTCACTGGAAAAGCTGAACAGGCCTGGACGAAAAGGAGGGCGATTCCGAACGAGGTAGTCGTGGATGAAGAAAGACCGCCACCGAGGCCAGGGCGAACGGCGTCTTCGTAGCCGAGGCTCCGAGAGCGACCTCCCCGGAGACACTGCGCCGTCGTCTGTGTATATATATATATACATACATATATATATACATATATGTTGACAAATTATATGCAACAATCGTGACGTGTTAGGAAGGACCGAGGCGTACCGCGGGCGAAAATCGATGAAATGGAAACCGAATGAGTTTTAGACGCGACAAAAAGGGAGAAAACAACGAATGCTCGGCTCCCTTTAGCGGTAAAAGCGTTACGATTGTCATTAACCTCTCGACTGATCTCGCGTGTTTTTTTTTGTATAGTAAACTAAAGGACGCTCGCGCAATTGAGGCTGAGCCGAGGAGCGCTCTCGCACCACGTGCAACCAGTGGTTTAATTACGTGTAGGCGTGGATCGCGAATACGCGAACGCTTCCTTCGTCTCATCCCTCTTCGAAAGGCCGTACGCGCGACGAAAAATAAAAGCACACACAATCACAGACCCGTAAGACTCCGCAATCGGACGAGTCGACGATTCGCTCCGCGTTAATTTCAACACGTGTAGCATACTTTGATTCGACACGCGGATGAGAGGCGCCCTAATCGCGCGCGAGTTTCGTCGCGACCCCCGGAGACTCCACCCGCCCCCTACCCGTCGTCAATGACGCGTGCATCTCGGAATGTCCCCGCATTCGTTCGCCGTCGTGGACGTTCTCTCTGTGATTGCGCGCCAGCCTCCGGAATCCGCTTTAAAGTTCTTTTTTACTCACGCCTGACGCATGACGTGAGCCGCCACGTTTCTCGAGATGAGAACATCCAATTATGTCGATCCTTTCAGGCGAGGATGAATGCAAATACGAGCGAAACTCCTAGCTACAGCTCTGCGTACTGGTCGTACGTAAATTTCCCAGGCGAAATCCTTTTTAGCGTTTTGAGGCCTGGGCCACAGTAACGGGTATAAAATCATGTGCGAATTTAACCATTTTTTTTCGTATGAAAAAGTGATTCACTCGTAAAATTAATTACACATCTATTTGGTATGAATATCAAGGTGTTAGAAAATATACATATATATTTTTTTCGATGTACAAAGTGGCCGACTACTCGGAACTTCTCGAAACAGCTTTTTTCCAATTGGCATGACAAATAACTTCGACAATTTTTCACTCGGTTTACTTCAAATTTGACAGTTATGTTCATAATTGCATTCCGCAGAGAAGTACGTACGGAATTTCTGATTAATCGAAAGCTTTTCATTTTATGAGCAGTTGTAACGAATTTTTTCAATGAAAATTCATTTCTTAAGGGGCCAGTCCACTTTGGAGCCACGAAAAAAGGCTACTTTCGCGATTTTTTTGAGGATTTTATAAAAGATATGAATATAAAAGTTGTTGGGCTTGATAAATAAAGTCTTGAAATACATTTTTTTAAAATTTAATTCATTTTTATTCATTTATAATGCCAAAAACTATAGTTTAACGTAACGCCTCAAAAATAGGTGGACTAGGTAGCTCCATCACAACTCGGCAACGGCTTGTCTGAAACAAAAAAAATCAAAGTCCATTAGATTTAGTATGACAGCAGCTACAAAATGACCCTCGGATATAAAGTTTTATCAAAAAATGAAAAAATGGCAGATGAAAAACGAAAAAAAGTAAAAAAAACGCGCTTCATCGCAGTTTTTCGCAAAAAAAGAGTAAAAATCGACATTTTAAAACCATCGAGGGTCATCTTGTTGCGAATCGTGTTTACAATATGTGGTTCAAATTTCAAGAGAATCGGTTTATTAGTTTTAGAGATACGATGGAGCTAGATTTTGAAAACGTTGTTTCGAGAAAAACGCGTTTGAAGTTTACACTATGAAAAACTCTTACCTAAACTCAATCGGCAATTCCTGCACCGTACAAAATCTCTTCTGATTGCTCATCATCGTCGATTTCTTCAAGTCTTGCTTGCTTCCGATTTTTTGACATTTTCAAAGTGGACTGTCCCCTTAAGTTCAAATACCTGCAACTTTTGAATAAAACAATATTTTTTAAATTCCGTACGTACTTCTCTAGGTATTCTAATGTAAATTGGCGAGAATTTTTGTTTTTTGTTCTAGGTAAAAAATTGTGGATGCTAAAGGTCACGCCGCGGAGCGCCTGAAAAAAAGATAAAAGAAAATATTAGTAGTCGGCCATTTTGTACATCGAAAAAAAATAGATATTTTTTCCACCAGCTTGATATTCATACTAAATAGATGTGTAATTAATTTTATGAGTGAATTACTTTTTCATACGAAAAAAAATTGTCAAATTCGCGGCAGATTTTATACCCGTTACTGTCGCCTAAGGCCTTAACAAACGATTGTCGAAATATCTTCAGTTGTATATTTTTATATGTGTATGTTGGGCTGTCGGACAACAAAATTCAACGGGCCTTCAAACAAGTCGAGTATAAAAAAATGCGGGCTCAATTCGAACTCTCTGAGCTAGGTCTAGCGTTCGATCTTTTTTTTCCTTGATTCATTTATCCTGGGTTTTCGACATTTGGGCTTGAACTCGAATAACTCAACGACTAATTGATATTTATCGAAGCGAGTCAAAGATTCTTGAAATTGACTCTTAAGGCGAAGTAGAAGGTGTACCACGTGACATATGAGTGCGAGAGAGATAGCTAACATATTCAGAGTTTTCTCACGGATAAGTGATATTTAGGGCAAAATAAAATCGTCAAGCTCTGCGTGAGGGAATCCTCCAAAGCTTGATGCTTCGTTTTTCTTAAAGAACTTGACCATCTATGGGAAAACTGGGTTGGAGAATTTGTGAGGTTATTGTTGTACATGCTTTTAAGGACATGAATCACATGCTCGGTCGGTAAAAATCCTACGGCCAAGTTTTGTCCTAGACGGTTCACATTTCGGGCGAACGAAGAGAAAGACGTTCGTCGTCGTTCAACAGAGCGGAAGGTGGTTTTTTTTTTCTTTCCAAAATATCAAGCGTCTCGGAGCACAATGGGAATCTGCAAATCAGCTATCTCTCTCGCACTCATTGCCGCTCGGTCGGTGTGACACTGCGCCTTAAACAACAGACTTTTTTCAATTTCCATATCATTAGTATTACTCAAAGTACTAAAAAGTACTCAAGCTACAAAAAAAATATATGCATTCCTATTAAAAAAAGGTATCTTTCAAATGGCTGTAATTTATCGGAAAATAAGAATAGCGAGAAGTAAAAAAATTCTTATTAAAGCTGTAAGAGCAGCTTAAGGTATTCCTTTCGCGGAGAGCCGTATTTTGTGCGGGTCATAAGCAGGGCGCTTCTGAATTATTGCCAAGATACAGTGGCGCTTAATAAAAATAAGTCACAATCAACTATTATACCCAACAACAAACTGGAATAAAAAATGTCCCGTCAATTTAGTAGATCTAGACATTTTTACATTTTCTCTGTAAAGTCGCAACTACGAAAATTCTTCTGCTAGTCACATTCTTCTAAGTTTTATCATTGATATCTTCTTTAGACATTCGGTGACCGCCTGTTTCGATTGTCGTTACAGAATTTAAAAAAAATGTACATCTAGAGTTATTTAGTGCATGAATTATTAGGTAGAAATGTGGCCAGCGTGTCATCTCCATAAAGCGCCGTATAAATGAGACGATATTTAGTTATTATTATTATATTATTATTTTACTTGATTATAAACGACTATAAGTTAATTGTTAAATATTCGGGTTCGTGAAAGGAATACTTTTAAGTATCTTCAACCGAATTTCACAAATACTAATTAATTTTCGAACTATTTAGGTATGATAAGGCGAAACGAACGACTCCTCACACTCAGGCTTGAGTCATGGGAGCTCGAATTCAGCACGATTTTTTGTATTTGTAATATTGTTTGAAGGGATCAGAGTTAGCAACTTCGACACCCTCATATACAGGGTGTCCCTCTTATCTCTGCCGCCCGAAATAACTCGGTAATTATCAACGTCACAAAAAAATGTTCCAGACAAAAGTTTTTCGGTGTGAAAGGGACCATCAAATGCGGCCAATTTTTTTTTTAATTTCGACGGACGCGCGCATGTACAGTGAAGGTCACCTCTACTTTTTGAAAATGAAATGGTACATTTTTTTCAACCATCCTGTTGAGCAAGCCGCATAAGAAACATTAGGGGGTCAAAGTCGTTCAAGGTCATTCAAGGTCACCTTTTGGAATGAAATACAAATCTAAATATCTCGCATCACTACCAAATATTCGGTAGTGATTTGAGATATTTAGATGTGTCCTTGAATGACCTTGAACGACTTTGACCCCCTAATTGTTTTTATGCGGCTTGAGGTGCTCCACAAGATGGTTGAAAAAAATGTACCATTCCATTTAAAAAAGTAGAGGTGATCTTCACTGTCAGCGCCTCCACCGAAATAAAAAGATTGGTCGCATTTGATGGCCCCCTTCACACCGTACAACTTTTGTCTGGAACATTTTTTTGTGACGTCGATAATTATATATATATATATATATATATATATATAGGGTTGGGCATGTTCGATTTTTTTAAATTCATGAACAATAAAGAAACTTATTCAAAATTCGTCCCGAAAATTAATAAAAAATTCCACTGGATTCAATATGCATTCCGAAAATGAATAATGAATCGTATTAGCTTCAGTATTCATTTCAAAATCAATAATGAATCCTACTGGCTTCAGTATTCATTTCAAAATGAATAATGAATCCTACTGGCTTCAGTATTCATTTCAAAATGAATAATGAATCCTACTGGATTCAGTATTCATATCAACATAAGTAATGAATCAAACTCGATTCGGATATTATCAAATTGAATAATCTGAAAAAATGGACAATTGAAATGGGACAAATACAATGTCCCATTTCTACCCCCATTTCTACCCCCATTTCTTCAGTTACTAGGTACTAAGAGCGCAGTTTCCTTTGGGTAAATATAATGTAATCGAACGATAATGTTTCAATAGAAAAAACATGTTTTCTGTCAATTTTTCCAGATTAGTCAATTTGATGATTTCCGAATACGGAATGAATATTGAATCGAATTGGATTCATTATTTATTCTCAGAACGAATAGCGAATCGAGGTGGATTCATTACCGAAAAAAAATGGATATCCATCCGACATGTATTCGTTATTATTTTCCTACTCGAATACTAAAAGTATTCGAGTATGCCCATCTCTGGTGTATATATATATTCGTTTCATATAGAACATTTTCGTCATCACTTTAGCAAGACTTTGGGAAGATTATTTTCCTAATATTTCAAATTTACTAAGTTTGTACGCTGCATAATCCTGTACTGCTTTCGCCCGAGTGACCTGTTTGCGATGATGAGAGAGAGAGAGAGAGAGGGGGGGGGGGAGCGAATATGTGATGCGTGTAATAGAATTTCTGTACAGAAGAATCGTTGCGTGAGCGTATATGCGAGGCATGTATCCGTTTAAAAATGCGCAAGACATACCTTTCCGGATCACGAACGTTAAAAAATGTTAAAAATTCGCATGCGTGCACAAGAGGAAAAATGGAACAAACTATTTCTCCACTAATAGACAAACGTTTCTACGTTGGGAACACTGAAGAAACGTTGCCCACAGCAGCTCGACCACGCCGACCTCCGTGAACGTCTTTTAAATTGGATTTTCCATTAAACTATGAGCGATCATTAGTGGTACGTTGAACAGCTACGACGTCGACGATAAAACTTTGCTTCACTATAACGATCGTGAAAGAGGACGAAAGAATTAAAAGCAAAGAATGAGAAACCACGATATATCACCCCAGAGCTCCGCTTGCCCTTTCCACGTTTCCGAGCTGTATAATAATTGGTAAGTCTGTGTACCGTCGAGCGGGGGGGGGGCGGTAATTTTTCTAGAACGAGAAGGCTGGCGCGGGTACGAGGAGGCCCCTAGCAATACATACCACGACGATTGATATTACATTCTTATTTATTGTCTCGCATGAAGCCAGTCTTTCTCTATCTCTCAGTGTGATATACCAGAAACAAAACAGAACGCGAAAAGAAGAAGAAAAAAAAACATAACGAGAATAAAAAACATTTATGCCAGGAGATCGATGCGTGATGGGCTCGCTATTTGTTAATTCGCCCGCCTCGGGATCTTTTTATTTCATCCTTTTATCCTCGGTCGTGCAAAACAAAAAGTACGATCCACCGCGAGCGGACTCGACGGAACGACGACCAACGTTCCTCATTTACGACGCGAATGGCCCGAGAAAAATATTGATCTGTCGTCGATTCCCATTTTGCGGCGCTCATTAATGGCGACCGCGTGACTCGGAGTGACAAATTTCACTTTTCGGGCGGAGAGAAAAAAGAAATTAGGAACGACAAAATTATTCATTCACAGGTGGCCAATGAAACGTTGAGATGAAACGCTAGAATATTCGATTATTCCGAGTATTGATTAGTTCGATGGAATAAATAATTCTCAAATTGACCTGAGATTCCATTTTTTCCAATAAATAATTCTTTGGAATCCACCAATGATAGATTTACCCAGCCCAAGTCTTTTTTTCTATCCAATGTTCCATCGTATGCCCTTTCGTAATTTCACCACCCCACCCTTTTTAACTTTCACCCCACACTTGTTACCACACAATTTGCTGTTCCTTGGAGACCTTCCGAGAGTATCGCCCGCAGCTACTCTTTCCTCATGCCCTATCACATGTGCATAGACGGCTATGTTTTCAATGGGTTTCAGTTGTGTTCGACTTCGGGAACCATCGGAAATAATTAATGTTGAAGGAACAACTGAGATGTTTGAAAAATCGTTTGGACATTTATTTGTATGTACATTAACAAAGTTGAGTACCATATTTCGTTGAAAAATATTAATCAAACAGGTCAAAACAAAATTTCAGTTTTTATTTTAATTAATAAATGTTGATTCCATACATCGAATAATGACAAAAATCTTCATTTGTTGCTTATAAGGTTTGCTTTTGTCTTTTTTACGTTGATAAATAAGTTTTTGGTTGATCGTATGAACAGCAGATAGCTGCACGTTTCAATAACAAAAGCAAACTTTGTCTGGTGGAACTATATTTTTTTTTTAAATTAGTTACGTGGAAGAAATCAGAATTTGACATCTGAACCCAGACTCAAAAGTTGTGCTGACCGGTGTAATTGAAGAAGTTATAAACAATCTCGTGGAGGACCTTCGAACGTGAGGGTCTGAACGGTGTATGGTCAGAGTGGGATAAGTGGCTCATTTTTTTTCAGAGGTCTATAGCTGCCTAACCGTTCACACGATCTCAATGAAACCTTGAATAAACATGAGGTGTGTTTAATGGCTTCATTTTGTTAAAAGACACTGAACGGCCTAACCCAATAGATATTGAAATGATAACCATTTTTTAAAAATGGGATTTGTTCCACTGTGTACTTGGGGGTGTTCACAATGAAACATTCCTAATTTCGCAGTCAAACAAAATTTCAAAATCAAAGCAAATTGAAGAAAATTACCCTGATCCACTGTACACTTGTAGGTAATGGAGTGCTTTTCTCTATACAATGGGGAGTATTGTACAGTAAACTATTGAAAAATTAATTTAAAAACGACAGCATATTATGAGATCAATCACAATCATTTATTGAATATTAATCAACAATGAGTACCTACGTAATGAGGTAGTACCAGTACCTATCTAAATCACAACGCGAAAATATTCATATTATGACTTACCTCTGTGTACCTCGAAAAATTGAGCTACTGTGTACCGACCCTCTCTTTTTTTTTCTAAAGCGGGTACTGACAAGTTTCTTTTTTTGTTAGATTAACAAAAATAATGCTCAAATACCGCAATATAGCTGTATATTGCGGGAGAACAATGACTTCGAACATAACTGCGATACGTAAAGAAGCAAAAAACATACAAACTCGGCTGGTTTTTCAACTTTTGACTGAAACAAAAAAAACGAGTTATTTTCTCAAAATAGATGATATTGGCTAAGACTTGACGGAGCTTTTTGGTTATCGTGTTTCAGTCATCAAAAAAGTCGACTTTTCCTATTTTTCGAGAAAAAAATGACATTGTTAATAACGGATGAAAAAAAAAGTTAAGAAAAAAGTAGGTCAAGACTGAACTACTATTATACTGAATAAGTGTACTAAATTGCAAGTCAAACCGTTCATTGGATGTCGAGAAATCGTGTACACCATTTTCAGAAACATAGTTTCGAGAAAAAAACGCGTTTAAAGTTTTACTAGCAATTCTATCGTTGTAATCATAAGTCAAGGGGCCAGTCCACTTTGGAGCCGCGAAAAAGGCTATTTCCGCGATTTTTTTGAGGATTTTATAAACAATATGAATATATAAGTCGTTGGGTTGATAAGTAAAATCTTGAAATACAAAAAAAATGTTAATTCATTTTTATTCATTTTTAAGTACAAAAACTATAGTTTAACGTAACGCCTCAAAAATAGGTGGGCTAGGTAGCTCCATCACAACTCGGCAACGGCTTGTCTGAAACGAAAAAATCAAAGTCCATTAGATTCAGTATGACACCAGCTACAAAATGACCCTGGGATATAGTTTTATCAAAAAATAAAAAAAATGGCAGATGAAAAATGAAAGAAGTTATAGAAAACGCGTTTTTTCACAGGTTTTCGCAAAAAAAGAGTAAAAATCAAAATTTTAAAACCATCGAGGGTCATCTTGTTGCGAATCTTGTTTGAAGTATACGCCCAGGTAGACGAAATGAGGTCGTGACGTTCAGGTGAAAAAAAAATACTTAGAGAGCTCGGATTTCCATAAAATGTTGACACAATATTTCCGAATGTATGTCCCTTCGAAAACAGTTTAAAAAATCGATTTTTTGAAATTTTCAACGTGGACTGGCCCCTTAACCTTCAATTTGCGATTCCTGCACCATGTTGGACCTTCCTGTTCAATTTGAGTTGCCTCAAGCGACGAACGCGTGCTTGACTCTGTTTACGATGAAAGGATCGAATAAAAACGAACTGCTTCTTCCTTCGTCATTTCGCTTTTAATATCTTCAAAATCTTACCGCTAATTATATTAATAACAATCGTATTTCATCGTTTTACATTTTGTACATAATTTACAATCGTCGCGTCGGTTTACATACATAATTTACATCATTTACATTCTTTTGACTTTACATCGTACATTTTTTTTACACTGTCTCACATTACACAGCACACGCACACACGCATTTTACAACATTAACGCGCTCGTCGTGTTTTTCATTTCTCTAATCGTTTCCCTCCGCCTGCTCTATATTTATCTCGCCTTCCATTTTCTTTCCCCTCCAATCTTCTCAATTCCATCGGCGAGAAACGCAAATGAATGAGTGAAGAAAAAACGTTCCGATCTTCGCGTGGAATGTCCGACTCTCGCGTGAAAAAAAAAAATATAAACACGTAGTTGCAGTGAAATTTCACAGAGGAAGCAAAGAATTGACGGAGCGCACACGAAAATGAATAAACGAGGGAAAAAAAATGTATCTCTGATGTAGAAAAGAGGAAAAAAACCATTCAACCAAACGTCTCTCAAGTTTGTTTCAGAAAACAAGAAATACAAAACGTGCTTTATCTCTGCACTGTTATCGGTGTAAAATTGAGCTCCCCGGAGAATGGAATTTCCGAGTCTGATACAGTGCAAACGTATAAACTTTTCGGTCTGTTAATTCCGTGCGAATCAGTCGAAAAAAATGTGAAGAAAAAAAAACACCGCCTCGTATTCTTTGGCTCGAACATTTCGAGGACTTGACGAGATCATCGCGCATGATCGTATCGTTACGGACAACATGGGAAACCCGCGGAACACGACTAAGAAAATGAAAAATGATGGGTAAAATATGGTCAAGTAATTTGCTCAATTTCGGTAATCTCTATGTATTTACATTTTACGTGTTATCAGTGTGTACAAGATCGTTAAAAACATTAAATGTTTATATTCGTATTACGATAAACTATATCGATGTATTTACATGCTTTATCCATGTGTACAAGATCATTAAAAACATTAAATGTTTACACTCTGTTTTCACTTTTTTGTTTTGTTTGCTTGTTCGTTTTTCTTCTTTCCTTTCTTTCTTTTTCTCTCTTATCGCGCTCGCTTCGTCAAATTCTCGTCTCGGCGTTTTCCAATCGCTCGTTCCTCTCGCACGACCTTTCTCTCACTTTAAATAATTTCACATAGTCGCCGTACGAAAGATTTTTTTCTCCTTGTCCATTCGTACGATTTTGTTTGTGTTCACGTTCGTCTTATGTACACGTAGAAAAATTCTAATAGCGCTGATGACAACTACAACCTTCGTCGCTTACTTGCGTTTACGCGATTATTCCATACATTGTACACGTTTCTTTTAACCCGCTCGATTTGGCCGTTGAATCAGAGTGACGAAAATCACGACTCAAGAGAATAACGATTTTGTTTCCTATCGTCGTACGCTCGGGGATTCTCGTCGAGCGCGCTTGCTTCAATGTTCTCCGCGAACAAGTTTGTTTTTCCAACGAGCACACGAGTGTGAAACGTCAAACGAGAATCGAGCACGCGTATCCCACAGACCCTCTTCCCGATCTTCTTTGTCCCTGTTTTCGTTTCTCTCTCTCTTTCGCAGCATTAATATGTACAACCTAGAAAATACATAACGCAGCTACTTATACCTAGAGTAACCGATTTTACAGGAAATGTACATTACGAGTGAATACGCGTTGGTAATTCACGTTTCTGGACTCTGTTTCATCCTGTGTCGCGCGCAAGGGTCTGTTCGCCTGTCTTTCTCTATCTATCTCACTCTTGTCATAGCGTGTCGGGTCGAGCTGTCGATAAAACGTAAGATAAAACCCAAAGAAGGTTGGGAGCGCGGCTGGGCGCTACTCGATACTTCGAAAAGTCGAAAACTATTCTCCAATTTCTTGTTTTTTCCGCTTCGCAATTCTCTCGTCATTATTTCGCAGCAGTCGTTGAGGGGACTGTGCAATTGGATATGTTTGCCGCGTACTCCGCAATCAAATCATTGTATTTCCAGTAATCTCGCGCGAAAGGAGATCATTAAAAGCCGCAAGTAACGAATAACGAGTAATGGAAGAAGTTACGATAATTGCATCTGATCGTTACACTCGATTCTCGAGACTTTTGTTCTCACGGAGCGCTTCGTAGAAAAATATTCTTCGTTCCGAGCAAAGAGTAAACGTGTCCGCATTAATCGATCTATACATATATAATACGTATATACATATAGATTCGTTCTTCAAAAAAGAGTTTATGATAAATCGCGAAGCAATCGAAGTTCGCTACTTTCGAAGTATCAGGACGCGTCCATCTCCCGGTACAAGTGTATTCGCTAATGGCGTCGCTTCTCGCGCTCGTCGTCATCCACGACCCCCCCCCTCGCCTCGCTCCGCGGGATTACGATAAAAAAAACGGTAACATGAATAAATTCGTCGAATTTACAAACGCTTAGTACACGATATCAACAATTGTTTTACATAACCTCTGGACGCGCTGTGGATGGCTGTCGGCGATAAATCTGACCACATCCGCGCGCAACGTAAGCCGCCTATTTCCACTATCGTCGAAAACGTTTGAGAGTACGCCCGAGTTTTGGGGACGGTAAAAAAACGAAAATTCCGAGGATGTTGGGTGGCCCGACCCGACGATTCTGATACAATAAGCTTTAGAAGAAAACAAAGAAAAGAAGAAGAAGAAAAAACGTGAAGAATCAATGGGCTCGCTCAGCGCAAGCGTGACGCGAAATACATTTGGTCGTAAAACTCTGCTCTCGTCACACCACAGCCTTTGCTTCTTTGCGGTTATGTTGTTGCTGTTGTTGTTTGTTACACTTTCGTCATCGAAATTCTATTAAAAACTAACGAGTCGTACAAACTGCATTAACGGGCAGTGCGGGCAACAACACATGCTAGAAAATGTGCTGCCACATCTCTCTCTCTCTCTCTCTCTCTCTCTCTCTCTCTCTCTCTCTCTCTCTCTCTCTCTCTTTCTCTTGCTCTCGCAGTTCTCACTGTACATATTTTTCACGCACGTTGTATTTATTCTCGCCGCCCATATTACGCGTGACATCAACATTCGACCTAGACTCGTTTTCGCTATGTATAAAAATCTCCCTCGGGTACGCACACGAAACCCCCCCCATGCCTCCCGCTCCGAAACGTTTCAGCGACGCGTTGAAACGCCGCCGAAAGAACGCGCGATCGAAAGCTCGCTACGCAAGTCCCATTAACGGAGAATCAATGATTCGGGAGTGACGAACACAGAATTACCCCCATAAGGACTGTAATGTGTGTGTGTGTCTGTGTGTGTTGGAATATACCCTGGCTTATTCGCGACTTCGCACTCGCTACGTACCCGACAGTCATCAATCCACGCCGGCATTCAGACCGCGATTTTTCAACATTTATGCTCTTTTACGCTCCATTCTGTATGTCTGTCTGTCTCTCTCTCTCTCTCTTTCGTGCACACGTGTATCCGTAGTGTATAATTACAACATTATCTTACGGTTTTTAAGGCTAACGTAGCTCGCTGCACACACGTATAGTGGTCCATTTGACGTATGAAGACACTGGGTGGTCAGTCGCTGTCCGAATCCACCGGGTTCATCTTTTTTCTCTTCTTCGCTTGCTTTGGTTTCACGATTTCTTCCTCCTGTGAAAAACCAATAAAGTATGTACGCATCGCAATATTACACATTGATCGGAATAATGTTGTCCTCGTTGCTTTGAAATCGCGCGTTTGACATGTGTTTGGTATTCGATCATGGCTATGTGGAAGGCTCACGTGATACAAGGCCTATCTTTCTCTCGCTTCAATACACAACACTCACACGGCTATTGCTTTCGCATCGAGATCGTCTTTTGCATCGCCTTAAGGAGGTACACCAGCTTCATACAATGTTGCCATGCTAAACCATGGTAAAATTTCAAAATGGTGATAGATCAATAAAATTTAGTGAATATATTCTTTAGTATTATATATGTCAATACAATTTTTTTCAGATTTTTTCATTGTGCCGTTATCGAGTAATTGAACATTGAAGTTCACGTGTATAAGCATAGCGTTTTTATAGATATAGGTATATATTCCGGGTATAAGAATAAACGCTTGTGAATTATTTGTAAGACAACGGCACAACCAAAAAATCTGAAAAAATTTGAATCTACATGAATAATACTAAAGAATATATTCACCAAATTTTATTGATCTATCACCATTTTGCTGAAGCTGGTGTACCTCCTTAAGGTATTCCTTTCACGAACCCAAATATTTAACAATTCAAATATTTAATTTACCAATTTAACTTTAATTTAGTCAAATATTTAACAATTTAACGATTTCAAGCCAAGTTACTGAACTTTTAACACGTTGTCCGCCAGGTAGGTCACCGATGGCCGGACCCTGTCCTGTATCGAGCCGCCACGTAAGCCACCGGTGACCTTGGAGCAGAACTAATTTCGAAACGGAAACCTATGGAAGCCTTGACCTTACGCATCAATTTCCACCAAAAAGTTTTTATGTAATTTTTCTCATTTGGACTATTGGCAAAGAACGTGTTAACGAAAAATGACAACTCTGAAAGTCGTCTCATTTAAACGGCACTCTATGGAGCTGGCCAACTTTGCTATATAATAATTTTTACATAACTTTAGATGTCTGATATAAACTGGTCGACGCGTGTGAAAAATTCGAAAGATTCCGTAACAAAAATGAAAACAGGGGGTCACTGAATATAGAGAGAAAATAATAAAGAAAATATTAATGATCAACCTTCGAAAAATGTGGCTAGCAGAAGAATATTTGCAGCGGCGACTTTTCAGAGAAAATGTAAAAATGTCTAAATCTAGTAAATATGGGGCAAATTTTTTCTTTCAATTTGTCGTTGGGTATAATAATCGATCGTGACTTTTTATTAAGCGCCCAGTAATTTACCAATCATTCGGAAGGGCCCCACTTATGCCCCCACAAAATACGGCCCTCCGCGAAAGGAATACCTTCAATCTCGATGGCGAGGCGATTCTATACTGTCAGAGTACACTTGGGCGATTCACAAGGTAACTTTTTTAGTCAGAGATTCCAAACCGCCAGATAATCATTTTACAACTTTTTCAGAGAATGTAAAGGAAGCAAATGTGTTTTGGAGAATCTAGACAAATATTCCAAATATCTGGGCACGAAACTTTTCGTACAGTGAATATATATCTCTGTCCGATTATGTCAGACAAATTTTGAAGTATTGACAGGGGTCTACTTTCATGACTTTGAAGTTTGCATCGGTGGAATGCAACGATTTTTTTCTTTATTTTTACCATTATCCAAATTCTTCTTTTTAGGAATTGAGATCGCAAATCACTAAGAATACCATGTCAGAACGTTTGAATGATTTTCTCATGTTAAATAGGCAAAAAAAATTGGTCAATTAACGAGAATTTATTTTCGTTGCATTCCAACGGTGCAAACTTCACCGTCATTCTACTTTCTGTAATCTCTGAGGTTAGAAAAAACACATTATTTTCAAGGCGGGATATGCATCTACGACGATAAAAAAATCGATTTCTTTTTTTTTTCTTTAAACGACAGAACTATATATGTAGAATATTTTCCCAAAGTTCCAAAGCGAAATTCGAAAAACTTCATATGTTACAGCCCGGCAGCGCTGTGCCTCACCGCTCGGATGCGGAGTGGGTGTGAACTTCAAACGCGTTTTTCTCAAAACTTCATTATCGAAATTGGCGTGCAGGATAACTCAAAAACTAGTAAGCCGATTGAGTTGAAACTTGGTAGAAATATTGATAATATTGGTAACTTCTACTTGACGAAAATTGTTTTTAAAAAATTCGAAAGAAACTACTTTTTTAATCCACACTTTACATAAATGTTGTGTAAAATGTTGATTTTTTTTTTTGTAAATGCGTTCCATCTTCGCAAATTTGCATTTTCTTCATTTTAATTACCGTCACATAGAAACTATGCATGTTCTAACTGAAAAAATGTTTGAACTTTTTTGCAAATCAAAGTCTACGGGAAGCCAGACTGCACGCCGATTCGCAACTCCCGCGGCGATCTTGCTGCAACACTCTGCCACAGCTCCGCCATTTTGACGATGGATTAATTAAAAAAAAATTGTTTCGTATACTTAAATATACTATTAATGTATACCTAAAGTTCGATAATTGTAGAATAATTATTTCTTAGTTTAAAAAATCCCTCAATTTTGCTTATTTTTTTCCTGTCCAAATGTATATCCCGCCTTTAAAAAGCAGATTTCTTTCGATCCACAGAATTTATTATAACTATCCTGCACAATTAAATACGTCACTGAATGTTTTCCAATACCAAAGCTGCAGTAGCTTGTACTTGGCGGATCATTACAGATTTTTGGATGAAAAATGAAAGAACAAATTACCAACAGACCTACACCTCGTTTTTCTTTTACACTGATGCTTCATCCATATCTCGGATATAGCGAAGCATTCAAAGGACGAAATGAATAATATGGAGACAACTGAGGCTTTTTGAAATACAGTTGAAACATTACCTTGCCAGTTAGTACGATCAATGCGCTACTGACCTCGCTACTTTGGTCGCTACTCTCGGTCGTTCTGTCCCTCGGGGGTGGTCTCTTGGACGCGGACCTTTCCCTCGTACTGGCGCCAATTTTTCTGTGTCCCTTCCCCGTGGCTGCCCCCGACGAGGCGGTCGCGTGTTTCCTCGACGAGCTCGTCGGCGGTGGCGGTGGCGGTTCGTTCTCCTCGCTAACCTCGGCAAGCGCGAACAAATCGCCGTAGCTCTTTCTCAGAGAGTCGCTACTCGCCGCCTGCGCCTGTTGCAGCGCTCTTTGCATTCCCTCCGTCTGGTAGAGTTGCAGCTCCGCGTCGGTGTTGCAATGCTGCCTCAGCTGGTCCAAATGTCCGAGCACCTGTTCACCACTGGGCGGACCCGGTTGTTGATTCTGCTTTGCGCCCGAGCGCTTTCGCTTGTTCGGACTCGTCGCTGGATAACGCGTGCTCAGAAGATTCGCCAACAGTTCGCTCAACTTGTCCTCGTAATCGCGACACCAATAACGCAGCGCAGCGACCACGAACATGTCGCCCTCGGAGTTCTGACGGGCGAGCAACTGTTTCAGCAGTTCCGTCGTTGGTCTGCAATCGTAATTCGGGATTAAATAAGATTGGGTGTTCGACGTACGCGAATGAGCTGTGCTGTTTCGTAACAAAAAGTTTATTTAAGGTATTCCTTTCGCGGAGGGCCGCATTTTATCGGGCCTTAAGGGGAGGTAGCTGAGAAAACGGCGAGAAAAACAGGTAAACTTCGGGAATTTTTATATCAAAAACTAACGTTTCGATTGGATCCGGGGTTTTTTTTTCGAAAATATGTACATTGAGGTATGTTTAGGAATTTTTAAAAATAAATTCGTTGACTGGAAGCGATTCAAACGCGATTATCTCGAAACAGTTTTCGAAGTCGGTGTCAGATGTATCTCGAAAACGGCTTGTCCGATTTTTGTCCAAATTTGGATACAATATTCTTCGATAGTTTTTCTTGTTCGCCACGTAGGGGTTTTTCATTTGATTGAACCGTTGCTTTTTTATGCAATGTGCATGCAATCCAAAATCGTCGGAAATTGCGAACGAAAAACGAATGTTAAATTAAAACGGTCGCAATCGGGTCAAAAATGAAAATTTCAAAAAAATCCTACGTGGCGAACGAGAAAAACTATCGAAGAATATTGTATCCAAAGTTGGACAAAATCGGACAAGCCGTTTTTGAGATACATCTGGCACCGACTTTGAAAACTATGTTTCGAGATAATCGAGTTTGAATCACTTCCAGTCAACGAGTTTATTTTTAAAAATTCCTAAACATACCTCAATGTACATATTTTCAAATAAAAAAAAACCCGGATCCCATCGAAACCATAGTTTTTGAGATAAAATTCTCCGAAGTTTACCTGTTTTTCTCGCCGCTTACTCGGGTACCTGCCCTCAAACAGGGCCCTTCCAATCATTGGTAACTTACGGGATATTACGAAATCTGTGACCTCTACTTCTGACCGCAGCCTTCATATTTGACCCAAAATAAGACTTTTCAGGAGTGGTAAAAATCGAAATTCGACCCTTAAGGGGGTGAACCAGTGCTTTTAAAGTTCGTATGAGACAACATATTTTTTTTTGCCAGATTTACTTGAAACTTGGCTTAAATACACTAAAATACAAATAATTAAACATGTACTTCAGCAATTTCCAAATACAACCTTTAAGGGTTGTTCTCGCTGTTCGGTGCGTGCAGACAGTCAAGTAGTGCTTTTAACCCCTTAACTATGTTTGTTTGGGTTGGCATGAATACACCCAAACAAACTCGAACAAATACTTGTTTAATTATTTGTATTGAAGTGCATTTATACCAAGTTTCAAGCAAATCTGACCAAAAAATATTTTGTCTCATATGAACTTTAAAACCCTCGGTTCACCCCCTTAAGAGTGGAATTTCGATTTTTACCACTCTTGAAAAGTCTTATTTTGAGTCAAATATGAAGACTGCGTGGTCAGAATTAGGGGCGACAGATATCGCAATACTGCCGTAAATTACAGTGGCGCTTTAAAAAAATACGTCACAATTATTATACCCAACGATAAACTGGAATCAAAAAATTCGCCGAAATTTAGTAGATTAAAATATTTTTACATTTTCTCTGAAACGTCGCGGCTCCTAAAATTCTTCTGCTTGTCACATTTTTCGAAGTTTTATCATTAATATTTTCTTTAAACATTCGGCGAACCCCGGTTTTTATTGTCGTTACGGAATCTTTAGAATTTTTACACGCGTTGAGCAGCTTATATCAGCCATCTAGAGTTATTTAGTGTATAAATTGTTACATAAAAATGGGACCAGAGTGTCATCTACATAAAGTACCGTATAAATGAGATGATTTTTAGAGTTGTCATTTTTCGCCAAAAGTTCGGTAACTTGATTATACACGAAAATCGGTTAATTGTTAAATATTCGAGTTCGTGAACGAAATACCGCAAGGAAACACGATTATTCATGAAAAAACTATTCATTTAGAACTTAAGGAATCATCTTACTCTCATTCTACATGTTACAACCACATGACATTGAAGTTTGCATCGTTAGAATGCAACCATCTTGTTTGCTCATTTTCCATTTCTTTATTATTGAGCTTATGCAAATCCTTCTTTTTGTGCAAACTGGGATCGTAAATCTCTAAATAAGAATAGGTAAAAATGTTTGAGTGATTCTGACAACTAAAAAAAGATTTGAACATCGAAAAGGAATTATTTTTCGTTGCATTTCAACGATGCAAACTGCAACAGCATACAATCACTTACATCTCGATTTACATCGAGAACTGGGATGGAGGTTTTGAAATTGGCTTTTTAAAATAATGAACTCTGTTGGAAGTTTTCAATTGCTTCTCAAGATATGCACAAAACGTCAGCCAATTTTTAAGATTGAGCCTCGAGCAAAATACTCGAGTGCTTCTTAAGGGGTTATATACAGTAATTTATTTTGAAAAATCGATTAAAAAAACGTAATGTACATATATTTAAGTACACACAGAACATTTCTTGTCAATCCGGCGAAATTTCTCGAAGTTACACGGACATTTGTAATGACGTGTCATAGCGTTCGAAAGTGCTTTTGAAACTTTAAGGGGTTATACCAGTGTGATATTTTCAAAAAATCGATTTTTTTGTTGCCTTTTTCGACAGTTTATACTATCAAGAATATCATTATCATTTATATTATTTATATCAATATAATTTTATCTTGGAAAAATCGATGGTTAAATCTTTAAACGCGTTTTTCTCGAAATGAGATTTTTCAAATTTGCTGACATTGTAACTCAAAGACCAATTATCCAATTGACTTGAAATTTGAACTGAATACTCTTGAATATATTTACTCTACAATGACGTAGGATATTTTTGATTGGATGGAAATTAGCGATTTGGCATTGAAAAAAAACGACCATTTTATAGGCAAGAAAACAGACTTTTTTCATAACTACGCCACTTTGTTAGATTTCGATATTTTTCGAAAATCTTACGTCATTGTACAGGAAATACCTTCCAGTTTAACATTTTTTCCTTTTTCGGTTTCAGCTACTCAATCGGCCGGAATCGTGTCAGCAGTGGAGAAACTTTTTTTTTTGCGCCTCCGAAGGCAGCGCATAAGTCGCTTGGATCTCAATATTTTTCTATGAAAAAATTATGTAATAGAGGTCAATTATAGCCAAATATATTCTTAATTTTCCGAAACATTTAATCGAGTGCTTTTCTTCCAAAAAATCCCGAAAATCACCCAAATTTTCAGCATTCACACGGGTACAGCCCCTTAAACGCGTTTTTCTCAAAACTGTGTTTTTAAATTCGGTGAGCATGATTTCTCGGAAACGGCTGAACCGATCAGTCTCAAATTTTAACGCAATCTTTTCAAGTATATTTTTTAGTAATTAATCGAAGGTTTTTTCTCACCGATAAATATTTTCCATTTCATAAACAATTTAAGGCCTAAATTTTTGTCAAAAATCGATTTTTTTTTTGAGAAACCGCCATTTTGTCAAAAATTATTATTTTGCTTATGCCTTCGATCAATTACAAGATAATCCATTATTTTAACGAAATATTTTTGGTTTTTCCATTTTAGATGATCCAGTTCAGAGATATCGTGCTCACCACGTGACTCCTTTTTTTAGAGGTGCTCCCCCAGATCAACTATAGCAGCTTTCAAAATAATTATTTTTACGAATGAAAAATGTTAAAATACAGTTAAAAGTTACCATAATATGTGTACAAATTTTTACGTTAATAGATTTAAAGGTCTTCTCAAGAAAAGCTCTTGAAAAATCGATCATTTTGGGCCTCCTGACTGTATGTAGCCCCTTAATGTAGATATAAAATACTAGACACAGCGAAGATTTTTTTTAAACATGAAAAAATAATGTTGCAACGAACATTTATGCATACTGTTACTCAATGAATGAAATAAGTTGTCTCGTTTCGACACACATCGCACAAATTTCGAGCTTTGTACTTTTGCAGGATTAATCATTTACGTAATGGAAAAATTATATTCGAATAAAAATAATTTTTCCAGCGAATTTCGGTTAACTGGCATTCGATCGATCTACACTTTTAAATTTACGTGTGGCCCTGTATTTCCTCTTGCACATCAAGCGAACGAACAATAAAGCGTCAAAATACAGGATAATTGAAATATCGGTCGAATTCTTTACAAATTCAACGTTCGAACAGCGGCTCACAATATTCAAGAATCAATAGATGAGAATCTAGTAGTAGACGATTACTGCCCGTGTACTCACTTTTCCTGCTTGAGCATGAACAGTATCGACGTGAGGGCTTCCGCGTGATCGCGAAATTGCAGCTTCGGCAGAACTGGCAGTACGTATTCGATGGGAAAGTCATGAGCGCATATCAACTGCCAGAAACAATATTGCTCGAACGTTTCCCAATTTAAGCTGGC
The DNA here is from genome assembly GCA_944452715.1 of Ophion slaviceki. Classification (NCBI taxonomy): domain Eukaryota; kingdom Metazoa; phylum Arthropoda; class Insecta; order Hymenoptera; family Ichneumonidae; genus Ophion; species Ophion slaviceki. The sequence continues at coordinate 33,433,358 of OX101789.1, forward strand.
AGTCAAGAGTGCCGTGAAGGATTCCTTCTTAAGCATTTTCAGGTGTCCCTGCATTATTTCGCAAATGAGATCTTGCAATTGACGCGAGTCGACCGTCGAAACGACAAGGTGCAACAATTGAGCGTTGCCCAACGTGACGTTTTGAAATCCGGTGAAGACATCAGGTACCAAATAGCATAACATGCATATGCTGTCCTCGTGGCAAAGCTGCGGACGAAAGAACGAAGAGAAGAAAAAAACGCTGGGTTAGTTGCTCCCAACGGGCGCGGTTTGCTTGTTTTTACTATTGATTGCGGTCGAGTTTCGTGCGAGTACCTTGAGATCCGATACCAGGCACGCCTCCAACTTTTTTTCCCGCTGTCCACAAAAATCTTTGTACACCGATGCTTTGACGTCGTTCAGGAGTTTACTGAAATTTGGAAAAAAATCACACGGTTTCGTGATAATTCACGGTAATATTATGATAATTGATGTTGACAATAGTTAATTAGAGAGATGGTAATTAAGGCGTTTCTGTGGAAATTTACAAACACTTCGTTACTTAAGGCAACTGACGTTGAAGGGGAAGGTCCAACATATGGTGCAGGAATCGTAGATTAAAGGTAAACTTATGATTACAACGATAGAACTGCTAGTAAAGCTTTAAACGCGTTTTTTTTTCTTGAAACTATGTTTTTTCAACACGGTGTACACGATTTCTCAACATCTAATTAATGGATTGATTTGACATTTGGTACACTTATTCAGTGTAATAGTAACTTAGTCTTGACCGACGTTTTCCTTTTTAACATTTTTTTCATTAGTTCTTAACAAAAATGTCATTTTGGCTCGCAAAATCGAACAAAATGCAATTTTTAGTTTTAATGATGGAAACACGGTATTAAAAAAATCTCGGTCAAGTCCGAGCTAATATTATCAATTTTAAGAAAACAAAACTTTTTTGTTAAAATTTCTTAAAAAGCGATTTTCAAAAACTTTTTTCATCGGTTATAAATGTCATGTTTGCTCGAAAAAAATATCAACTTTTTTTGATAATTGAAACACAATAACAGAAAATGCTGGGTTAATTCTTACCCAATATCATATATTTTAAGAACAAGACTCGTTTTTTTTGCTTTAAATCAACCAGGTGGCCAAAATCAAGTAAACCGTTCAGCTCCTCGTGCTCTAAGGTCCCTCACGAGATTGTTTATAACTCCTTTAATTGTTAATATTTTTATGAAGTTTGGCACACAACTTCGTTAACGTGTGTACAAACAAATGTCCAAACGATTTTTAAATAATCTTACTTATACCTTCAAAATTAATTTTTCCAACTAACCCTGATTTTCGGGTCATCACAGTAACCTAACCTTTCAAGTGATGAACAAAATAGCAGTAGCGGATATGCACAAGCAAATGTTCAACTTTAGCTCTTCCCGTCTTTAGTTCTCACAATTTTTTACAAAGTTTTATTTAACTTGACTTTCTCTGAGATGCAAAACGGAAAGTCGATATTTCACCCACTTCCCGACTACTTTAAGCTCCGAAATTTTGCAAACATGCATGTAAGAGGTGACAATACATGATTCAACTTAAAAAAATATATATCCATAAAATGTTCCACTTTTCATGTAAAATAAGGGATATCTAATCATCCATATAAAATCTCAATAACAGATACAAACAAATTCGTAGCGAACTGTGTTTGTATGTGAAAAGTTTATATCCAGCAATTGGTCGTAAGTTCAATCCCAATTGTCATTTTTTACAAGCATTCCATGTCCCTAACGTACAAACTCGTAAACTAGTAGACTACTAGTAACTAACTAGTCAAATCAATTAAAGACTTAAAAGTAGAAAATAATTTGTGTAAAAATATATTTAAAAAAAACAAGCTTTTATTTAATGTACCAAAGAGTAGAAAATAATTTTTTTGTTTACCAAGCCTATATGTGGCTATAAATAAAAGCTTGGGACGCTCAAAATTTGGACATATAATCTTCAATTTACACAAATCCGCTAACGTATCGACTGTGTTCAATTTACTATAAAACAACCTTAGATTTCTCAAATAAAAATCCTGAAAGTGAGTTTAAACGTGTGATAATAATTTCTCTAATTACTATTGTGCCAAATTAAATACGGTTAAAACTGAATTGATCAAATTTATTAAACATTTGAAAAGTTGAGCTCCACAAGCTTTTATTTATAGTCACATATAGATGACTAGAAAAAAAAATACTTTCTACTTTTTGGTACATTAAATGAAAGCTTATTTTTTACATATAAATTATTTTTGCAAGCAAGCGATATTGAAAGAATTCACGTTTTGCGAAATAATAATAAAGCAAAGTTTGGTACGCGGGCGATTTGTTTCCCCAACGAACCTTGGTTCTCCTTCCCGTTTTTCCTCTTCTCTGCCCCAAACCTTCAAGAAGTAAAGCAACAGATATCCTATCCTCGGTTGTATAGCCTGTATCTCGGCCAGCACTCGAGCCAGGAGTTTTCTCCTGTTGTCTTCCTCCTTGCACAGCTGAAATTGATTTCTGAACATGACGAATATTGGCGTGCTTATGCTGTCCGTGAAGGCTTCGTCGTTGGTGTTTTCCGAGGGGAATATCTGATCAGTTATTTGGGGTGCGAGTATGGTCGAGATGCACGTGGCGAGGGAGGATATCATTTCGCCATCGATTTCATCCTCGATTACCATCTGTACTATCCTCTCCATCGTTTGACACTTCACTTCGTTGTCGGTCTCACTGTGCAAACTTTCGACCGCGGCTTTCAGCTCCTCCGGCTCCAGAATAAGATTCAACTGCGTCGTAATCTCGTCCTTCTTCGGTACGCAATTAGCCGCATTCTTCAGATCGTTTTTCAACTTAACAGTCGCAAGCGGAATATCCTCTTCGTCCTCTTCCTCCTCTACTTTCGTCTCTATCCTGTAATTTCATCGAAACGTAAAGTACCCTCGAAACCAGCGCATTCGACAGTTCGTCCGGGATACGTGTCGGTTGTACAGATCATTTTGCAAAGTTTGAGAACGAACCTCAGGGGCATTTCCTCCTCGTCGTCGCTGAAAGCCGGCTCTGGCCCGCGGCTCACGTGATTGTTCTCGATCGCTGAATTCCCACTGTTATCGAGCATGAGTCCCGGCCCCAAGTCCTTGTTCAGCTCTTCCATTTTACCTGAATACAGTATGGGAACCTTATTACCCGCTGCTAAGGAACACGGTGCAAAAATTGACGTTAGTAAGCGCTTCGTTGAGTGCAAAAAACTTTCATGCAAAACGCACTATCCGATCTTGTATTAAGGCCTTAGGCCACAGTAACGGGTATAAAATCATGTGCGAATTTAACCATTTTTTCGTATGAAAAAGTGATTCACTCATAAAATTAATTACACATCTATCAAGCTGTTGGAAAATATATATTTTTTTTTCGATGTACAAAATGGCCGACTACTCGAAACTTCTCGAAACAGCTTTTTCCAATTGGCGTGACAAATAACTTCAACAATTTTCACTCGATTTACTTCAAATTTAAAAGTTATGTTCCTAATTGCATTTCGCAGAAAAGTACGTACGGAATTTCTGATTAATCAAAAACTTTTCATTTTATGAGCAGTTTATGAGCAGTTATAACGAAATATTTCACTGAAAATTCATTTCTTAAGTTCAAATACCTACAACTTTTGAATAAAACAATATTTTTCAAATTCCGTACATACTTTTCTAGGTTTTCTAATGTAGATTGACAAGAATTTTTGTTTTTTGTTCTAGGTAAAAAATTGTGGATGCTAAATGTCACGCCGCCGAGCGCCGAAAAAAAAGAGATAAAAGAAAATATTAGTAGTCGGCCATTTTGTTTCATATTTTACACAACATATTTTTTCTAACAGCTTGATATTCATACTAAATATATGTGTAATTAATTTAATGAGTGCATCACTTTTTCATACGAAAAAAATGGTTAAATTCACACATGATTTTATACCCGTTACTGTGGCCTAAGGCCTTAACGAAGGATTAAAAACTTCTTTTTCCACGTTATTGTAAAAAATGCGTATTTTTCATGTTCTCGTAAATGTTTAACTGCCTACGCCATTGCACAAACGAAAATCCCGAGGCAAAGAGGAAACATCAAGGGATCATCAGTGTAAAATTATCAAAAAATCGATTTTTTGCATTATCCGGAAGTATAACCGGTTATAAGCATGGACCTGGCATCGCCGATTGATCATAAGTAGACAATTTAAATGAAAATTCCGCACTCGAAACTTTAAACGCGTTTTTCTCGAAATGACGTTCAACACGGTGTACACTCTCAAAGAAAGAGTTTTCAAGCTATCCGTCTCAAATTTTGCCACAACATTCTTCACGCCATTCTTTATCTTGCTATGGGAGCTTTTTTTTAATCTTCATATTTTTTTTAACGGAAAACTGTCGAAAAAATAGGCTAAATTCGATGCTTTTTTTTCTAATCACCGCCATTTTGTCAATTTTGATTTAAAAAAAAATAAATCTCCATAACAAGATCGCGGCTTTCATACTGATTAATAATCATTTTACAAATTTTGTTTCAGATAATATTTACGACCACAACCGTGTACACCGTGAGGCTTCCTTTTTTTCGAAGACATTTTCACCGTTAAAAAAAAGTAAGAAAAAATAAAAATAAGCGTTAAAAAATGTCTTTCATGTCTTCATGTGTGCTCTGGTTTGACATTACAAAATCAGACTAGCGTATTTCCACCATCGAAAAAAAAATCGCGATAATCAGTTATTTTTCGATCCGTATGATGATCCCTTAGTTGCTGGAGAACGCAAGTCGAAAGTTACCCGGATCCGTGTTAGGTGGCAGACAAAATTCCTTGAACGTTTCTCGTATCTTGGTTCTGAGTTCTCGATCCAACTTCGGACTGTCGAAGAGAGGATACAAACTCGGCAGTACTCGCTTCTCGAGGATCTGCCTGAGCGACGAGAATATCCCGTTTCGAACTTTATCCGTCAGGGCCGGATAAAAATTTGGAATAATCTGCGAACGAGGAAGCAAAAGTTGTAATTGGAGCGTGGTGGATGAAATAACGAATAAGGAAGAAACAGCAACGCGTATGAACTCACTCTGCATAGAAAATCTAGTAATGTGGCAGTGACTGCGGGATGCGATCTCATGGAATTATGCATTACGAGAATGGCCGGTTCGATGTTCATGATGTTGTCCTTGTCGGGCTCGAAAAACAGCCAATCGTAGAATAGCGCGAGTTTCGCATTGCTCGCTGCTACGGTCGAGGTACATGTCGTGAGGAGCCAACCGATCACCGCCCATCGCGGTATTATGTCCGAGCACAACAACTCGTTCGTCGGATGTATAACACCGACGATGAATCTTATCAAATCGCATCTCAACGATTGCGATTCCGGAGTCGCGAGATATTGCCTCTGGAACCAGTCTTGGTAGCGCTTGTGATTCCCAAAGCGGACTTGACTCGTGAGAAACACGAGTTTCCTCTCCATATCGGGAGTCAGGCGTGACTGCAAGAACCTCCGCGACGTTCTCGTCTGCAGCAACTGCAGAACGCTCGTGAAACTTGGACACAACGATTTTGGATTCAACAGGAGATCCTTCCAGAGGCTCTCGAATTCTTGTATTCTCGCAACGTTCTGGAGTAGTCGCACCAGATCTCTGGAAACAAAAAATGTCTGTTGTGACCAGGGTTGCAAATAGTGCATTACTTTTTGTAATGCATTAGCGTTTTCATTACTCATTACTTTACATTTTGTAATGTAAACCATTTCCATTACTCATTACATTGAATTTTGTAATATAAACAGTTTACGTGCCTCATTACATTGGAATATGTAATGTAAAAAAATTACATTAAATTTTGTAATGTGAGAAAATTCCATCGCCCAATACATTGCATTTTGTAATGAAAATCTTTCACATTACAAAATGTAATGTAATGAGTAATGGACACTTTTACATTACAAATTCCAATGTAACGAGTAATGGAAATTTTTTACAATACAAAATATAATGTAATGCGTAATGGACATTTTTTACATTACAAAATCCAATGTAATGAGTAACGAAAATTGTTTACATTACAAAATATGATGTAATGAATAATGGAATTTTTGTACATTACTGAATGTAATGTAATTGGCAATGACATATTTTCTCATTACCCATTAAAAAAGTAACGAATAATGCATTACTTTTTCATTACAAATTTCGCAACCCTGGTTGTGACGGATGGACGGACGAAATGCGAACTAAGCGATTAACAAGCTACGTCTACCTGGATGGGTAAAAAAATTGGATTTCCCAAAAATTCCCGAACCGTTCAAGCTAATTTACCCACTACCAAACGTCGCGAAAAAAATGTCATCATCTGCCGGCCATGTTGTTGTTTTTCAGTACTTTTTGGTGATTTTTTCTTTAAGTCTCTCAATATATGTACCTTTGTGTTAAAAAAAAAGGCCATTTTTTCGGGCCTTTAGATAGATGTACCCCTTAAGCCGCTCGTGAATATGCATTCTCAATTTTATCTCGCAACGTACAAGCGTAATGATAACGATACTTGCCGAAAATGGGCCGAAACAGCAATTTTGATAAATCCCTCATATTACTTTGCACCGTGCATAAATCGTAAAAAAAAAAGAGGAACGAAAATGCTCACCTTCCGATCACCAAACAATCAACCATTCTCTCTCGTATCAACGACACAAGAAAAGTGATTTCCTTTTGTCTGAGGGTGGCCAAATGTGGTGCGCTGTGATCCTCTATCAGTCGCAAGTACGAGTAAACAATGGAGGCGATCAGAAGTGAATTTTTGTCCAGCCATGGTCTGTTCTCTTGAAATATGTCGAGCAGAGCATCGACGAGAAAGAGATTTCTAGGTGTCGTATCGCCACCAGCGGCGTGCCTCAACAGGCTCAAGCAAAGGTTGTCGACGTTGGCGACGCTGGTCCTTATAAGTTCGCGCAAGAGCCACAGTAGTTGGCCTCTGGCCACGTCGTTGAATCTCAGATATCTCTCTAGCACTAGCTGATTGAGGTGACCGAGTACGATCGCCAGGCCATCTCTCGTTATCAGAGTCAGGTCTCTGTAACTCTTGGCTGCCTCTTGAGGCTCCGTCAGTATCGTCACCAACAAACCGAGCGACACTTCCTCGTGGGTTTTGTCCTTGCAGACGGCATTGTTCAGCGAGTCGTGAGCCTCCTTCTCCGAGAGTCCCGCGGTCAAACTTTGAAGCACCGTGTAGCAGCGTTCAAATTTCTGGAATGAGACCGCCGTTAAACTTCGGAAAAATACTTTTTACTTCCTAAATGAGAAAGTGTTTACCCGGAGAATATTTAGTTGGAAGATAATAAGGCAACAAAATAAAATGCAACAATTGATTTCGAGCGTGCTGCTGACGAGTCGTAACATTCCGAGCTGAATACACTTCATAAAAGGATAAACAAATAATACAAACGAATGGAAGGGTATGCAGACGAAATTCACTATGCTCTCAAGCCGAACGTCGCTAAATCGCATTTCAAAGCGATCCAAGATTGAAGATTGTACAGTTTTAAACGTCTAAGAACGAAGATTATTATCTTCGACAATACTCGAAGTATTCTGTATCTTGCGCTTGTCGGTTCATTCGCTTGGTTCAGATGCGTAGAATAGAAAATAGAAATGAGTGTGGCTTCGTATTTGGCGGGTAAAACGGGTGTCTGACGTAAACGGGGGTGGCGCCACCCACCGCCGAAACCGATGCGCGACAATCGCAACAATGGCCGACATCACACTCGATACGTATCCCCAGAGCGACTATTTCAAATATTTATGTTACCTCCTCCAAGTCGTCCTTGTTCTCGATGCAGGACGTATTAAGTAGTCGGGATGAGGGCGGTTTCGTCTGTTCCATCGCTGCACCCGCAATTAAACGTTATTCAACGCTTTTTTAAACGAGCCCTCGCTGAGCCCTCAGCCCTCAGCCCTGTGCCCCTGGCCGCTTGCCGTTTCCTCCGAGCATCGTGATCGTCTCTGCCTGCTGCTGCGTCGTTCTTTCTCTCTCTGTTCGGTCTCTCTACTCTGTTTATTCCTCGCTCGAGACCTCGACTCGAGAAACGTTCTGATGCGATTGCGCATTGATACACCAGACCGCGTTCCTCGTTCTCGCCTTGTGACGCCTGTCTTCTCTCCCCCCACCGCCGCGCCGCGGCTTTTCAATCCAAGCGCTCGGCTGCCACCACTCCGCGCGGCCACGACCAATCGCGCGCCACCAGCCCGTATCGCTTCCCGAGTACGCTGGTGGGGGTAAACGGGTTCGCAGTCGCGGGGCGAACAGGCGTTGCGCATGCGCCCTTCGTGTTTGTTGCTCGCGAACTAACAGCAATGGCGCTACGGGGCCAGCTTCCCGCTATTCGTTAACCCAAACGTGAGCACGGCAAAAGCTCTCCTTCGCTCTCTCTCGTTGCCTAATTTATCGGCGGACTCGGTACGTTCAACGCCCGAGGAAAGAAAAACTGTCCCTGGAGTCCCGCCGCGGGCTTTCCTCAGGTATTGTCCTCTTTGTAATTCATCGACTCGCTGCTCTCACGACACTCTCGCTCTCCACCTATCTCTCTGTCACACACTCGCTGTTTCAATCTCTGCCGAAAAAAACGACTATATCAGAGTCCCTCAACGCGGTAGGAGAATGTAGCAGGATGTGCAACGTCTGCTAGCACGATCGCGTCAACATAACCCTCCATATAGGCACGAGACCTCGCGCCCAATTTAATTCGTTCTATAAGGCCATAGTAGACGCTCGGAGCTTTTTTTCTTCCTATTCGAGTGTGATCGCGTTGGTCCTCTCCCTTCCCCGCTAGTAGTCCAGTCATTACGTCGAAAAAACGGGTTAGAAATGCAAGTGAACCGAGAACGCTGATTTTTGGATATTGTGTGGAGGGGGCTTAGAAAAGCTTAACTTCAAATTGTCGACCAAGATTTCCTATGTGCATTCTCCGCCATCTTGAAAAAAGGTTAAATTTTGTTTTTTTGCAATAACTCGGCTCTCCGTTGAGATACGAAAATTGCGATAGGATGCTTTTTTGTTGCTTTTTTTATACTCTATAATTTCGGTCTTATACATTATTCACTTACCGTTCATCGTTGTTGAGATATCGAGCGAGAAAGTAAAAAATTCAGGTAGTGAAACTTGTTTTTTGCTGTTTTCTTCTTTCCCGTGATAAATATCGAAAAAATGTCTATTATCAAACTTGTAGAGCATGTTAATATCTGCAATGTCGTTTTTTTAATTTTTTTTTCAGCCAAAAATTACGCCGTCTGGCGCGCCACAAAGTTGACCGCAGCGTGCCCGACGCTACATTAATGTGCGTCCCGCCATAGGAGCGCGCCAATGGGGCGTCCGTTAGAGTTTCAGGGGTCAGGTATAAAATACCCGTTTGTATTACTGATGCCGGAACATCTGCTCCTTTTCGTAGCATTTCAGTCAGTTGTCTCGAGTCTTTTGGAGCGAGTGTTTGAAAAATGTTGTGAAAATGGGCGATTGTTTTATTTGCAAAAAACCTCTGATTAAAAACATTTATGTGGCCAAAAAGAGAGCTGTTCAGACTCTCTTAGCTGCGAGCGTAGAAAGAGGACGTGAGGAGCATCAACGCATGTTACAAAGTGTCGATTCAGTGAGTGTTCACAGTGCGTGCTACAAAAAATACGGCAATGAAAGACTAGCGTCGTTTGCCTCTCGACAAAGTGAATCTGCATCGAAAAAACCAGAAGAACAACCGCAGCTCATACCTGGTTTTGATTGTGAAAATAAATGTTTATTTTGTGGAGAAGCATTCTGCGATGAAACAAAATTGCCGGTAGGTAGACGGAACAAAATTCATTCGGTAAAAGAAAAATGTATGAAAGAAAAAGTTCTGCAGCACCTGTCTGAACGTGACGATGAATTTGACATATCAATCGTCGGGCGTATTCAGGGTGTACCTGATCTCGTCGCCGTAGGAGCTCGATACCATCGGAAATGCATTTCTCGTGTGTACCACTCACTACCTAACGAGGGGATTAAGAAAGGACGACCTAACGGGAACAAAATAGACGAGGCAATGGAGGGAATTTACTCTTTTCTAAAGGAGAATTCCGACGAATGTCAATTTTCTATGAATGAATTAATGAACCTAATAAATGGAGACTTCGTTCCTGACATCAGAACGGTAAAAAAACAATTGCAAACAAAGTACAGAGATGACATTCTGATTAGCCAAAAAGAAGGACGTGATTGCGTGGTTTGTTTTCAAAATACCGGTTTTAAAATACTTCCGGAGAAATGGTACGAAGAAAAAAAGGACTCTCGTGAAGATGATGACGATTCGACTATCGAAGCATCACCTCGTGTGGCTGAAGAATCTCCAGAACTCGATGAGTATTTCGAGGAGGCACACTTCGAACCTAGACCATCGAAACGAAGAAAAATATAAATATAAAAACAGACTTTATTTAATTGTTATTTTTTACAACACAAAAAAGTAATTGCATAATAAATTTCATGTGTGTGATTTATAATTTTGCTGGTTTATTTATTTATATTGTACCTCAATGATTCCCTCAACAACCGTTAATCCGTTATGACATGAATACAACCGTGCGAGCTACGAAATCGAAACTGCGCACGGACTTACCGACTTTACGGCGCGCTAAATGTCGTAATTTTTCTCGAAAAAAAAATAAAAAAATGACATTGCAGATATTAACATGCTCTACATGTTTGATAATAGACATTTTTTCGATATTTATCACGGGAAAGAAGAAAACAGCAAAAAACAAATTTCACTACTTGAATTTTTTACTTCCTCGCTCGATATCTCCACAACGATGAACGGTAGGTGAAAAATGTATAGGACCTAAATTGTAGAGCGTAAAAAAAGCAACAAACAAGTATCCCATCACAATTTTTGTATCTCGACGGAGAGCCGAGTTATTGCAAAAAAACAAAATTTAACCATTTTTTCAAGACGGCGGAGAATGCACATAGGAAATCTTGGTCGACAATTTGAAGTTAAGCTTTTCTAAGCCCCCTCCACACAATATCCAAAAATCCGCTTTCTCGGTTCCCTTGCATTTCCAAATGTATATAATGACTGGACTATAGTCCCTCCTCGACTCCTTCGTCACCCGCGATTTTCCCTCTCCACTCGTATTTTTTTCTATCTTCGCCCAACTCGCTCCTTCCGTCCCTCTCTCTCTCTCTCCGTCCCCACGTTATATCATACGTACGTAGTGAGTATCGCCGATCACACGGCAAACGCCTTTCGTTGCGTGAAAATCGCGAGCGTCGTCGTATCCGGAGATACGAGCGTTGAGAGCGCGTGTTTCCGCTTTATCGAGCTACGTGCCTCGTTGCTTAGCGTTCTTCCGCGTTCGGAAGGACGAACCGATTCTTATCGTTGCGACCAAAAGAATTTCCGATTTCCCCGTGCTCGCCATGAACCCACAGACTCGGCCTAGCCTTGACTAACCTTTCCCTCCGATTGCCGAATGTCCACTGTGCGTTTCTATACGTCGAATAGCTCGGCAAACGTCGATGGAGTTTTAGCTTCGCGATCTCAAGAAACGTAGTCTCCAGCCGAAATTACGAGTTTTACTGCGCATTACTCTCGAACAAAGCAAAGAGAGAAAAAATACCCTACGAGCTATCGCGAGTCTACGCTCGAACGATCCATACGCTACAAAGTCCCTCGGAGAAGTGACTCGTCGGTATGCCCGATCCGGGGCTCGGACTTTGACAAAATATCCGTGCAAAGCTAACGCACACGATTGCACATTCACGCGTGTACGTCGCCTACACTTCTGCCGATGTTACGTATGACAAATCTCATACGGAGTGTCCGTTTTTAAACAGAAACAATATGTCTACAACGGTCCCCCTCGAGGGATGAACATTTCGAACAAAAGCTTTAGGGCTCCCAGGTGGAAATAGGATAGTCGACCTTTCCGGTGAAAGTGTCAAGGTCACGTGGACGTCACGTTTTCCGCTCTGAAAAACTACTCGTGTACGATGAATAAATTGCAGTCGGATTAACAAGTCAAAAACAAAACATTTTATGACACTGACTCCATCGTAATTAGCGCAATTGCCTGATTGAGATTTCCACCATCGGTAATGCTCTCGGGATATTTAACACTTTCGTCGGAAAAGGGACACCTTGTATGCACACATACAACCGCACGTGTACGTGTGTCGCGGAGAAGCGCGATTCGTGCTGCGCATGCGCGATTGAACTTTCCCATGAATATTTTCGCCACTCCGAAGTGATTTGTTCAATTATACATTTTCGTCATAGTATGTTCGCACACGCGAGGGCTCGTGACGCGGTTATCAGCGTCCCGAGCCAGCTTGGTAAGTCGTCGATTTACGAGAAAGGAATATCGGGTTACGATACATTCGCGGCAGCGCGATGAGTAATACGATCATTATTTTGTATTGTTCGACCATCGGGTTGCTCGTATAAACGAAGGGAGGGGAAATGTGGCCAAAAGCGGCAACTTTTTTTTCACGATCTTTATTATTCGTTGTTACCACCGTTCCGGCGGTGCACACGTGCACGCGTTTATAACAATGCATTCGTTGACGGAGTGCGAATGCCTCGTGTTGCGCGCCGCATCGATAGAGTTTGTGCTTGACCAACGGTCGGTACATTACCGACCTTTGGACACCGCTAAAATTTTCCGAGCGCGCTGAACAATCGATGATGCGCAAGGGCATGTACAAGCTCAACATAACCTCACAAAATTTCGAACGGAGTTTTCTCACGGATGATAAAGCTCTTTTGGGAGAACTGAAACATCGGGCTCTGTAGAATTCACCGACGCAAAAATTGACGATTTTCTTTTGCTCTAAATATTGTTAATCACTGAGAAATCTCTGTTCGAAAATTTCAGCTGTCTCTCTCGCGTGTCACGTGGTGCCTTTAGGATGGGACAGTATTCCAGGCAGAAGCCGAAATTCTGAAATGCATGTTTTATTTTAAATTTATTTTATTTAGTTATTTCATCCGCATTAGCGAACGTTCAACTTTGTGCAAAAATCTAAAAAATGAATATGCTGCAATTTTGGACAATTTTTTGTAAGATTGCATAGTTTGGTTACATTTTCCGTTTTTTCCATTTGTAATTTGCGAACCTGTGAGCGAAGCAAAGTCCCACAGGAACACATGCGAAACTACTGCGAACATGCGGGCCTAAGGCGAAATGTCACACCGACCGAGCGGCCACGTGTGCGAGAGAGATAATTGATTTGCACATTCCCAATGTTCTTCGAGACGGCTGATATTTCGAAAAGAAGAAACACCTTTCGCTCTGGTGAACGAGCGACGTCTCTTAGTTTGCCCGAAATGTAATCCGTCTAGGAGAAAACTTGGCCGTAGGTTTTTTACCGACCGGGCGCGTGACACACGTCTTTAAAACGAACGAAATGATAACGCATCGAGTTATTATCGCGATGGTAGGATTTCTGTAAGACTCGTACATTCGCAAAACGCAGAGACGTAATCCCGTCTAGCCGCTAATTTACATTCGAATGAGAAAAGTAAACCGAAACGTGTGTATATCTCGATAATCGTACAGTATACACCGTTGGAAAGCTGATTGTGAGTCCCTATATGGTATACGAGTGGTAAAAGTCTCGTTGTTCCCGTAGAATGTATGCTATATCTCCCGGACGCCTCGTGTTCTTTTTCCTACGCGTTATACCTCGATACTGGGTGTGTATACGTGTACTCGCAACTTCATACACGTCGAGAGATATGGTCTTGAAGTTACGACGTTGAAGTTACCATCGTTGGAATGCAATGGAAGCTAGTTTTTAATTCCTCCAATATTTTCGGCCGATCCGTGCTACCAAAGTTCCTCATATTGAAGTTTGCATCGTTGGAACACAACGGAAATATTTTTTCTCTTGTTGCCCAATTTTTGAAGACCCATTTGGCCTACAAAAATCACTAACATTTTTTGAAGAACCTTACTAGGGGTCGTAAACTAAACCTGCAAAAAAATTGTTTAAGGACTTAGGCCTAAGTAACGGGTATAAAATCATGTGCGAATTTAACAATTTGTTCGTATGAAAAAGTGATTCACTCATAAAATTGATTACACATCTATTTAGTATGAATATCAAGCTGTTAGAATTTTTTTATGTACAAAATGGCCGACTACTAATATTTTCTTTTATCTTTTTTTAGGCGCTCAAACCAAAAAACAAAAATTCTCGTCAAGCTACATTAGAATAACTAGAGAAGTATGCACGGAATTTAAAAAATATTGTTTTATTCAAAAGTTGTAGGTATTTGAACTTAAGAAATGAATTTTCAGTGAAAAATGTCGTTATAACTGCTCATAAACTGCTCATAAAATGAAAAGTTTTCGATTAATCAGAAATTCCGTACTTCTCTGCGAAATGCAATTAGGAACATAGCTTTTAAATTTGAAGTAAATCGAGTGAAAATTGTTGAAGTTATTTGTCACGCAAATTGGAAAAAGCTGTTTCGAGAAGTTTCGAGTAGCCGGCCATTTTGTACATCGAAAAAAAAATATTTTCTAACAGCTTGATATTCATACTAAATAGATGGGTAACTAATTTTATGAGTCAATCACTTTTTCGTACGAAAAAGAATTGTTAAATTCGCACATGATTTATGGCCTAAGGCCTTAAAACGGAATAAAAACAAAGAATTTTCGTTGCATTCCAACGATGCAAACTTCAACAGCATAATTCCTCAGCGATTTTTTATTTGCTTATTCAGAGTATCCGCAACCTAAATATACAGAAAATATTTTGGGGAATAACGAAAATGAGGAAATAAAAGTATCAAAAAGCATTTTTCGTTGCGTTACAGCGAAAATTCTTATTCTTTTTTGAATTTGCTTCTTCGGAGATCCGTAACCTAAATCTGCAAAAAAATATTTTGGGGTCTATCGAAAATGAGGAAATAAAAGTATCAAAAAGAATTTTCGTTGTAACGCAACGCAAATGATTTTTCTTTTCATTTGTCAATTTCCCTTTGGCGGATTCGAGCTAGGAAAATCACGCAAACATTTTTTAAGATTCTCGTTTAGCGATCTGCAAAGTATAATTTTGAATAATAATAAAAGTGAGAAGTTGAAAACAATTTCTTCGCTTTCCAACCACGCAAACTTCAACCCCATAATGCTTTTTATTTCATTTTTCTTATTGCCCAAAATATTTTATTTGGGTTCGTTGTAACGCAACAAAAATTCTTTACTTTATTTCATTTTTCTTATCGCCCAAAATATTTTGTTGCAATTTTGCGTTGCGGATTTCAGAACAATGTTATGAAATATTTTAGCCACACTCGTAGCCTAAAACTGCAAGAAAAAAATAAAAAACGAGTTAACGATTGAAACAAAAAAAAAAAACAAATTTTCGTTGCGTTCGAGCAATCGAAATTTGAACATCATCGAGAGATTTCCCTTCGATCGGGAAAGATCGTGCTCGCTTGACACACTCGATGTGGCCCCGAAATAGGCGTTACGATTTCGTGGTGAGTACACTCTGTCGCGTGACTCGTCCACGGACGAATGGCGGAGAGAGAGAGACAGAGAGAAAGAGAGACAGAGAGAAAGAGAGACAGAGAGAGAGAGAGAGAGAGAGAGAGAGAGAGAGAGAGAGAGAGAGAGAGAGAGAGAGAGAGAGAGAGAGAGAGAGAGAGAGAGAGAGAGAGAGAGAGAGAGAGGAAGGAGACGCTTTTAATCGTACGCGAGGGATCTTCGTAGCAGTCCGTATCTTCGCTAAGCGTATTATTGCTTTGCGAGATAATGACGGGCGTTTCGTCGATTAATGCTAAAGGATACTGAATTATTTAGACGTAGTTATAACCAAAAAAAGTTCAACCTTTTCATAAGGTTCACTGTATCGTTTTTGAAAGAGAAAATGTATTGAAATCTAGGCCATATGGGAAAAAAGTCAATGCAGCCATAGTTATGACGTTGAAGTTTGCATCATTGGAATGCAACGATTTCCTTTTTCAATTCTTTATTCTTGTCATTATTGAAAGCCTTTTTTTGCAATTTGAGGTCGAAAATTTCTAATAAGAACATTGAAGGAATTTTTGCAGCCAAAATTGGCCAAAAATATTTTAGCAATTGAAAAAATGGTAATTTTTTAGACAAGTGACTTTTTCGAAAAATAACTCTATTTTTTTGTTTCTGTTTTCTCATTTATTGGGTTATAAATGATGATATTCGGTCGGGGGAAGCTGAAATTAACCCCTCCATAAAAAGTTATGGGATTTTGAAGTTCGCAAAAACACGTGATAAAATAGGGCGTTTTTGAACATTTTCAACGCCTATATTGGGGGTGGACCGTGGGGGGATTTATGAAGGAAGCCTTCCTGAATACAAACAAATCCAAATAAACCCAACGCCGGAGGGGGTTTGCTTTGTTTGTTTTCAGAAAGGCTTCTTTTATAACACCCCCGCATTTGGGTTTTAATACAGTTTTTTTTTAATTCGAAATTATTTTTAACCAGTTTTTGCTCGTTACGAATTTGTTAATGAAACATTTTAGCTTGCCCGACTAAATATCATTTATAACCCAATAAATGAGAAAATAGCAAGGAAAACATTTTAGGCTCATTTTTCGGAAAAATCACTTATCTAAAGAATTACAAAAAAAATGAAATTTCGTTTCGTTCCAACGTCATCCACAGTTGATATCTCACGAAGTAATATCACCAGGGTCATTGACCTTGAAATTTCAACGAAATTCACGATTTTCCATATAAAACTGTGCTAAATCATCAGGATCTTAATATTATCTTTAAGGGGTTATACCAGTGTGACACTTTTAAAAAATTGATTTTTTTTTGCCTTTTTCGACAGTTTATACTTTCAAGAATATGAGATGAGATTTTTATACCTTCAAGAATATGAAATGAGATTTTTCAAATTTGCTCACATTGTAACTCAAAGAGCAATTATCCGATTGTCTTGAAATGTGAACTCAGTACTCTTGAATACATTTACTCTAAAATGACGTAGGATATTTTTGATTGGATGAAAATTAACGATTTGGCGTTGAAAAAACGACCATTTTGTAGGCAAGGAAACAGACATTTTTTTCATAACTACGCCATTTTGTTAGATTTTGATATTTTTCGAAAATCCTACGTCATTGTACAGGAAATACCTTCCAGTTTAACGACATTTTTTCCCTTTTCGGTTTCAGCTACTCAATCGGCCGGAATCATGTCAGCAGTGGAGGAACTTTTTTTTGACGCCTCTGAAGGCAGCGTATAAGTTGCTTGGATCTCAATATTTTTCTATGAAAAAATTATGTAATATAGGTCAAATATAGCAAAATATATTCTTAATTTTTCGAATCATTCAGTTGAGTACTTTTCTTCCAAAAAATTCCCGAAAATCACCCAAATTTTCAGCGTTCACACTGGTATAGCCCCTTAATCTCGAAAACGAACAAGCAGAACTCGGCGAAATTTCGAGGTTTGCCTCCACCGACTATATCTACGTTTTAAAAAACTGTATCCTCTTAAGTCGAACGATCAAGTGTTCGCCCCTCCTTAGGTCGACTTTTCCAACATTCGCGACGAACTTCCGGTATAAAAATGACTCAACCTTACAATATCCCCCACCGTCCATCAGACAGCCCTGAGGGGGGCTCACACCAGAGCGGCGCATGGATGTACACAAGACTAGATTAATTGTACATATGCACGAGGCGAGAGGAAGATCGAAATGGATCGTCGGACGGAAATAAAAATGACGAATCGATACGTCCGCGATGCTTGTTTTTTTTTTTTCACCGATCGCAGCGAATAATACTCAATTGTCGCCTTTACGCTGTAGGATCGATGCGTCAGAATTCGGGAAAAAAAAGAAACGTCGATTAGCTGACTCTCCCTCTCGCTCTAATGTCGTTTACTTTAATTACAACTGTACGTTTGAGAATTTTCTTAGACGGTCGCGAGAAGGTTACGAAAACAAATTCTCGTAACTCCTGCTCGTTCGTTGCACTTGAAACAGTCGATTCATTGTTCTAACTGCACTTGTGTATTATGTATACATATGCATACATACATATATGCTCGTGCGAGCGTGGGTGTCAGTATACGAGGCTGTGTCGAAAAACGAGAAAATGTTTAACTCCCTTTCGAATAATATCGTTACGTGAGAAAGTAAGAAAATTGGACAAAAAGTAAGTTGGAAAACAATGAAAGCTGGACAAAGAAAAATTCATACCAAATTGAACATCTCTGACTAAGATCTCATAAGCACTCGATAATCTTTTGCCTCGTTCGACCTGCAATATGGCGACTGATCGATATTTGTCAAAATCGGTTGAAGCTTTTACAAAGCCTTGCAGTTGCAAAAAGCTTTTTACATTAATTACAGCCATCTAAGGCCTTAGACCACTCTAGAGCCGAAAAAATAGGCTTTTTGGGGATTTTTTTTTCAGAAAAACTACAAAATAAATCGAGATTACAAAAAAGGGTGTTTATCATACATATCAGTGACTGTATACAATAATTTTTTTGAAGCCATTAATTTCAAAATGGCGGCTGTGCAACGTTTATCTCAAACCTGCATTTTTTAAGTTGTCCGGAAACATAACTCAGACAATTTTCAACCGATTCACTTGAAATGTTGAATATATCTTGAAAAATACATTGTCTATGGAAGTACGTAGGATTTTTTTTTATATTGCATAGTTCATTTGTTATTAACAATCATCTAACGATTTTTAGGCAAATTTTTCACTTTCCAAAAACCTGCCTAAAAATGGTCAGATAATAACAAATTAATTAGGCAATATAAAAAAAAATCCTACGTACACCATAAACAATGTATTTTTCAAGATATATTCAACATTTCAAGTGAATCGGTTGAAAATTGTCAGAGTTATGTTTCCGGCCAACTTAAAAAATGCAGTTTTGAGATAAACGCTGCACAGCCGCCATTTTGAAATTAATCGCTTCAAAAAAATTATTGTACACAGTCACTGATATGTATGATAAACACCCTTTTTTGTAATCTCGATTTATTTTATAGTTTTTCTGAGAGAAAAAAATCCCCAAAAAGCCTATTTTTTCGGCCTAGAGTGGCCTGACCCCTTAAAAAACGCAAGGATTCGTGTCGAAAATAAAAAAAACAGCGTTGGTCAAATAGTTAAAATTCGCGTACAACGATATCGAGATTTTCTTAAAAAGCTTGCTTGCAGCGTCAAAGGCCAGCTTCGAGAATCGTCAAGCCGGTTGAAAAATATCAATAGTCGTTTCCGCGCAAATCAAATTTGATATTAACTTTTTTTTGGTACACCTGAGCTACGAAAAACACTTAACCGTTTTTTAGGATCCACATCAGAAATTTGAAGTCCAATTTTGCAGACCAAGATTTTGGATGATGACGAAAATGAAGAAATACTCATTTTAATAAAAATTTTCGTTGCGTTCCAACGATGCGAATTTCAACATCGTAAATCAAACGGGGAAATAAATTGTCGAGTGCTCTGCTTGGACTCGGGAAGAATAAAGCAGAGATCGCAAATTTGACATGATATTCTTTTATACCTAATAATATTGTTTAAAGCGTTTTGTTAAAAGTTAATTTTTAAACAAAACTTTTAAACAAAATGATTAAACTTTATTGTCAATTAAAGCGTTACTGTTTAAAGGTAATATCTTTTTCTTCGACACACCCTAATATAAATATAGTGCTATCGTACACCCCGCCACTCGCGATGCGGATCTCGTTCTATATAATTATGGTATGAAAAATCGACACGTCGACGGATCTTGCGAACCGCTGGTGTGCAGTGTGGTTTCGTGAATAATACTCGTTGTTTCGTCGCAATATTTATAAAATCGTTAACCGTTCGGAAAACACAATGTCGCGAGATCGATGATATTCATAAAACGGCCCGTTCGTGAAGAAATGAGCGGAAAAATGTTTTCTACAGTTTACAAGTTTAGGTGCAAAGAATCCCCCGAGCGAGTTTAATTCCCGTCTAGAAACGCCGTAACTGCTATGCGTATAGTAGTGAAGGGCGAGGGAGACTTTCTTATCGCGGGTAATTTTTTAGTCACGGAGAATCTCTGGCAACGAGAATTCTCGGCAAGACTTCGCGAGAGAGGGCCCAAAGGGCACAGCGAATAATTTTATCGAAAAAAGTGTTCTGCTCTACCCTTGTAGTAATTGCTGCTCATTGCAAGTATAAATCGCGTAGGCGAATGGCGCGAGACAAATTTTTCGAATTTCTGTCGAAGAATGCAGACGACGGATGTTCGGGGAAAGTCGATACTACGATAGAATAAAAAACGTACGACTCTAGAGCCCGCGAACGCACCCGCTACGCCAGTTCAGAAGTGAACACGAGTTATCGCGTGGAGAGGAAAAAAAATACGCCTCGCGCCGACACATCGTGAAAAAAGTGTCGCGAGAAGACTGACAAACGTTAGGTTGTTTTTTTGTTCGGAAATAATTTCTACGTGAATGAAGATGCCGCGGAAGAGTATCGCGGAATAAGTCGATGATTCTCAGGCTACGTTTTTCCCTTCTTGAACCGTTGGCGCGCCTGGGCCTTGCTGTACTTCGGGTGTTTCTGATTGTCACCGCTCTTCTCGTTGTCGCTGTGGTCGTCCGCGTTTTTACCGGCCGTCGCGCTCTCGAAGAGATCCACCGGAGGCTCGAGAAGCGATTTTCTCTGGCACTTGACGAAATATCGGAATCCCTTGGCTATCGCGAATCCCAGCATTGCAATCGACATCGTTAGGAGCGCCATGAGTAGTGGATGCTGCGGAAACGATAGATGAAATGTATTTTCATAATTTTTGAATGATTAAAGATAGATGAAAGAATTATCATAATTTTTTTTTCAGCTTCACTAAATATATTAATAATCGTCTCTGTAAAATTTCAGGCTCGTTTATCGACCTAATTACTGAGAAAAGAAATATTAAAATTGCGTTTTATTGTGAAGGAATTCCGAGACGACATACAAAAACCCAATTTCCGGTCGCTACAAAAGCGTATATAATAGTGGGAATCCGTCAGATTCTTAAAAAATAATCAGATTCACATACTTAACACTTGTAGTAATCCAGTGCTCTCGGAAAAATAACGCTTATTGACCTAATTTTTATGTAATATCAAGTTTAATTTGAACTTCCGGTATTGGATTTATTACCACTTGCTACGATAAAGAGACGTGACAGCAAGGCGACAGCTGACTGTAGTCCTAACCTCATCTCACTCATTCGAATTTCCACACATATTTCATTTTTAACCGACATATTTCGCCGACACAAATTTTCCACGCTTTTTACCAGTCGTGGACCGAATACAATGCTTTATATTTCCCGCACCTGACATTGTTTCGACAGATCGACGTTGAAAAGCATGCAGGTCAAACTCGCCTGATTGAGTAAAAAGAGACGGAGATAGAACCAATATTGCCAAATATCAAACCTAGAAATACCCCGCGAATCGTTGCAATAACGATTTTTTCATTTTTCTAATTAAATGTGATTCATTAAACAGTTTACACGTGAAAAATTTAGTTATTACACTTTTTTTTGCACATGTTACAAATATAAATTGTACAAGTCTCAAGTATGATGAGTGGTATGACTAGTGTGCAGCGATAGGACTATCTTAAAGATGGTGGGAAACAGTACTTGTGATAAATGTGAATATAAAAAAGACACTACTGGCGAAACGGTTGCAAACACTTGTCGCGGTTCTTCGATTAAAGGCAATCATAAAATAAAAACTTCTATTGTTTTTAAACTTCAATTTTCTTATTTTCTGCTCAATCGAACTTGTTTCACTCTAGTTATGTTATTTTGAACTCTACAATCCTCGAGTGACTGCGTTTTCCAAAAATCAGCACCACTTTACAATAAGCTTAATAATTTTAGTACAATCTTATATTTGTTTCAAACTGCCAATTTTAGATAAACTGAGCCCCTTTAGATCCCTCTAAGAAGAAATTCCTATTGCCATTTTTATAAATGATATCCGTCTTTGTAAGAGGAAGATTGAGAAAAAACAACCGCGTTCAAGGTCATCTAGTGAAAAAAACGCAATCGAGAATGAGAAAAAAATAAGTCTGTTGGAGTCCGCTTTTTTATCTTTCAAGATGAAATTGACGTTTGCTCGTTGGAATGCTATGAAAATTGTCATTTTCCATTTGCTTGAATTTCTCATGGCAAGTCTTCGCTACGGAAATGGCGCAATTATTTTTTAAGTCGCTCATTTAGAGATCTAGAATTTTAAACCGCAAAGAAATGTTTTGTAAAATAATAAAATGAATGAATAAAAAAAATTAAGAAGAATTTTGGCCCTTTTTATGGCCGAGTTTTGTAACTTTTCGTCTGAATCGGCGAAGTGTGTCGACACTTTTCGCCGATAGTATACATACACGTAATTACTAATAAATGAAAGTGTAATTAATAATGAATATCAATATACAAATACGAAATCATGAATGAAAAAGATGTATAATCGGACACAATAGGATCCATTTCATTTGGCGAATTAATCGAGATTGTGCTTCCGCAAAATTGTTTGTCGGTCGCGAGCTAAGCTGACTCGGGCTTACCGTTAATGTGGGCTTGTTCGTGAAAACGTAGTCGGCTATAACTACGATGACCCCGAGGATAATGCCGACACCGGCGCCTAGCCAGGGTATCTGCTGATCCGCTGAAACATTTACAACGCACATTTTATATTATTGACAAAGAAAATATTATTTATACTAAAATTACATTTTTCTATTTTTGATTTCAGATCACTCTTGTTGCCAAAACCACCTCCACACTTTGTTCAAATAATAATAACTTCATTATTTATCAATATTTTTCAATGAAAAAATCAAACTTTGCGAGACTATGTATTAAGGGATCATCACAGTCTAAAATTTAAAAAAAGATCAATTTTTTTGCATTATCCTATAGTATAGACGGTTGTAAACATGCTGTTCAATTTTTTGGCGCGAACCTGGCGCGAACAGACGCGTTTTTCTCAAAATGTCGTTTTTTTAATTGGTGTACACTCTCAAAGGAAGAGTTTTCAAGCTATCCATCTCAAATTTTGACACAACATTCTTCACGCCATTCTTTATCTTCCTATGGAAGCTTTTCTTTTAATCTTAATTTTTTTAACGAAAAACTCGAAAAAATAGGCTAAATTCGATACTTTTTTTTTCAAACCACTGCCATTTTGTTAATTTTGATGAAAAAATATTCATAGTGATTAATAATCTTTTTACAAACTTTGTTTCAGATATTATTTACGGCCACAATCGTGTACACCGTGGGCTCTTTTTTAAAAGAATAAAACAATTAAAATAAACGTTTAAAAATGTATTTTCTATTCTTCATGAGTGCTTTGATTTGACATAAAAAAATCAGATGGATCAGTGCATTTTAACTACCGAAAAAACAATCGCGAAAATCAGCAAATTTTCGACCCGCAACATTGTGATGATCCCTGAATTGTGTGTAAAATCCCGACCTCGTCATAGCCATACTTCATTTTTCGACCCTACGAACGCACGAATGAAAGCGGCCGCATTTACATTTACATGTAAGTGCAGAGAAGCCTTTATAGAAGACTTTATAAATGACGTTGAAGTTGGCATCGTTGAAACGCAACGATTTTTTTTATTATTATTTGAAACCTTTTTTGCAACTTGACGTTGTAAATCTGTCACGAAGATGCGTAAAAACGTTTGAATGATTTCCATAGCCTAGATCGAACGAAAAGAAATGTTATCAATGAAGAATAATTTATTTTCGGTGCGTTTCAACGATGCAGACTTCAAGATCATCTATACAGTGACACGCGAAACGCGCTCGAGCATAGCCGTATCGAATGATTTACCTCGTTGGTCCTTTATCAATGATCTGGAAGCTTTGTTTATTGCCTCGAGAATACTCGGGTCGTTGGGCTGCAGACTCAGGGCTTTTCCGTACGAGCGAAGAGCTTCGCTGAACCGAAACGTGTGAAACTCCACCTCAGCTTTTCGATAATAGCCCTGCGACGACACAATAACTTGATAACACGGAGCCTATGATTGTTCCGCACACCGCAAATCATATGGGACTAAATAATATGCAGCGATATAATTTTATGAAGCTCAAAGTTGCAAACGTGCCTTCGTCCAATCAGGCTTCAGCTGAATTGTCATGAGGGCATCCTCGAGGGCAAAATGATACTGTTGCATTTTCAGGAAAACGTAAGATCGATTGCTGTACAGCGAATAATTCTGCGGATCCATCTTTATCGCGTGGGTGTAATGGAACATCGCCTCCTCGTATTTTTGCTCGCGCACACAAGCGTTTCCCTTCTCCTTGATGCCCTGTACCTGCATGACAGTAATTTTACAGTCCTTCAACATTACTTGCTATTTTTTGTCTTCGCTCTTGCTCGTTAGACCAGATGTAATAGTAATAATAATAGTCGTCTAAATCGATGATTATTAGTTGACAGTAATCGCAACAATTAATATTTTATAATGAGACAACACGAATTTGCTTATAGCACATTTACATTTTTGGATAACGAATCCGCAGAGGATAAAACGTCTGTGTGTAAATGTACATATTCTTTTTCCGAATTATATATTACTCATATTTCCATCGTATAGACATGGGATAAAAATTCGCCATGACTTTCATCTCTTAACGTTGTTGAAGTTTGCATCATTGGAATGCAGCGAAAATGCTCTTTTCTTCTTTTGTTTTCATCGATATCGAAAATATTTTCGTGCCAATTAGTGTTGTAGATTTTTAATAAGGATCCTAAAAAACGTTTGATTGATTTTTGTAGCCCAAATAGGAGCCAAAGGAGCCAAAGGATCCAAAAAATTAATTTTCGTTGCGTTCCAACTATGCGAACTTCAGTACCATTATCTCTTATGAAAATGAAGGAAAAATTTGAACCATGTAAAGGCATAGTAGCGCATATCATAGTGTACATAGTAAAGATGACTTTTCAAAGCATTACTTTCCAGAAGAAATATACATATATATTTATGGGAAAGATGGTGAGTATTTTTAGAATAATTCTTCTACTTTGAATTTTAAACTGAAGTTATATAGAAACTATTTTTTATATGCAATTGTATATAATAGCAAATGAAACCATACATATATGTGTGTATTTTTTAAGAGGTTAGGGTAATGTGAAATTTTTTCAGAAAAATCAACAGTCGCTTGAGGCAATTAAAATTGAAGAAGGAGGTACAACATATGTTTTTACGTTAAAGACAACAAGTTAAGTCTCTTTTCAACCATACTAGTATTTTTAAACGTTACAAACTATATGGAAAAAAACTATATATGTAGAAATAGTAATGTCATTTTTGAGAAAAAAAAACAACATTTTTAACAGCCTTGAAAAAACAAAGGAAATTCTCAATTCGATCCTTCAATTGAAAAATTATGGTGAACTGGATAACATAATTTATTCTAAGATCAAATATATGGAAATTTTTAAAATTGAAATAAATTTTTTTTCATACTGAAATTCAACAAAAAATTTAAACATTGTAAAGTCAAAAAAATACATTGAAAGCAAATACAGAACCTGTTCTTTATTATAAACAGAAATTTTTATGCTGGTGACAATAAATAAAAAATAAATATAAACACTTATAATAATAATGATGTGGTTGTGTATCGATAGATCGAATGCAAATGTATAGAGCTTTACAGTAAATTAGTTTTCAGTTTTTCAAATTTTCAATGTTTGACACTGTCATATCTTTTTTTGTATATAATAAAGAATAATATAAATATTCAGTATAATAGTCGTTGAGTCTTGACCAACGTGAGAGACATGAGTCCCTCATGTTTGAAGCTCCTTTACAAGATTGATGATAACTTCTTTCATTGTTAATCTTTTAAAATGAATTTTGGCACACAACTTTGTTCATGTCAACTTTGTTAAACAAATGAATGTCTAAGCGATTTTTCAATCCCCATATTCGTTCAAAATTAATTTTTCGAAATAATCCTTTTTTTTAGGTCGCCACAGTAGCCTAACCCCTTAAACAACCAAACATATTCACTGAAAGACGTAACTATATTGATACCCCTATCGTATAAATATATATACCCTGCGTGAAATAGACAAATATGCATGTGTACACGACGTGTATAAATAATGAAGTTGCCTGTTTGGGATTCCAGACCATTGGCCCCGTTCATGCACTTGCGATCTTCAGCGTGTGACATTGTCGTATCGTTTGTAATTTGATCATATATAGTGCAGTACAATTGCGATCTACTAAAGTGCGAAATTTTTTTCACGCAGAAAGATGCGCATACTGCCCGATCTTCCCAGCAGACTTACCTCGTCCTCACCGCTGACTGTCATTTTAACGTTTTCTTTCGCTGCTGCGTGTTTTTTTCTCTCGTGCTACTCGACTAGTCGTGGCAGGGAACCTCACGGAATTCACGAACGTAAAATCGCATCGGGGATCGCGTTACGGGGAACCCTTATCATTAACTTTTCCCTTTTTAACAGCGCACACGGATATAATATTTATCAGCGCCGTGAGAAGCAGACGAAATATACGCTTGCAGACGGCGATACACCGGCGCTTCGCAGTCGCGGGTGCGCGTGCGTTTATTTGCGCCCCCAGAGCGCAAACTCCGATGATACCATTCTCTCTCTCTCTTTCTCGTACTCTCTTTCTCTGTCACATCGGTACAGTCGAGGGCAAAGACAAAAATCAAGACGCAGTAGAATTGTACTGCATTAGCGACCTTTTATTGAAAGACGACATTATCCGTGATAAGTGACTATGAGCGCACTATCACGGAACTGCCACGTGCAAAAAATGGTTTCTTCTCTCAATCGGTAAAAGCGTGCGCGGTCGGACACCGATACTTTTTTAAGATAGTCCTATCGCTTTACACTAGTCATACCTCTGATCATACTTGAGACTTGTACAATTTATATTTTTAACATATGCAAAAGAAATAATTTGTAATAATTAAGATGTTCTATGTGTAAACTGTTGAATGAATGTTCACATTTAATTCGAAAAATGAAAAAATAGTTATTCCAACGATTCGCACAGTATTTCTAGGTTTTATATTTGGCAATGCTGGTTCTATCTCCGTATCTTTTTACTCAACTAGGCGAGTTTAACCTCCATGCTTTTCAACGTCGAACTGCCAAAACAATGCCAGGTGCGGGAAATATAAAGCATTGTATTCGGGCCACGACTGGTAAAAAGCGTGGAAAATTTGTGTCGGCGAAATATGTCGGTTAAAAATGAAATATGTGTGGAAATTTGAATGAGTGAGATGAGGTTAGGACTACAGTCAGCTGTTGCCTTACTGTCACGTCTCTTTATCGTAGCAAGTGGTAATAAATCCAATACCAGAAGTTCAAATTAAACTTGATTTTACATAAAAATTAGGTCAATAAACGTTATTTTTTCTAAGAGCATTGGATTACTACAAATGTCAAGTATGTAAATCCGATTATTTTTAAGAATCTGACGGATTCCCACTATTATATACACTTTTGTAGCGACCGGAAATTGGGTTTTTGTATGTCGTCTCGGAATTCCTTTACAAAAATCCGCAATTTTAATATTTTTTTCTCTGCAATTAGGTCGATAACCGACCCTGAAATTTTACCGAGATGATTATTAATATATTTAGTGAAACTCGAAAAAAAATGGAAATCCTATCGATTGAAGCCTAGCGATATAACTACCTTAAGGGCTTACACCTAGATGATTTTTTTCAAAATACCTATTTTTAGTTCTCAACGGATTCGGAAAATGTAACATTTCCAAAATATTCTCTGAAAATTTCAAGCCGTTCCGTTTTCAAAATTGAGGGAGTTATGGGCGTTTATAGGTAGGTTCCGCGAACCGGCGAACTTTAAACGCGTTTTTCTCAAAATGACTTACAAAATCGGTGACCACGATATCTCAAAAATCACTGTACTTCAAATTTTACAAGATTTTTTCACTTATAAAAAAGCAGTGCTTGAACGAAGGAATTTTTTTTCCATGCATAGTTTTTTTATCAACGAAAATGGCGCGTTTTTTTCACCGAGAATCGATACTTTCACTTGGGACTGCGGCCATTTTGTCAAAAATCAATATTTGATCAAATCCTTCGTCCAAACAGTAGATCATTTCATGCAAAAACCAAATGCGATTGATTTTTTAATTTCCGATTATTTGTTTCCGATCTACCATTTTATAAATATTTTTCAATACAAAAATTGTAAAAGAGAATTAAAACTATACTCTTTAATGTAAAAAAAATCGAAAACTGTACAGGTTTCCCAAAAAAAATTTACGAAAATTCCTCTTTTTTTCGGGCCCTGACTTAGGTGTAACCCGGTAAGCGGCTATACTGGTGTGACACTTTAAAAAAATCGATTTTTTTGTCTTTTTCGATTGTTTATACTTTCAAGAATATCCTGTAAAAATTTCAAGGCCGTATCTCTAATCATTTTATCTTGCAAAAATCGATAGTTCAATCTTTAAACGCGTTTTTCTCGAAATGAGATTTTTCAAATTTGCTGACATTGCAACTCAAAGAGCAATTATCCGATTGACTTGACATTCGAACTGAGTACTCTTGAATATATTTACTCTACAATGACGTAGGATATTTTTGATTGGATGAAAATTCACGATTTTGCATTGGAAAAAACGACCATTTTATAGGTAAGAAAACAGACTTTTTTCATAACTACGCCATTTTGTTAGATTTTGATGTTTTTCGAAAATCCTACGTCATTGTACAGGAAATACCTTCCAGTTCAACGACATTTCTTCCTTTTTCGGTTTCAGCTACTCAATCGGCCGGAATCATGTCAGCAGTGGAATAACTTTTTTTTTGTGCCTCCGAAGGCAGCGCATGAGTCGCTTGGATCTCAATATTTTTCTATGAAAAAATTATGTAATATGGGTCAAATGTAGCCAAATATATTCTTCATTTTCCGAAACATTTAATTGAGTACTTTTCTTCCAAAAAATTCCCGAAAATCACCCAAATGTTCAGCGTTCACGCTGGTATAGCCCCTTAATGCTGATGTTGAATTTTTCACATATAGGTTGTCTCAAAATGATCTGACATTTTTATTTATTAATAAAACGTTAATTTATCTCAAAGGTACGAATATTTTTGATTTAATATAAAGTACAAATATGGAGGTTATGTGTGAAACACGATATCCGATAAATGGCCGCCTCGTCCCTGTTTGCAAACGTTCACTCTTTGGACGAAATTTTCAACAACATTTTGGCATAATTGCGGATTAATTTCATTAACGCTGCGTCCAATTGCTTCCTCGAGCTCTGGGATGGTCTGTAGATCATTGGCATACACTTTTCTTTTCAGAAAAGCCCAAAGAAAGAAGTCCAATGGCGTCAAATAGCACGATCTTGGCGGCCAATTGACATCGCCGCGGCGCGAGGTAATACGACCATGAAACTTCGTCTGCAATAACTGAATTGTTTCGCCCGCAGTGCGGCAGGTGGCGCCATCTTGTTGAAAGAATATGTCTTCCAAGTCCATGCCGTTTATGCCATTTATCGAATAGTGTTCCACACATAACCTCCTTGTTTGTACCTTATATTCAAATAAAAATATCCGTGCTTTTCGAACAAACAATACATTTTATTAATAAATTAAAATGTCCGATCACTTCGAGACACCCTTTATCTTGCACCGCGCGTAGATTCCAAAAAAAGATTTGTGGTCTTTTTATCAGACTGACCGTTGACCTTCCATGAAATACAAATTTTCCGCACTGCAATAAACCGAAAGAGTATTTCGACTTCACTTTCGCTAGCGATCGCTCCGAAACGCACAATTGACACATTTTTAAGAAAGTTTTTTTCTTTCAACGTGTCACCTTTCACTAAGATTAACGGAAGCAGGATTAGAACGCCGCCGAAGAAAGAAAAGGATGCATTATTTTTATCATCATTTTAATGATATTCTTCATTTCATACAAATTAAGTGGGGGAGTTATAATACAAACTTAAAATATATACATCAATATCTTGTGAAACATTTCGATAGCTATGCAACTCATCCATTAATCCGTAAACTATAGATCTTTTTTTGTTTCTTTCTTTCCTCATCATATTCTTCTCTTCTTTTTCTTAATCATCTTTAATCTATCTCTCATTGTATACTGTGCAATGAACCTGGCAAGTCACTTGAATAAATATAATTAATCGTCACGTTGTCACCGGCTAATTCTCGTCCCTCATCTCTCTCTCTCTCTCTCTCTCTCTCTCTCCTCTCTCTCTCCTCTCTCTCTCTCTCTCTCTCTCTCTCTCTCTCTCTCTCTCTCTCTCTCCCCCCACCACTTATTTCTCTCGTCTCTCGAAGTATGCGCAATTATCGACAGGCCTAAAACACTTCGTTCGCATTTTTTCCTCGTTTTGCTTTTGAACATAGTGGATTTGAACAACCCCATAATAATAATAATAATAACAAAAGAATCTACCGATAGTAGTACACGGGTCTCCTCGATTTCGGCCAACAATAATAACCAATGACGATAAGTACTACATAAGGCTGAACGAAGTGAAGTGAATGGTTTCTTCTTGGTCGACAAATTATTCCGGAAGCGACGAATTCCTTGAGGGATCTGCCCCTCTCGTGAATCCATGAAAATGCTATTCTTCCACGCAGTAGAGTACAGAGTGCGTCAGCCAAGAGATAGAGGGAGAGAGAGGAGATACATACATACATAATCATATATATATATATATATATATATATATATATATATATATATATATATATATATATATATATATATATGTTCCAGACAAAAGTTGTACGGTGTGAAGGGAGACATTAAATGCGACCATTTTTTTTTATTTCGGTGGAGGCGCTGACCCACAGTGAAGGTCACCTCCACTTTTTTAAACGGAATGGTACATTTTTTTCAACCATCTTGTGGAGCACCTCAAGCTGCATAAACAAAACATTAGGGGGTCAAAGACATTCAAGGTCATTTCAAACACCTATTAAAATGAAATAAAAATCTAAATATCTCGGATCACTACCAAATATTTGGTAGTGATCCGAGATATTTAGATTTGTATCATCGATACTTACCTTGAATGACCTTGAACGATTTTGACCCCCTAATGTTTTTTATACGGCTTAAAGTGCTCCGCAAGATGGTTGAAAAAAATGTACCATTCCATTTTAAAAAAGTGGAGGTGACCTTCACTGTGCGTCAGCGCCTGCGCGGAAATAAAAAAAAAATTGCCGCATTTGATGGCCCCCTTCACACCGTACAACTTTTGTCTGGAACATTTTTTTGTGACGTCGATAATTACCGAGTTATTTCGGGTGGCAGAGATAAGAGGGACACTATACACACACACACACACACACACACACACACACACACACACACACACACACACACACACACACACATATATGCGTGTGTGTTTGTATGTATGTATGTATATGTATATATGTATGAGGGACACCCTATATATATATATAGGGGGGAGAGAGAGAGAGAGAGAGAGAGAGAGAGAGAGAGAAGTGTCGGAGACTGGACGCAGTATCCATCAATCGCGCACGGTCCGAAGATTTTATTTCTCATTTTTTACGCCAAAGAGAAAGAAAAGTGCACTTCGAGGCTCCCTGCTCCGCGAGTAAAAAGGCCTCTCGGTGTCCTATATCCGTCAATTTAAAAAAACGACTCAGCCCAAAGCACATACGTATATATGTTTCATGCACAAACCCACGTATTCTCTATTCGTTCGACTTGTATCATCTTCTTTATGCCTGTATACTTTTTCGTTTAACCGTAAAGTATATAAATTTAAATCGTTTCATTCGTTTCTTCCTCGCTTAAAATACATATTATACATACTCTCCATTCGCCTCGTTACGATAATCAAAATTTGCAATATATATAGGTAAAATCACACCTTAATCACTATCGTCTTCATCATCTCATCACGCTTTTTTCCGTCTGCCCGTCGAGCCAACGACGCAACGTCAACCCTCGCCTCCGCTTTCGCATTTTTACGCGTTTTTTTTTGTTTCTCTGTTTCTCTCGTTGCTACATGTTTGCGAAAGAAAAAACGTAGTGAAGCACAGAGTCGAGAAACGCGCTAGAGATATAGTCGACAATAAGAAGGATCTTTTTTTATCCGCCAGCTTGCATGAGTGTGTCGTGTGTGTCTGTCACGAATATAAGCAGGGCGTCCCATGTGAAGCGGCCCAGGTGTGATAGCATTGAATATTGTTGATTATGAAATATTTTTGAGACTATAATTGAGTGGTCTAGGCGCGTTATTCGGTGTGAGAAAGTTTTTTCTCTATGTGGACGCGCAGAGGACGCATGGAGGTCAAAACTTCGATTTTCGTAAAATGGAATCATATATCTTGCTGCGGCGATCAATGAAGTGCGGGGACTACACGAGCTGCGTCGATTTGTGAATTAAGGAGGGAAATGCCTTTATAACGTAATGCTCGTGCATGGTTGTTACGCATTATCGACTCAGAAATTCCGACTTTTCCAGGTTTTGCAAATGCTCCAGGAAGATTGGGGTTGAATGAAGAACATAATTTTAAAAAATCCAATATGTAAAAATGTTAAATTTTAAACTAAAAATAAAAAAACTGCAATTCGAAAAATAATTCGACCACTGGACATCAAAAATATTCATATATTAAAAGCAAATACAGAACGTGCTTTTTATTATAAATAGATTTTTTATGTCGGTGCCAATATATATAAAGTAAATATAAACACTTATCTTCGAAAATAGATGTGTGGTTGTGTATCGACAAATCGAAGGCAAATGTATAGAGCTTGAGAGTAAATGGGTTTGTACTTTTTGGAATTTTCAATGTTTGGCACTGACATAACTTTTTTTATACAAAGAAGAATAATATAAATATTGAAAATATTTATTTTTATACTTTTCAGTGTTATTTTTCAAGTCTGTTTAATTTTTCGTAATTCTTGCAAAATGTTGAAAAAATTCCGGAGAATTTTCAAACTCCTCTGACTTTTCCCTGATTATTCCAGGAGGAAAGAATTTCCCTGAGTTTTCTTGATTTTCCCTGTTTTCCATATGCGTAACAGTAATGCCATGGCCGAAAATGAACTCCACGAAGAAGCTGAAGGACTACTTTTACGGAATCGCAGATCAATCGGTAGGCCATTTAGTCACGAAATTGTTGAGTTTTGAAACTTTAAACGCGTTTTCCTGATAACTACTTTCTGAACCTCGTGCGAGATAACTCAAAAACTATGCGATCGATCATTTTGAAATTTTGCCAACTTTTAGATAACATAATTACCGTCCATGTGAACCTAAAGTTCCTCGAAAATTATTTTTGAAAACTACTTTGTCATCAACAAATACTATGGTAAAAGTTTCACGAAAAATAGAAGATTTTGTCAAACGCGTACCATTTTTTGAATATTCACTTTTCTCCGAATTATTTAGGTTCACATAGAGCGTGTGGGTCTTAGGAATTAAAAACTGCTTGGCTCTGATTTTTCTGATCAATGCACCGGACGCTAGGTCGTACGCCGTGGAACAACCGGCGCTGAAGCAAGTGCCGTAAAGCCGCCATTTTTAAATATAAGAAAAATTGAAAAATTAAAAGACGTAACAATATATACATAACATTGTAATTATCTAGGAAAAATATTTTCGAACCAATTTTTTTTGTTGAAAATTCGCTTATTTTCGTTTGCCTAAAGGGACCTCTCAAGACACGATTCTATTCTAAAAACCAAAGTCGATCTTCGTGTGTCCTCTACGCGTCTGTGTGCAAGAACCGTACTCCCACCAGATAGCATGCCCTCCGACTGAACTTTTGTCCGAAGCTCGGTGCGTTGGCGAGGATCGAGGGACACGTCCTCCCGAAAACAAAACAAACTTGAGGAGCTAGCGAACGCAACCAGATTTGTTCAAACTACGTTTAATTTTGTAAATTCTTTTTGTGCCTAAAAACTGCCTTTTCCCTTGAAAAGCCATTTTTCAACCAATTTTGAGGTTATGGCCGGATTTTATTAAAA
Organism: Ophion slaviceki; assembly: GCA_944452715.1. NCBI lineage: Eukaryota > Metazoa > Arthropoda > Insecta > Hymenoptera > Ichneumonidae > Ophion > Ophion slaviceki. The sequence continues at coordinate 33,467,440 of OX101789.1, forward strand.
ATATTTCGGGAGCTAATAGAGGTTCGCGCGAAAACCACGAAGAATAAAAATAAAAAAGATTTCACGTAGTGTAGACAAGTCCGGTTTGTCAGTCAGTCGTCGCGATTCCGAATTTCACGAAAAACAAAGAAGAAAAATAAGTAGATTCGTCTGCTCGTTGCCGGCTCCAACTCCCAAAGAATTATTTACATTTCGACGACGAATAATCGTAACCTCGAAGCCTGGCAGGCGACCCTCGCATTATCGATGGCGCCTCTACGCGGAGATACGCAGAAGTAGACTTCATATCTTAAAGTTCACGCGGTTCGTGGACGTGCGCCTTTTATCCTGTCGTTAATCGCGCCAGTCTTGCCAATTTGAGTCAACGTTCGCGACCGTCTAGTGTATATTTTCGGCACAAAGGAAATAAGAACGGAACTTTACTCCGAGGAAGAACAACGGAAGAGAAAAAAAGTAGATCTTCATGTCCCAATTTACGTGTATATGCGTCTGTACGAGTCGGATATATCGAGCAGCAGTCCTCGCCTCGTTATTTTCAAATTCATTCGTTTGCGCATCCACCCTCTTCATCTTTCTCCTTCTCGTCGACATAATGACCATGTTTTCTTCTTCTCGATTATTCTCTACGGCAGTTAGCCTTTTATTTCATTCATTGATAATATAATCTTTATTTTTTTTTCGTTTTTGCTGTTGATTGTTACTTTAATGAATATAACATATATAGATAATAATTGCAATTACAACTATATGTATAATGAATATACGAGCCTTTGTCAGGGGAGCAATGCAGTCGTCGTCGATACAAGAGTTTTCAATATACACTTTTCATATGTTTGCCGCTTGTTCCTATATATATATATATATATATATATATATATATATATATAGGTTCTAGACAAAATAAAGTACGCAAATGACAGAGCTAAGTAAATGTCGCGGTGCACTCATTTCGCCCATTGCAATATATATATATATATCGTTGGCTTTTTTCGATACTTTTTGTTTGTTTTGTATTTTTTTTTCCTTTACTTTTTCGACCGAGTTTTAGCTTTTGTTGTTTTTCGTTTATCCCGTGATATTTCACGTTGAATAATATTCCTAATCACCGCTTTTCCGCCAAGAGTCCATCAAGGCTCACTTCGTTTCTTCATACGCATACGCACGCACCGCACGTACGCGAATAATACACGCATTCAATTATCGTAACATGCGCGCACTTAAAAAATAGTAAACAGGTAACTAACAAGACGAGTTATGGTTTCCTCTTTTTTCTCATTTTCTTACTGTCTTTCCTCCTCTCCTCTATTTCTCGTATCATTGTGTTTACCGCGTTTTTTCTCTCTCACTCTCTCTTTGTTTCTCTTCGTATTCTCCGGGGCGACTATTTTGCGTTGACTTATTGTGACGATTTTTGTCTCTCGTCTTTTTCTTTCCCTCTCTGCCTCGTTGTTTATATTTGTTATTCTTTCCCACGCACACACACATAAGTATTAAAATCCTTTAAAGCATAATTCCTCCTTACTTTGGCTCGATCGCGTACGAAGTACAAACTTAACCAACAACAAAAAAGAAAGTTCTAGGTCTGAGCGAGCTTGGGCGAACGAGCAACGCGATAGCCTAACGGCAATTTCGCTGGACCTGCACTTCTGTTTTTTTTCTCCCTCTGATTTCTGTTATGGGATTTTTGTTCAGACTCGTTGTTCGGGTTCGTTCGAACCATCTTCCTGCCCTGTTATTGTTGTCACACAGTCGAATGAGACGGAAATATTAGTTTTATTGTTTACGTCAACGATAAGAGAGAGAGAGTAAGCGAGCGAGAGAGAAAGAACACGAAGCGACAGATCGGAAAACACCAAGCGGTGGATAGAGTAGTCATTTACTTGAGATGGACCAAGGCGGGGGTGCAAAAGTGCGAGATAATGTGAAATTGGACACGTCCAAAGCAGCGTGGGAAATCCTGTATACACGTATTACAGCTATCGTATTCGATAACACAGAGTCCATAGAAACTGCGCGTCACGAGGATGCGAATATACAGGGTGTCGTGTTACGAATGGATAATCCTGCAATCGTCGATAGGTCAGATCGTCTCCTACTGTATGCTGGAATTTCAGTTTAGCAAAAGTCCCACGGTTTTCGAGATAAAAATAATCCGCTTTTGATTTTTCGCATGCCATTTCTACAAATGATAACTTTTTTGACCGGGTTTGAAAAAAATACTCTTCGTTATTTGTTTTATCTGGAAAAGTCTTCTTTTTAACCTGAAATGTTAAGGAAACTTTATGAAAGATCTTATGCAGCATTTTCGGAGCTGGGTTGAAATTCCGAACTTTGAATGATCAGAAAGATCAAAACCCCGAAAGAATTTTACACGAAAGACCAAAACTCCGAACATCTGAACACCGTCAAAATAATTCGGCTATGGAAGTTTTAAAAGTTTCAAAAGTTTCAAAATTTTCAATAAATCGACGAATTATTTCAAGAATTTTTTTTTACTAAGTGATTTTACGTCAATTTTGAAATTTGTCTAGACAATGTTATACGTTCCGCATAATTTACAATCAACTGTGTAGACTTTCGCTGGCATAATCTTGACGCACCTTGTAACTTCGGCACATTAAAATTAGGAATTATAAACCGTCGGCGCATTCAAAGTTCGGAATTTCATTCATCCCGGCCCTCATGTCAAGATCATGCCAGCGAAAGTCTACACAGTTGACTGTAAATGATGTAGAACGTATAACATTGTCTAGACAAATTTCAAAATTGACGCAAAATCACTTCTCAATAAAAAAAAATTCTTGAAATAATTCGTCGATTTCTTGAAAATTTTTAAACTTTTAAAACTTCCATAGCCGAATTATTTTGACGGTGTTAAGATTTTCGGAGTTTTGGTCTTTCCTGTAAAATTCTTTCCGAGTTTTGATCTTTCGGGGTAATATTCTTTCGAAGTTTCGAGCGTTCTGACCATTCAAAGTTCGAAATTTCAACCCAGCCCCTCATTTTCATACAAACCAATTCGAACATCTGACTTTGATAGCCTGCGGTGTAAAAAAAATGTACTACGCACATCGTGCCAAATACTTCAAAAAGTTGCTCGGTCATTGTCTATTCATATCATTTGTAGCAATGGCACGCGAAAAACCAAAAGCAGATGATGTTTTTTTTTTTTTTTAATAACACAAAGCCGAAAATCTCGAAAACTGTGGGACTTTTGCTAAACTGAAATTCCAGCATATAGTAGAACATGATCCGACCCCAGGATTATCCATTCATTACAGGACACCCCGTATATATATATCGCTGAGAGGAAAACGAAAGATTAATAATATACACAAATATACATGCATGTACACGTATCATCGTATGTAATAGTAGCATCACAGTCAAAAGTAATAGTAAAACAGTAACGAGTATGTGGTTCTTTTTTTTAATCTTTGCATCAGTGGTATATTCTAGGAAAGAAACTAAAATAGAAAAGCCGTACACGTGGATTTTCAATTCGGTTTTCCTTTTTTTCTCAACCGTTGAGTTCATTAGCCCGTGGGTAAAAGTGAAGCACGTGAGCTTCGAGTAAACGACAAAATTTTCTTTCGTTAACTCACATTTCCCCTCTCCCCGGACTACTGCATTTTTACGAGTTACCATAGAATCGTGGAAATGGATCGTTGAGTTGCAATTAAAAAAAAAAAACGTTCCCAAACGTATCAGTGTCACGTGAAAAATAAATACGATGGTCAATTTGCTTCAAAGTAGAGAAGTGTGTGTGCCGATTCACAAAGGAACTTTTGATCTTTCATTTTGATCTTGTATTTTCACTCATTTTTCAAATCTTTCATTTTCTCTTGTGTCGCTGTGAGGATGCCGTCGAAGTTTGCATCGTTGAAGTACAACGGAAATTCTTCTTGATTTGATAATTTCTGTATTTTTACTATTATCGAAAATCTATTGTAATTTTTGGGTATAAATAATAAATGATTCTCCAGAATGTTCAGTGCCTTTCGTAGCTCAAATGTGCCAAAAAAACGAGTATATGAGAAAAAAAAGTTCGTTGCGTTCCAACGATGCAAATTTTAGGATCGTTGCAGCGATAGGCCGATCAATGAACTTCATCCAGTCCATCCAAAGACGAATCGGCCCGTCCAATATCCCGATGATCCATTCAAATCTTTAGGAATTTTGATTGAAATGTTAATTCAAAGGAAGGACTCCTTCATCTCGTCAGGACCTCGATCTAGCTCGATTCTCATTGATTTTTCCAACACGATTTTAAACAACTATTGGGTGCACAAAAGCAATTTCTCGCTTCGTCCTGCAGAGTTAGAAATTTATTTACAAAAGTGCAAGCAAGATTTCGACGAATAAAATTATCTCCGTTATTTTCCATCCCAAAATTATGGAGACTGGCGAAAATCTTTCTTGTCCTTTTATAAATTGTCGTTTTTTCATTTGAAACGAAAGAGGAAGGAATTGATTTGTATACTTGATGCAATAGTCGATTTCCGTGACTACGTCGGACGAAGCGTCTTTGAAGGAGTATACATAAGTACGTAATATAGTACGGAATTGTGTGCGAGATTACCGATCTACCAAGTGTGTGATATGTACATAGCATAAGTAAGGCCGCGTATGTATTATTATGTAATCAGCAGTACTGCCCCATTTCCAAAAATCGCGACACAAACGCGTATAAAAAAAAGAACTAATGGATCGGCATATGACTATCGAGTGTCAGATTATTCCGGCGTAGCGACGCGCGGCCCAACTATGGTCCTTCCTCGTAAGATTTCCCTCCCTTTTCCGGCGAGCTAAAAAAAAGGTTTTCGAAACTCGCGACGCGATTATTCCCGGAAATTGCAAAATCCGAAAAAGCAATTCGTCCGAAAATGCTTTCCGTTCTCTTAAAGTCTAAAGGTCGGAAAGATATGTGACGGAAGAGCCCACAGAAAGAAGTGTGTATACAGGACATCGTGTACGAGACGCAGGTATAGAGAGAGGCAGAGAAAGGTTGGAGAAAGCGAGAGAGGGAAGAAAAAAAGGATATCGTCTCTTTTCCAAGGATCGTCATTCCCATAACGTTTTTTTTGTTTCCCGTACGACTTTCATTTATACAAATTTATCTATAACACGTAAAATTTCATTAAAAAATTCATCTATATAATTCATTCGATTTTATCTTCGTTAAATGAGCTACGCGCATTTGGCATGTCAGCGCGATCATAGGGACGAAAAGTTGGACTGTGTGCAACCGCAACTTCAACCTCATCACCTCAATTCTTCTTCGTCAAACTCCGTCCGTGACAGTCTCTTAGTTATCTTTTTCATTCGTTTTACTTTTAATCAAAGATGGATAGCACGATTTGGCGAGTGACGCGATTGTCTTGCCCGAAAGACTTTCACATAGGAGGTTAGAAAACATTCGAGGACAAAAAAAAGTACGAAACGAACGTACAGTGGCGACTTCCGTTTCGTCGCGACGCGAGCGCCCTCGCGCTCCGATATATATTTCGTCCAACGTACACAGCGTCCATCTTAGTTTCCAGCGAGTTTGCCTTTTTTTCCTCTCACCTCCGCTCCGTATCTTTTTCCTTAATATCGTTTATACATTTTATACGTTTATATAATATGTATAATAAAGTCGTAATTCTTGCTTCGCTACGATTGGCACTTGATTCTTCTGCTTTATTTTTCCCCCTTTTTTTTATTTGCTCATCCTCACGGAACATGAACGCGACCGTGGAGCTTCCACGGGTACACACAAATTTTTCTAACGTGTACGCGAAGTACTCGACGGTGCTCCATCCACGTCCTGTCGATTATATCGTGGCCCTGCACGTCTTTTATTTTTCTTTTTTTTTTTTACCGATGCGCGAACAATAATTGTTTTATCGATCGCGAACTCGTGTGTGCGCGCTTCTTCGCAGCGAGTAAACCCTCTTGTGTCCTTGCTCGTTATATATATGTACACACTCTCTCTCTCACACACACACACACGCGCATAAATGTATATACGTACATCCTTCTTCCTTCCCCCTATCGTATTCTTCGCGATAACCTAAAAATCCATTGCGAACACAATCGCACACGCGTGATTGCAATTACAATGCAAATGGCGCGCGAATCGCGAGCCTACGAAAAGCGCACTTTCTTTCCTTCCCTCGTATCCCCGTTTTTTTTCGTCTTTTTACCTCGCGAATGTACACGTGTTATATTTACTTTAATCGACCTATGGGCCTTCGCCTGCGTTTCGATACCTTTGAATCAGACCCCCCCTCGCTCTTCCTACATCTCTACTTTCGAGCCATCCTGGCCTTGGCACTTTTCTCTTTCTCCCAAACTCCGTTAGAAACAACGTTGCTTTCCGCACCAGTTGAATTCGATTAGCGAGCAATTTCGTACACACGATTCTTCTGCGTACGGGTCGAGCGTTTCGTAAATGGGAAACGAGAAGATGATAAGAAGAAGAAAAACGATAATGGTATGGTAACTAAAAACACTTTCGAGCGATAATTAAGCAAAAACAATAAATCCGACTCTGTATTCCCGCGGCGAGTAAAACGATCGACGTGGCACAAAGACTCGTATACGAACGCCGTGGCCCTCATTTTCATTACCTCGGAAGAACAGGGACTTGCAAATGTTTTGATTCGTTGTAAATAGTTTCGTTCTCTCGTTTTCTTTTACGTGGAAGAAAATATGTAGGAAACAATAGATTGTATTAAACAAATATGCGAGTTGCTCTTATCCGACGAGAGCATCGCACCGGTCTCCTTTTTTTTTGCACGAATTCGATACGTTCGATTTGTCTCTCACTGGGACGCAATGACATCGCGTAGACATCGTAGACATTTGCGACAGCGGAGACTCGTTTTTAACAGCAAAAAAGAGAGAAAAAGAAAACAAGGACAACTACTTTCCTCCCGTTGACTTTATGTCCACTTTACGACCTCTTGCTTCACGACCGAATCCATGTGCCAGGCATTTCATTTTCATTCGTCCAATCATTTTACTCCATTCCAAACTTTCGTCGTCCAACACGACGCACAATACGCATGATATAAATACACGCACGCACTCAGGCACACACGCACACGCGTACACATGTACATATACGTAATATATGTATACTTCTGTGTACACGTGCATGGGTGGATTTATATGTACACATATATCGTTTCTCTCGTTCTTTAAGAACTGTCGAGGCGCGCGCGCACTGACAACCCTGTCGTTTTCGAAAACAAATCAAGTGTTTAATTGAGCGGAGTGTCGGGATCGTCGGGAACGAAAAGTTTTTTTAACGAACGCGCTTAGAGAACACGGTTATAAATTGCCGTAATCAATCTCGACGTGGATGCAGCGATACACTATATATATATATATAGTGTTGCAATATAATCCAATAATAATAATGATACTAATAACATCTGGCCGTCTTAACAGAATTAAAACTAGAGAAGAAAAAAAAATAAAGAGGAAACGTAAACGCATCGTTGTGCCGTATTTTTTAATCATCATAATTGTAATAATATTAATAATAATATGCTAAAATTTCAGTAACGCGATAACATTTGAAGAAAAAAAAAAACAAAAAAAGAGGTCGATACCGTTGCTTCAATCGATAATTCATTCGTTTATGGACCTCGTGTTCGTCGCGTGTAATAGCCCGCAGTTATATGCACAGAGTCAGGGATCGGCACCATTCGAATGTAAAGCAATTATTTATTTCAAACGTAATAAACAATAATCGTACGGAAATGAAAGTTTGGCCGGTTGTTGTTTCTCCCTTTGCTCGTAGCAACCAATTCCGTAGCAATGCACAACAATATCTTTCGTGGTTTTTTTTGTCAGAGGTAACAAAGATAGTTGGTTGGAAACGCTCGATTCCGAATTATGCCGATCTCTGATCGTGAGGGACGCTCGCGGAATGAATCTGAAGAAACGTCGAGTGTCGAACGGGCACACTTTTTGCACAACCCTTTTTCACACGTACGTCAACCGTCCATCGAGAAGGATAGAGAAAGAGAGAGATAGAAAGGAGATGTGGAGACAGAGCAGATAGAGAAAAAGAGAGAGAGAGAGACAGAGCGAGAGAGAACGAGAGACTTTTGTATCAATTTTACCATGTCCCAATTCGCAGACAATGAGAAACTAATTTCCATGCATTTTTCAATGAGTCACGTGACACGCAAAGTGATTCACACCATTAACCGACAAAACCCCGAGAAATTTTCCAAACCAAGACTGCAAACAAAATACGAATTTATTGTCCCGTCAGGACGCTCGACGATTAATCACGTACGACCTCAAAGCTCTCGTTTTTCTTCGTTCCCTCGTTCAAAATCTCCCACCGAATTTTTCTTGTCCCCATTATTTATTTATCTGCTTTTTTTATCTATCGGTCACGGAACTGCAAATCACGATATATACAACGAAGAAGACTGTAAAGGAGTATGCATCGACTGTTATCTCGAGCTGGTGAGCAAGAGCCGGTGGAAGAGTCCGTGGTAACGATCGATCGACGATCGAACGTGTTTGGTCGACATCCGAGGAAGGGGGCGGGCGAGAAGAAATTCATTGCAGAACGCGGAAATAAGAGAGGAACGAAGGGAGAAAAGAAAAATCGAAAGAATAGACTGAAGTAGCACACGCCGAGAAATTTGGCACCGCGAATCTAGATCGCTCGTAATCGACCGCGTGTTACGCGAAAGCGTTGCGATACAAAAAAAAACAAACAAAAAAACGCCCGACGATATTTTATGGATTTGTTTCGCGCGTTAATCACTTTTCGCCCACGGGAACTCGCTATAATTCGTGACTAACTACCTGAACAGTAATACAATTAGCGTAATAGGATTAATAATATGGATAATAATATTAATATAATAATAATAATAATAATAATAATAATAATAATTACAAGAACAAAGTATATCTTTAAAAAGCGAAACGTCGCGGTACGCCTGGCTGTACACCATCATGGCCGGACGATCACGTACCTTCCGACCACGATCATTTATAACTAATACACCTGTCTTGATATTTTTACTAACGTCGATCGTCATTTTCGTTTTCTTGTATTTTTTTTGCTTTTTCTTACTCTCGTCTTTTGCTAAATTATTCGCCGCTTTAGCGACTAGGATGGCTGCAGCCTCCTCTTCTTTTTTCCCTGTCTCTTTATCGTTATCGTTGATAATAATTGTTCAGTAACTGTTCGAACGCTTACGTTAGAAAAAAAAAATGTACACTGCAATTCTCGGACACATCGCACGCGCCACGTGTCTCACACCGTAAACGAATAATCTTCGAAGAATTGTCGCGGACACTCGCAGACGCGTATCTCTATTTAGGCATTGGCAGGCTCGATCGAAGCTCTTTGATCTTTCGTCTCCTCTCGTTCGATCATCAAGCTCTGGACGTTTCTACTTTCGTTTATTCGCAACCATCCCATTGTTTGTTTCTCACTCTTGCTCGTCCCTTTCGAATGACGAGCGCGCGTTTTTCGTTTTGCGATGTGACCATCGGGAGAATAGCAATATCACGGTATTCCATTTACGTCTCGGAAAAGAGGAAAGAAGCGTGTCCGATTTCACGATGACGTCGCAACGTACACGGGAAACGGAAGAATGTGAATAATTCTACTCGGCATGCGTCGGTTTGTAAAAATTTTCGCAATTTTGGCAAACGGAACAATTTGAAGTACTCGATGTTCGAATCTTTCTCGAGATGTAAATGGACAAGCCTCGCTCATTATCGAGGGGAAGCTGCGATTGCAGATCGTGTCTAATCGTAAATGTTTCGAAATCGCAACGCTCGTCATTCCTCTCTCTCTCTCTCTCTCTCTCTCTCTCTCTCTCTCTTTCTCTCTCTCTCTCTCCCCCTCTCTCTCTGGCTCCCTCTCTTTTTCATTCTCGAGATTTCCGATACGACAAAACTTCGTGAGAATATACAACTTTTCGATATCTCGCAAAAACGAACCAGCGCGATTTTTGGCCAGCGAAACAATTCGAATTTACTTAATTTCTTTAAAAGCTCCCCCCTCACTTCGATCAGTTTTTTTCTTCTTCTTTCGAGTCAACAAGTAAAAGTGCTTGCCGACGCGCATGGTAACGCCTAAAACTTGGACCCTCATCGTACACGCATCGACTATATACTTTGTTTTTTTTTTTTTCGTTCATTCGTTTTCCCTCTCGTTTACTTTTCAACTGGACGACACACTTGGACGTGCGTACTGTGTAATGGAGTTATATAAAGCTTACTACGTTTTCTTAGTGTTTCATAGATTTGTTTTTCTTGCGCTTTCCTTTTCCTCTCATCTTAATTCCCGTTTCTTCCGCATCACTGGACAGTCTTGGACGTTTCGCGGCATATTATCGAAAATCTTTTCTTCGCGTGCGTGTATTTTTTTTTTTTCGTACCGTGCACACACGAGGCGTCGGATTTATCGCCCGAAATATTTGTATCCAGGCTCCGACTGGAGACGTCATTCGGGAAGGACGGTAGCCTCGACGGAGGATCCCCTTTATTTCCGGCCTCTTGAAGGTCCGCCCGGAAGCGCACCGGAACTCGAGAGTGAGACAAGGTCGGGATCGAGGCGCTCCGGACACGGAGAGTCGTCGTTTTCAACGAGAGATCCCAGGAACGATGTGAAACCGATAGGTTCGAATTTTATCTTTTGTTTCTTGTTGTTGTTTTTTTCTTGTCTTTTTTGTTTTGTGTGTTGTTTCGCTTCGTTTAACCTTGGAGCTTGCCGACAAGACGAAGATATTGGAAAAGAGCGAGCGACATCGGGAGAAGGGCATTTGCGAACGACACGAGGCACAGGACGATAGGCTGCCTTTTGAGTTTGTGTCAGTATCGCAAGCTTCCGCTATTCTCGACGTCGACAACGCCATTCCTAACGCATGTTTTATCCGTTCCACCGTTACCTGCGGAATTCTTCGTGTCGTATTCGTGGACCAGCCGCTTGAGGTGACTCAACTTCTCGTGGAGATAGTCGAATCGTTTTTTCGTCTCCGTGTGAACCGGATCGCTCTTCGTCTCGTTGTACTCCTGCCATATCTGTAGCTCAATTTCCTACAGATTCAACGAAAAAGAAAACACGTGTTTAAAATAATTCTACGGGACACGCGTCTTCGGGCAAATCGAATAGCTGCTATCCTTCAGACCCGAAAGCCTTTGGGTCTTTTTCGCTTCTTACCTCGATCTTTTCCCGATTTCCGCCTTTGATCTCTCTCCGTCGTCGTTCCTCCAATTGGGCAAAACGTTTCGAGACTTTGGCCACTTGCGCGTGCAATCTTCGGTATTCCTCGTAGTCCGCGTTGAATTCGTCCTTGTAACGTCTCCTTTGTTCCGTGCTGCTGATCGTCGTGTAGTACCTGTTGGCGATTTCATCGATTATCATTCAAATAATATGCGAACTCGTTTAGAATTTTTATACACCGAAGAAGAAGAAAGTATCGCACTCGAACTCCCGTTAATTGGAGTGTCATTTTTGTACCGGTGCTTTTTTCATTAACATTTTTGGGTACTTCGTAATGGTCGGAGAACTTTTTGAACGGCACATCCGGCTTTGTGTTTAGCTCTGGTTCACTAAAATTACGTTGAACCTTACGAGAACACAACGCTTTAGCGATGTCACTGCACCGGATCGATTTTATACTCGAAATTACGGTGTTGACGTTTGCATCTTTGGAATGCAACGAAAATTAATTCTTTTCAATCAGTCGAAATTTTCTTGATGTGAAAATCGGTCAAACGTTTTTAGGTGATTTGAGTAGAAATTTAAGACCTTAATTTGCAAAAGTCGTAGGCTTCGGATAGGCATAAAAAATAAAGAAAAAAAATCGTTGCAGTCCAACGATTTCTTTCTGCGTCGTTCAAGATTTCCCAAAAACTTTACTGTAAAACTTCACCGCAAAAAATGTGTCTAGGATTTTTCAAGCGAATGTATTCAATTTTACGGTTTTTAGCCTTAAGGGGCTGTACCAGTGTGACCCTTAACAAAAATCGATTTATTTTGCCCTTTTCGTTCTAATTTTTCTTGCTGTGAAAATCAGTCAAACGTTTTTATGTGATTTTATCAGAAATTCACGACCTCAATTTGCAATTGGCTTCGGATAAGCATAAAAAATAAAGAAAAAAAAGCATTTCACTGTAACGATTTTTTGTGCAACGTCGTTTGAAATTTCCCAAAAAGTTTACTGCGACTTGACTGTAAAAAAATTGTTTAGGATTTTTTAAGCAAATGTATTCTATTTTACGGCATTGAGTTTGCATCGTTGTAATGCAACGAAAATTAATATTTCTGAATCCCTTTAATTTCTCCTGACAGATTTTGCCTACAAAAATCCTTCACCCATTTTTCAACATATTTAGCGATCTCCAACATAAATCTCTAAAAAATTAACTTCCATAACAATAAGAATGTGGAAAATAAAATGTAAAAAGGCCTTTTGTTGCGTTTCAACGCGACGTTTTTCGTTCGACAACAATAGAAAACGTATTTAAGTCCTTAAGCCACAGTAACGGGTATTAATCATGTGCGAATTTAACAATATTTTTTCGTATGAAAAAGTGTTTCACTCATAAAATTAATTACACATCTATTTAGTATGAATTTCAAGCTGCTAGAAAACATTTTTTTTTCGATGTACAAAATGGCCGACTACTCGAAACGTCTCGAAACAGCTTTTTTCCAATTGGCGTGACAAATAACTTCAACAATTTTCACTCGATTTACTTCAAATTTAAATGTTATGTTCCTGATTACATTTCACAGAGAAGAACGTAAGGAATTTCTGATTGATCGAAAACTTTTTATTTTACGAGCAGTTTATGAGCAGTTATAACGAAATGTTTCACTGAAAATTCATTTATAAGTTCAAATACCTACAACTTTTGAATAAAACAATATTTTTTCAATTCCGTACGTACTTCTCTAGCTATTTTAATGTAGATTGACGAGCATTTTTGTTTTTTGTTCTAGATAAAAAATTGTGGATGCTAAATGTCACGCCGCGGAGCGTCTAAAAAAAGATAACAAAAGAAAATATTAGTAGTCGACCATTTTGTACATCGAAAAAAATATATATATTTTCTAACAGCCTGATATTCATGATAAATAGATGTGTAATTTATTTTATGAGTGAATCAATTTCCATACGAAAAAAAATTGTTAAATTCGCACATGATTTTATACCCGTTACTGTGGCCTAAGGCCTTAATTTCTCCTGACAGATTTTGCCTACAAAAATCCTACACCCATTTTTCACCATATTTAGCGATCTTCAACATAAATCTCTAAAAAATTAACTTCCATGACAATGAAAACCCAGAAAATAAAATGTAAAAAGGCCTTTCGTTGCGTTTCAACGTTTTTCATTCGACAACAAAAAGAAACGTATTTAAAAGAATTTAAACAACGCCCAAGCTTGAATGGTCGTCCAAACAAGAGATTCACGTCCTTGAGTGACGTAAACACGTAAAGACTCGAAGAGCACAACAACAAATCTCCTCCCAGATTACAACGCCGCCATGCCAGGATCGTTGCAAGAAATTGCGCACATCGTGCCCATACGAGAATTAATTTCCATAAATAAAAGCCTGAATCTCTGCGTCCCATTAATCAACAGTTCCCAGTACCTCCTCTCGATATTCGCGCGTACTATTAATTCACTTCGTCTCGATGTATTTCTCATTGGAACCTTTCGTCCCGGTTCATTTCGTACGCCCCATTATTTCGTCCGTTGCAGTCTTCGCCATTGGTGCGTTTTATTATATGAGAAAATGTTCGCGCCAGGCAAAGTGGCCTCGAGGAAGCGGCCAAGCGACTAGAAAGAGAGCAACGGTTGAGAAACTCACGTGAGGTAGTCGGGATAATCCGGATTCTTGGAGGTGCTGGAAATGGTGGGTGATGTGGGACCGTAGTCGTTTGAGGTCGGATTGTTGGTGGTGGTGGTGGTGGTTGTGGTAACGGTGTTGGTGGCACTGTTCCCGGTGTATCTGGAAGCACCGAGATTCGTCAGGTCGTTGTACGAGCAGCTCGTGGCAGAATTGTTGCTCGTGTTCTCGGCCGTTTCTCTCTCCCTGCCGCGTTCCCTCTCGCGTTCTGCTCGCTCGTTCGTGCGCGATGAGCCGTTGCGATCGTCGCGATCCCTGCGTTCCGTGCCGTTCGCCATGTTGGCGACGCTCGCCGACGAGCTTAACGATCTCACGAATTCGATACGACCGGTATAATTGTTCTCGCCATTGCCGCCGCCGCCGCCACCGCCGCCGCCGCCGAGGGACGTTTTGCTACCGTTAACGCTACTGTGATGATTATGATGATGATTATTATTACTCGACGTATTGTTATTATGCGATTGATTATTATGCGAATGATGATTGCCGCCGAGATTGTTCGAGGACGAGCCCGAAGCGTTACCGGGATGATTGTTGTCCTCACTGTCACTCGTCGGGGTCAGGCACGATTTGGTGCTACCGTAGTTTCTTAGCACCTCACTGTTCGTTGTTCTTTCAGTCCGGTAATCGCCACGATGTTGCTGTTGCTGTTGCTGCTGATGCTGCTGCTGTTGCTGTTGTTGTTGTTGTTGTTGTTGTAGTTGTAGTTGCTGCTGTTGATGTTGCTGTTGCTGGGAATTCTGATTATTATGTTGCTGCTGTTGCCTGTGATCCCAGCCGTTCATATCACTTCCGGCACTCCCGTTTACGAGACCACTACCACTTACGACACTAGCACTCAAGCCACCGGCACCCAGGCTGTTAACACTACCACCAGTCGTCCTCGCGTTATCCCTGCTGTTGCTGTTGCTGCTGCCACCGTTGTTCGCGCTGTTGCTCCCGCCGCTCACCGTTTTCGGGCCCGCGTCCGATTTACGGAAGTGCGATATCCGCGGTCTCTTCGTCTGTAGACCGTCGGCGCTCTGATAATATCCCGGTCTCTTGTGGCTCATGAGACCCGGTGGTGGAGCCGATATGGCTGGGGGTGAACCCGGATGCGTCGAGTTCGGCGATTGGCCGCTCCCTGCGAATCAGTGGACAATTTTAGTCGAGAAATCAATGAGTATTTTTTGAAATATGAGCCTGGCAGAGTTGCTCGATATGTTGTCGATTGTCGAGAGACTGATTCAATGCATCTTCCTCTCGTGAGGAACGTATCCGCTATCGCTTCACACTAGTCACGCCACTGATCTTGAGATTCGTACAATTTATATTTGTAACATATGCAAAAAAAAGTGTTATAACTAAATTTTCCATGCGTAAACTGTTTAAGGGGTTACCCCCACTTGCGATTTTGAAAAAATCGATTTTTTTTTATTGCATTTTTTTGAAGTATAAGTATCCGGGCCCATTCTTCTGTATGGGCCCGGAATAGATGACTATGTAAGTTTACAAAAAACATATTTTCTTCGTGTAAACTGAAATTGAAACTTTAAACGCGTTTTTCTCAAAATGGCATTTCTGAAGTCGGTGACCAAGATTACTCGAACACTAATGAACCGATCTTCTTGAAATTTTGCAGGTTTATTTAATACATAAAAATGTAGTCTTTAATCGTTCGATTTTTTCGAAAAAAATGGCCGTTTTATAGCCAAAAAACGGCCGTTTTTTTCGTTAAAATCGAACCATTAACTTTGACTGTCCGCCATTTTGTGAAAAATGAATATTTTTTATAATCCTTCGATTAAAGACTAGTTTATACTTATATTTGACTAAATCCATCCGCATTTTTTTTTTTCAGATGATCCACTTCGCCGCAATGTTGGTCACCGCAAACCGTGTATATAAAAACATTATTTCATTGACGGCCATTTACCACTAAACAATGTAATATTTTTCAATAAAAAAAATTACTGAAAGTTCTTCAAGATGTGTTCTTTAAGATGGTATATTGATCGATTAAAAAAGTTTTGTAGTTTTCTTTAAAAAAAATCATGAAAAAGGCCTTTTTTTGCGCTACAAGTGGGGGTAACGCGTTAATGAATGTTCACATTTAATTAGAAAAATGAAAAAATTGTTATTCCAACGATTCGCGCAGTATTTCTAGGTTTAATATTTGGCAATATTGGTTCTATCTCCGTCTCTTTTTACACAACCAGGCGAGTTTAACCTCCGAGCTTTTCAACGTAGATCCGTCAAGACAATGTCAGGTGCGGAAAATATAAAGCATTGTGATCGGGCCACGACTGGTAAAAAGCGTGGAAAATTTGTGTCGGCGAAATATGTCGGTTAAAAATGAAATATGTGTGGAAATTCGAATGAGTGAGATGAGGTTAGAACTACAGTCAGCTGTTGCCTTGCTGTCACGTCTCTTTATCGTAGCAAGTGGTAATAAATCCAATACCGCAAGTTCAAATTAAACTTGATATTACATAAAAATCAGGTCAATAAGCGTTATTTTTTCTGAGAGCACTGGATTACTACGAGTGTTAAGTATGTTAATCTGATTATTTTAAAGAATCTGACGGATTCCCACTATTATATACACTTTTGTAGCGACAGGGAAATTGGGTTTTTGTATCTCGTCTCGGAATTCCTTCGCAAAAATACGCAATTTTAATATTTCTTTTCTCTGTAACTAGGTCGATAAACGACCCTGAAATTTTACAGAGACAATTATTAATATATTTAGTGAAGCTCAAAAAAAAATTATGAAAATCCTATGGATTGAAGCCTGGCAACAGGACTACCTCAATCCTTGGAATGTGATCAAAATATTAGGTTGGTAAGAAAGTCTTGCAAAACAACCGACACTTTTTCTAAATAAACATAACATTTTGTGAAGATAAGATTAAATTATAACATAGTCTTGGTGTTCATCTACAACTCGTGTCCAACGATCTGGTAAACTTTCAATGCCAGCCGTCCAGAAATCCTCAGGTCTTGAATTGAAAAACTCTGCAAGTGTATTTTTAAGATCCGTTTGATTATCAAACTGTTTATCGCGTAAATAGTTTTGCAAAGCCCGAAATAAATGATAATCTGACGGGGTTAAGTCCGGTGAGTATGGTGGATGTGGTAGTACTTTCCATTCTAATTCTGAAATGGTAGTTCTGTGTCGTTTTAGCTACGTGGGGCCGAGCGTTGTCGCGAAGAACTTGTCGACGTTTACGACGTTTTTGTTTAATCACTTCAGACAGCTTCTGTAATGGTGTAGGGATCTCGGCTTTTATTGTATTGTTAGGCGGAGGAAGTTCATAATATGTTAGGACAAATATTTAACCGAGCACTTTAGTGTCGCAAGACTTTCTTACCAACCTAATTTATTTTTCCTTCTTCATTTTTGCCATTATTTAAAAATCTTCAGTGATATTTAACCGAGCACTTTAGTGTCGCAAGACTTTCTTACCAACCTACTTTATTTTTCCTTCTTTATTTTTGCCATTATTTCAAAAGTTTCTTTTTAGTTTACGTCTTTCGGTGGATGAGAAATTCTTTGTTTATTCCTTTATTTTCGCCATTACCCAAAACCTCTCATGCCTATTTATATTATTGATCTCTGACAAGTATCCTGAAAAAAGTGTGTCTATTTTTCGTAGCCCGATTCAGCCACTTTTGCTAAAAAAAAAAAAACATATCTACGTGAAGTTTCGAAGCCTCCGACACTTTGTACGCAAATTTCGTATTTACAAAGTACGATGGAGGTTCGGAGGCCAGTCATATGTATTTAATTTCCAATATGGCGTTGAAGTTAGCATCATTGGAATGCAACGAAATTTTTTCCTTATTTTCATTACTACGTAAACTCCTTTTTCCAAGTTCGGGTTATAAAAGCCTCACAATGATCTTCAAAAATGTTTCACTGATTCTTGTCATCCAAATATGTCAAAAAAATATTTTCGTTGCATCCCAACGATGCAGACTCCAATACCATTTTTCAATGGGAATCTTCGAAACATTGTGAATTCTACGTGAGCTCGGATTTAAATTGCTCCCACGTAGCACAATCGTTTCGATATTTTTTAAATTAGTTAGCCAGCTCCGAGTCTTGGCAACAATACGGTCTCGCTTCCGGACATTTGCTACGTTTATCCGCCACCTGAGACCTCGAGCGAAAAGGATAATTCGAAGAAAAAAAATGCTCAGCTATTGATGATGGGAAGAAAAAGATTTTGGGAATTACCACTGGAGCCACCGTCGCTCGAGCCCGGTGGCGTAAGATTCTGAGGCTTCCGCCTCTTCAGCATCGCCTTCTCCTGCTCCGTATAAAATGGCCAGTCTTCTTGAACGTCGTTCCACACGTGTCTGTGCAGATGATACGTGTTGTCCTTCATGCAGGCCACTTGCTTCAGTAACGTCGTCGTTGTGCTTCGATCGCGTTCCTTGATACCCTCTGCAGGAAAATAAAAAGAATCAGGACAAGCCCAATAATGACGTGTGCAAAATGAATGAGCAATGAATTTTCAGTGTAACTGGTGAATTTTTTTTTCCATATATGAAAACATAACGAAAGGGACAATTACCCTTATTGATCCTGTCGTAAAGTTCCGGCCTCTTGTACGGCCTCAGAGCGAGAAGGTGGATCAATCTTTCTCTAACGGGAGTGAAGGAACGACAAATGAGTTAATTGTGATTCGTTCAAATTGACACTGAGAGAGAGAGAGAGAGAGAGAGAGAGAGAGAAAGAGTAAAAAAAATGAGAAAGAGGAAAGAGATATTTACCTGAGTGGCCTGCGCATTATGTCAGAGCATTTTTTCTCATGCTGACGAACCGGGGGCGGATTGTTGCTCTTCATTGGCTTGTACGTGGACGAGGAAGATGACGACGTCAGGGTCGTCGATGATACCGGCGCTTGGACCGAGGGTGGCGGCCTCGACGATTGACTCGAGGGTGTTGGAATGCTCGTGGACTCTCTGTGTCTCGTGTTCGTGATCGGCTGTATCGTTCTTGCGACCGCTTTTACTTTTACTTTACGGCCTATGTCCGGTCCGTTCGCTTTGATCACCCTCGTGCTGTAAAAAACGTCAATGTTATAGGCGAGCAACGACCCGAAACACCCAAACATTCTACACTCATAAAAAAAAAATCCGGCAAACAGGAGCACATTTCGCATGGAGGAAACTTCGTTGGTGTAATCAAATGATAAGAAATCAACGTGCAATCTACGATCTTGAATTTCGCATCGTTGGAACGCAACGAAAACCAAGGCGGGATATACATTTAGACAGGGAAAAATAAGCAATGTTGGGCGATTTTTTAAAGTGAGAAATAATTGTTCTACAATTATCAAACTTTAGGTATACTTTAATAGTATATTTAAGTATACGAAACAATTTTTTTTAATTAATCCATTATCAAAATGGCGGAGCTTTCGAATCCGCGTGCAATCTAGCTTCCTGTAGACTTTGATTTGCAAAAAAGTTCAAACATTTTTTCGGTCAGAACATGTATAGTTTCTACGTGAGGGTAATTTGAATGAAGAAAATGCAAATTTAAGAAAATGGCACGCATTTACAAAAAAAATCAACATTTCATGCAACATTTCTGTAAAATGTGGATTAAAAAAGTAGTTTTTTTTTCTTCAATTTTTCAAAAACAATTCTCGTCAAGTAGAAGGTACCAATATTATCAATATTTCTACCAAGTTTCAACTCAATCGGCTTAATAGTTTTTGAGTAATCCTGCACGCCAATTTCGATAATGCAGATTTGTTTTCGAATTTCGTTCGAAATTGTATTTCGAATTTCGCATTGAAACTTCGGGAAAATATTCTACATACATAGTTCTGTCGTTTGAAGAAAAAAAAGAAATCGATTTTTCGATGGTTGTAAATGTATTTCCCGCAAAAAAAGTTGAGTTGCAAAAAAAAAGTTTGAAATGATAATGAAAATGAGGAAATAACAAAAAAAAAATCGTTTCATTTCAACAATGTAAACTTCAACGTCGTTGCAATCTCCATTATGCACGATTTCTACGACCTTGATGTATAGGTGATTTGATTTATTTTTTCAATTGTATTGTATTCAAATTTGTATTTAAATATTCAAACAAATTTATTTTATCTTTTAAATTGCAGTGTAATTCAAATTGTATTGTATTTAAATACAATGTTTGAATTGTATTGTAGAGGCAAGAAAGTTGTGAATCCAGTCTTAGAGTTAAGGGGGATTTTCGAAAACTGATACGGGATTGAAGTTTGCATTGATGAAAGGCAATGAAAATGTACTTTTTTGACTTTCCTAAATTATCATATTGACGTTTGCATCGTCGGAATGCAAAGAAATTTTTTTCCCCTTAACGCCCAATTTTTTTGCCCCCTTTAGTCTACAAAAATCACTAACATTCCAAAAGATCCTTACGAGAGATCCGCACACGAAATCTGCAAAAAAGAGTTTAAAAAGTAACGAAAACAAAGAATTTTCGTTGCACTCCAACGAGCACTTGTCTTCAGCACTATCCTAAATTTCTTTCAGCAGATTCTAGCTTCCAATATCCCTCGACCATTTTTCAGATGTTTAGTGGTAGATCTGCAATTGAAATTTCCAAAAAAGACTTCCCATCATATCGAACATGAGGAAATAAAGATATGAATATGACTTTTCGTTGCATTCCAACGATGCAATCTTCAATACCATGCATTGCTTCGTGAAAAGGCGAATAAATTTGCGAAAAACATCAGGAATTTTTATATACAGACAAATCGGAAGTAAATTTTATCCCTGGCAAGTTCTGGGGGGAAAAAAGTCTGTCGCCATTTCTCAGAGACTCATGTGCAAGTTTGTGAGACCAGAAGGTTTGCAAAAAGGCAGCCACGTTCACGGTCGACTAGTGAAAATAAGTATTAGGTTAACAAAAATGTCTTTGCGTTTTATCACCAAAAATAAAATAAAGAAAGCAGTCTTGAAACAAATGATTAATTCTATTCTATGTATCCATCATCGGACTTTATTTAGAATCCACCTATTTAGAATAAAATTAATCAGTCACGTAAGTAAAGAATGAGAGAGAAAAAAATGATGTTGAAGTTTCCATCGCTAGAATGGAACGAAAATTAATTCTTTTTGATTGCTCAAATTTTTCTTCGCCCGATTTAGACAATCAGAAACCCTCGATCATTTTAGACATTTAAAACCTCAGTTTTGGATAATAATAAAAATACAGAAATACAGAAATACAGATAATAAAAATACAGAAAAATACAGAATAAAGAATGGATCAAAATAATTTCTCTTCAACCACGCCAGCTTCAACGTCACGAAAAAGCACAATGGAGATTCCTTATTTTTCAGCAACAACAATTCTGCAAGCATATCCAAAAATTTCCAAAAATCTCCCGCTCTCCCAAAATTTGAGTTGAAAACGTTGCTTTCCCACTATACTTCGAAATAATATTCTCGAGTAAAATCCGCGCCACCCCTCGTATCGTTCCAATCGACTGTACATTTCGTTTTTTTCATCACTCGAGTACCCGCGATAACGAAATACAAAAATAGTCCCGAGCTCCGAGACATTTGTCGTATCGCAATAAAAGCTGAAAACTAACCATTTGTTTTTATTATTCTCTTCGGCGACCGCCATTCTGTGTCTCGTTGTCTCGTAGACGTCGTCGTTCGCCTGTATCCGCATTTTCCACGGCAAAGTTCCCAGGCTTTCCAAGCTCCTGTGCGCGGCCGGGCAGAAACGTCACGTTATATTTTTCTTTTATCGTGACACAAAAATCTCGTTGATACGCGGATGTTTACGGAGTTTCGGAACAAGTGACGTTACCGTTTGCTTCAAATTTGTACAGTAAATTCTTTGTCATATGCTGAATGCACTCTCCAAATTTTTAATCGATCGTCTACACCGTTTCTATAAAATGTACAATTGAAAAAAAAAAAAAAACACTTTTTAACATAGGGCGATTGTGATCAGATAACATAAGGAGTACATTATGACACTGATGACAAAACTGTCATAATGTACTGAGTGATTCGACGGCTTGGTATAACATTTTTGACATTTTTTTCACACTTTTTCATGCGTAAGATTGCCATTCAGCGATAAGTGTAGGCATCTCTCTATTTTGAAAAGTATTTTTTCAATTATAAATTTTATAGCGAACGGTGTAGATGATCGATTTAAAATTTGGAGGGTACATTCAGTAAACGACAAACAATTTACTGTACGAATAAAAATCAAATATACAATGTTAATATTTTGTCAATTGTCCCGAAACTCTTCAAGGCCGGAGTCTGAATTACAAAGTCCGAAAAATCGTTTTTTTTTATTGCTCAAGTCGATAGATAAAATATTCAATAATATATTACCCGTAGTCAAAAGAAATCCACTATTATTGCCTTCAATTTCATGCAAAAATAATGCATTTCTTTTTACTACACCTAATATTTACAAAGTTACAGAGGCCAATTGTAAATATTTTCGAAAATACAAAGCCAAAAGCAAAGAAGCGTCGAGCAGGTATGTGAGCTATTGAAAACTTTAAAGCGCGTTCTCTCCAGTTTTCATTTTCACGATTTTTCCAAATTGGCGGGCGTGACAGCAAAAAAACTAAACGACCCATTGAATCAAACCAAAGTTTATTTCCTCCAGTATGAAAATCCCTTCTAAGTGAACTAAAAAAGTCGTTGAAAAAGTATTTTTAAATAATTTTTATAGCACGTTAAAGTGTTTTTTTCAACACATTTTTTTTCACCCTGAGAAAAGTTACAATTTCCCGATTTTTTCAGCTTCTTTTTAGTTCACCCAGAAGAAAAATATAAGACAATTGAAAGTTTGATTGGTTTTTTTGTTTCAGTCAAGAATTACGAGCTGCATGTTTCCCGCCGATTGGGGACTGCAGTGGCAAGACGCTCGTAGAAAAGGCTGATAACTCTGCAGTGATTTATTGTTTCACGTTGAAAAATTTTTTTTATACATTTCAAATATACATGACAATATAGCTCAATGTTTACTGGGCTCACTTGTTTTTTTCCCTTCTGAAAAAATTCCCGAAAAAACGTTTTTTTGGACCTTCTAATTCAGGCTCCGGTCTTAATTTGAGAAACGAAATAAGAGGAAAGATAAGAAGATGAAGAGGGGAGGGATAAAAAAGGAAAAGAAATGGAACTCACTTGAGACCGGTTTGCTGTATGCATTCGAAACCACCCTGCGGACCCTCGATGTCCTGATTACCGGAGAGGCTGAAGGTAAAACCCGCAGATCCATGGCTGGATTGTGTGGATGGAAAGGAGAGTTGCTGAAACCGAAGAAAATATTGGTAACATTAAAGAAGTGCTCTTTAAGGTCTCCCGGCTCTCCTTACACTCTCTCCTGCTCTCCTGCTCTCTCTCTCTCCCTCTCTCTCTCTCTCTCTCTCTCTCTCTCTCTCTCTCTCTCTCTCTCTCTCTCTCTCTCTCTCTCTCTCTCTCTCTCTGCCTCCCAGTTTCTCCTTCTCACATATCCTCTTAATAAAATTGCATTAAATTACGAAACGAGCTTACGTACACGTAAACAGGTATACGTGACTCGGGCCTCTCAAGACTCCTCCATATATCTATGTATACACCTATAATTGTACTACATCGCTATATACAGGTATGTGCATATCTGTTTGCCGACTACAGAACCCATACGTGAATATTGCTGCAGTTTTTTAAATTCCCTCTCCGCTGCCCCGCCCCCCCTTCTCATTCTCTGTTTCCTTCTGCACAGTAACGCATTGGCGAACGAAGAGACCCTACCACACACACGCAAGACGTATTCGAGGCTACCTCGGAATAAGCAGCTTCAACGTCGTCCCCGCATATATCGCGTTGAATTACGAACACCAGATACCAACCCGATCGGACTTAAGCGCGACCTAACGAGTAAAGAAACTCGCGAATGGGCGCTTTCATACACCGGAGATGGAATTTGAAAGCTTATTGCGATTCGGAGTTGCGCGATCATTTGGCTGATTCGAAGCTATGATGTCGAAATGACGATGGGATTGACGTTTGCATCCTTCGAGTGGGAATACATTTTCTTGAGTTTCTCTAATTTCTTGCGGCCAATTTTAACTACTGAAAACCCTCAAATATTTTTTAGATGCTTATTGGGCAATGTGCAATTGAAATTTGCAAAAAAGATTTAGCATCGTAATATAAAGGTGGTGAAAATGTGAATAGGAATTTTCGTCGCATTTCAACGATGCAAACTTCAATTCCAGTCGAAATTTGCATCGCTGGAACGCAACAAATGTTTTAAACTTTTTTATTGTCTTTTTTGTAATTATGAAGAATATTTTTGTAAAAAATTAGTTTCTTGGTTTCCAATACCGATTGCTGAAAACTTTTGATTGATTTTTGTAGTCTAAATCGGCAAAAAATAGGACATGCATACAAGTGGGCGTTGAAAGAGCTCGGTTATACTCACAATCCGGTAATTTATTGTCATTGAGAAAAATATGGATCTCGGGTGATTATGACTTGTTATTACTTATCTTTAAAAATGATTAGAAATTTAAATCGCTGATGGCAGCAACTTAAATAATCACAAATTTTATCGCTGGTAATGGCAACTCCAATAATAATTACAAACTATTAGTGCTCGTAATATTAATGTGAAAAAGTTCGTTATAGGGGGCCGGGTTGAAATTCCGAATTTTGAATGCTCCGAAGGTTTAAAATTCCGAATTTTAATGTTCCGAACTTCAAGATGGGGCCGGTATGAAATTCCGAACTTTGAATGGTCAGAACGGTCCAAACTCCGAAATAATAGTACCCCGAAAAATCAAAAACTCCGAAAGAATTTTACCCGAAAGACTAAAACTCCGAAAATCGTAACACCGTCAAAATAATTCGGCTATGGAAATTTTTAAAGTTTCAAAATTTTCAATTAATCGACGAATTATTTCAAGAATTTTTTTTTATTAAGAAGTGTTTTTGCGTCAATATTTAAATTTGTCTAGACAAATGTTATACGTTCTACATCATTTACAGTCAACTGTATAGACTCTCGCTGGCATGATCGTGACATGAGCGTCGGGTTAAAATTCCGAACTTTGAATGCGCCGACGGTTAAAAATTCCTAATATTAATGTTCCGAAATTGCAAGGTTCGTCAAGATCATGCCAGCGAAAGACTACACAGTTGACTGTAAATTATGTAGAGCGTATAACATTGTCTAGACATATTTCAAAATTGACGGAAAATCACTACTTAATGAAAAAAAATTCTTGAAATAATTCTTCGATTTGTTAAAAATTTTGTAACTTTTAAAACTTCCATCGCCGAATTATTTTGACGGTGTTCAGATTTTCGGAGTTTTGATCTTTCGGGGTAGTATATTTTCGGAGTTTTGAGCGTTCTGGTCATTCAAAATTAGGAATTTCAACCCGGCCCCCGTGATGGCTGCTCAGAAAAAAGATATTAATAACAATGATAAAAATAACGGTACATGTGTTATTTGGATTTTGAAAAAAATACTCATAAAATTGCAATAAATGTTTCGATCTGCGCGAAAATTACCTCCAGGAATCTCGATCCTCTGAACAAGTAGAGACATTTTTCTGAATATATATCTCCTATGGTATTGAAGTCTGCATTTTATTTTCAATATTTGTATTATTATAAAAGATTCTAGTTTTTTATAGATTTTTATTGCAGATCGTTAAATAAAAATCGTATAGTTGTCGGATTTTTGTAAGCAAATTTTGCCAAAATAAATTAAAGGAATCCAGAAATAGTGTTTCTCCTTGCATTCCAACGATGCAAACTTCAACCTCATTATTTCTCATACGAATATAATATTTGTGCACAATAATTTTTTTTTAACGTGCCCAGTCAAATACAATGCAGAAAAAAGCGTATTTCTTTTACGGACGTCATCCTCATTCCGGAAAGTCTAATTGATAAAGTTTCCTCGCCTATCTGCACCCAACTATGGATAATTTCTGCCCGAAGGGCAAAGTTTCCTGTACAAACGAATAATTTTCATCCCTCTTCTCTTCTTTTCCCCTCGATCGACGAATAGATAATACGATCTCGTGCATAAATAATTACGAAATACCTTTAATGATTTCTCGAAGCGCGACTTTTTGCGAGCCTCTCGGAGCTCGCAACAAAAAAAAAAGTGCGGTAGCTCGGTTTCATTGCTCTCGGATGTGTATTTACGACGAGGATTACGGTAGATTTTTATACGCGGAATCGCGCGGTTGAGATTTTGCTCCAATTAAAGGTGAAAAAGGATCGTAAATAAATAACTAAAACGGCGATGGCCTAGCGCAAAACTCGCGTGACGACTAGCAATGAGTGTGCGTTGATCTTCGTCGCGGTTTACGTTACCGACGTTCCGGGCTGGTAAAGCGCGCTAATGAAAGCGCGCATGGACGATGCGCGAGGTCCTCAGCCCTTTTTTCTTTCCCTCGTTCTTTAAGGGGGCTCGAGCGTTTTATCAATGGATGCTGAAAGATGTTGACATTTTTCTTTGTAATAAAAATTCAAGCTTGCGTTGCAGTACAACGATGCAAACTTCAACATCACTTTTATCCGGTGTATAGCTGATGGAAAAATGGGAAATAAATTTCGTGAATGTTTACTATTTTTGATGAAATATCGAAGTTTCGAGATAATGGTGAGGTTAACGGCATGGGATTCTAGCGCCATCTAGCGCGTTCAATGTGTACCGTAATTTCGGGTAATTTGTACCAGCGCACGTATGTTCACTGAAATTCAAATTAAGGGGTTAGGCTACTGTGGTAATGGCGAACACTCGTTCGTCCCTTAAGGCAACTCAAATTGAAGAGGAAGGTTCAATATAGAGTGCAGGAATCGCAGATTAAAGGTAAACTTATGATTATCTAGAACTGCTAGAAAAACTTTAAGAGAGTATCCCTCTCTGGAAACTTCGAAAAAATTGTTTTTTTTTTGCATATTGTTGTAGTGTGGACTTTCAAGAATATTTTGAGATCAACCGGACTCTGAAATTCTAAAATTTGACGCAGTTACACATATTTTAGTGGAACAGTCGGGTTTACCGCGATCGATTGAGTTTGAACGCGATTATCTCGCAACTACGTATCTTGACACGGCGGGATTGATATCTTGAGTAACTTTCACACTGTTGGCTTGAATTTGCACAGTTAGCCGTCAAACAGTAATCATTTTCGGTTCACGATCGCATTTTTTAATTGGATGAACCATTTGTTAACAAAAATGACTTCAGCATGTTGTTTTCCAAGAGAAAAATGAGGTTTTTCTTTGGAGAAGCTGTAATTTTTCGTATTTTTCGAAATTTCGATAAGTGGATCGTGAACCCACAGCTAGTTGGATACATTTGAAGAAAACATTTTCTGGTTCCGTTTCAAATTACATTTGAGCCTGGTAGAAATCCCGCCGTTTCGGGCCTCACCGCTGGAGGACTGCAACGCCAACTGCAGCACCACGAACACATCGAAAGATTTTCGTAACCACAAACATGTGTACAACATGCTGGGAAAAATTAATTTATTACAACCAATGTGTTACGAGAAAAAAATTCATCTTTCTGACCCTTCAAATTGGGCTTCCAGAGAGGGATACCCCGTTTAACGCGTTTTTCTCGAAACCATGTTGACCAAAACGGTGTACACGATTTTCTGAACTACTATTACACTCATTCAGTGTAATAGTAGTTCAGTTTTGACCCACGTTTATCTTCTCAACATTTTTTTTCACAAGTTATCAACAACAATGTCATTTTTCCTCCAAAAATAGAAAATAAAAATCAACTTTTTTTATGATTGAAAAACACGATAATAAGAAAAAGCTCGGTCAAGTCTCAGCCAATATCATCTATTTGAAAGAAAATCTCGTTTTTCTTGTTTCAGTTCAACCGATTGGCCAAAATCAAGTACACCGTTGAGCCCCTCGCGTTCAAAGGTCCTTCACCAGATTGTTTATAACTCCTTTAATTATTAATCTTTTTTAACTAAATTTTGTACACAACGTTGTTGATATATATACAAACAATTATCCAAATGATTTTTGCAATCATTCTATTTATTCCTTCAAAGTTAATTTTTTTTAAATAACCCCGATTTTCGGATCACATTTTGACCCGAATTAATAACCCCGATTTTTCGGTCACAGTAGCCTAACGCCTTAACTTCGTATGAATTCAGAGTGCGCAGTTGCTTCTTCAAATGTCAAAATATTAATATACACACACACAGGTATGTAATGTGTACACATTAACTACGTGTGGATAAAAAAAAATCGTACAACGAAAAAAATTGCGCCGTGTGCTCGAGCACAAGACGCTCTTCCTTTCACGCGCAGTGAAAGGATCCGAGAACCGACGCCGGTCATTCAAAGAGACAGGGAGGGAAAGAAAGAGAGATCGCGGCGCTTGATCGTTGGCCGAAGGATCGATCGAGACCGTACACAATTTCCGGATGTGCCGCGATTATTTCTGAGAAACGAGTCTATCAATGCTATACATACACACACACATATATATATATATATATATATATATATATATATATATGTCCAATGGTGTAGACACAATATGACTATTTTTTCTTCCTTCACGGCAAGTCGCAGGAATTTATATCCTGATACGTAGTGCAGCTATAATCATGGTGTCAAAGTTCACATCGTTGGGATGCAATAGAATTTTTTTTTTTAATTGCTCGAATGTTTATCGGTAAATGTTAGGCTACGAAAATCAATCAAACATTTCTTAAGATCTTTAATAATGTGAGATGTTTCTAAGACGTGGAGTTTCTCTTCGAAATTTCTGCATTTCTTCTTTCAACCGATCGGGATATTTCCAATGGCGTTGGAGTTTCCATCGAAGGTTCTTTTGAATTTTTTAAATGTCTACATTATTTTTGCAATCCAACATTGTTTACAGATTAAGATCGTGGAACTCTCATGAGGGTAAGAAAAACCGTTTGTGTGATTTTCGTGCCCTAAATTGGCGAAAAAAAAGCGAGAGCGATACACGAAAAGTATACTTCCGTCACATTCCAACGATGCAAACTTCAAAAGAATTGGTTTCGTCATGAGCCCAGGTTCAAATCCGTGAGAAAACAGGGGTGGGGGAGGAAAATTAGAAAAATACGATGGAGAAGGAGAGGACGACGAAAAAAGCGGGAGAAGGAACAGAAAAACATAATGAAGGAACGGAACAAGAAAAAGATAGAAAGGAGAAGGACGAGATGGAGAATATATCCGATAAACCGAGAAATGGCGGCGGTATCCGTGGCGCTCAGGATAAAAAGCCATTTGGCACAAGGTCGTCCAAGCACGAAGAGAGAGAGAAGAGAGAGAGAGAGAGAGAGAGAGGAGAGAGAGAGAGAGAGAGAGAGAGAGAGAGAGAGAGAGAGAGAGAGAGAGAGAGAGAGAGAGAGAGAGAGAGAGAGAGAGAGAGAGAGAGAGAGAGAGAGAGAGAGAGAGAGAGAGAGAGAGAGAGAGAGAGAGAGAGAGAGAGAGAGAGAGAGAGAGAAGGGAGGGAGAAAAAGATGATTATACTTGTTTGTACGTTCGTTCTTGTGGCAAATGCGTAGAACATTAACCGATTCAAAGTGTCGCAATAGCAGCAAACGCATGATCTCGTCTTACAGACGCGGGATTTTATTATACGCCGAGATCCCCCTCCCTTGCTGGCTCGAGCTACAGAAACGTCAATGCGCGGAGTGTCTGCCCTTCGCGTTAATTAACGAGACCCGTTTCGATCTAAATACAAATTTGATAGCCTCTCTTTGTATCCTTCTCCCCTTCATGCCAGCCGTGTGCTCCTCCACATCTCCTTTCACATTCTCCTCTTCCCCACGCTGCTCGATCGCTCATTGATCACGATCGATTTCACTAATAAGCAAAAGATTGAAGGATGCTGATTTTTTCCCGGGTGTCGTAATTCCGATTGCCACTCAAACTTAGTAATAACACATAAGTCCCAAAATCCTGAGTCTCAAAAATGGTGAAGAAATCTTTACTTTAAAAAAAAAAATATGAAAATCAGCCATTTTTTTCTCGCCTGAAGGTATCTGCCACCTTAGAACAATGTCACACGACGGCTACTTTTTGTATACAATACCGGGTTCGTCAAGGAAATGTGTAAAATATTTTATCTACCGCCAACCATTGCATACTGTACCTAGGTAATGTATGCAATACTTAAGAATTATATGGAACGCTATTAGGAGAGCAGGAAACGTATAAAATGATCGAGAAATGAAACATCTTTTGTTTGCTCGAAATGGTCAATGAAAGAAATCGTTTTATTAGATTGGTATTTATTTGTTCTTACATGTTGAACTATTGTGACATTTTGTTTGGATTTGTTTGGGTTATACCGGCGCACCCTCTCGCCAATTCATCTATTAAACACTTTACCGGCTGTACATTTGGTATCGTATAGAATGCCTAGGTAAAGTATGGGATAAATGATGTCATATGCATTGCCTGAACGTTTTAGGCATTCTATAGAATACCGGATCATACAGATTGCCAGTAACATATACATAATTTTATACGACAAAATTGCATCGACTCAAAAACTCCGTCAACCGTTTCGCCTCAGTTTCGAACACGATTTTGCACCGGAAATAGATGACTTCCGTATACGTACTCAGGCGAAAAATGAAAAAGGAATGGAGAACGAGGGAGCCACAAAACGGGAAGTTCGAGATCATACGTGCACCTCGTTTTCAAAGCGACGAGTCTCGGTGTATCGTGACCGACATATCTTCCGGTCGATCCTTTCCTTTTGCCGTTCTGTTCTCTTCGTTGCCTTACATCTCGACTAACGTGTGGCTCGTACTTAGAAGCCCGGAAAGTGCGGTGTTACACGTGCATACGGGGGCTCGACGGTTAATTGAAAAAGCGCTTGTCTTTTCGTCGCTCACCGCGGACACCAAAAGTCATAACACTTTAGTGTGTGCGCGCGTGAGTGAACGAAACGATTTTTATCAATCATCGACGCTAATTGGAAATTTGCAACGTTGGAATCGGACGAATTTTCTGTCATTTCTTCATTTTTATCGTTACCCAAAACCTTTTTTTGCAACTCAAGCTCGTAAATTTTATAAAAATACGTAAAAACGTGCCAATGATTTTCTTAGCCTACATCGGCCAAGAAGAAATATCACAAATGAAAAAGAAATCATTTCCGTTGCGTTGCAACGATGCAAACTTCAAGATCGTGGGGTTCGATCCTCGCTCGATCAGTTTCGCGATCGATGTTCTATTTTTGTCGATACTCAAACTCGTGTTCTCCGTAGTATCTGTCATTCACCTGTCTCTCTTCGACTCACAGTCGCTCACTATGGAGACAAGATCATCTTCTGGGAATTCGAAATTACGCTGATTGCGTCGACGTCGACTGTTGCGAAATTCGATACAGCTCGTATGAAGAAGAGCGAGCGATTCATGAAAATCGGCGAACCATCCCCGACCCTCGAAGAATCCTCGACGAAGGTTAAGTAGGGAGAGGATGCTCCGAGCTACGTCCATACGTTTCAAATGGCACGTCTTAATGCTCGTTCCTACTTTTATCCTCGTGTGTGTGTGCACGTATATAGTTCTATGCATATACGTGTATATATGTGCACAGGGTGTCCTATTATGAATGGATAATCCTGCAGCTGTCGATAGGTCAGATCATGTCCTACTATATGCTGGAATTTCAGTTTAGTAAAAGTCCCACGGTTTTCGAGATAAAAATCATCTGCTTTTGGTTTTTCGCATGCCATTTCTACAAATGATAACTTTTTTTGACCCGGTTTAAAAAAAAACTCTTGGTTATTTGTTTTATCTAGAAAAGTCTTCTTTTCAACCTTAAGGGGTTAGGCCACAGCAACGGGTATAAAATCATGTGCGAATTTAACCATTTTTTCGTATGAAAAAAGTGATTCACTCATAAAATTAATTACACATCTATTTAGTATGAATATCAAGGCGTTAGAATTTTTTTTTTTTTTCGATGTACAAAATGGCCGACTACTCGAAACTTCTCGAAACAGCTCTTTTCCAATTGGCGTGACAAATAACTTCAACAATTTTCACTCGATTTACTCCAAATTTAAAAGTTATGTTACTATTTGCATTTCGCAGAGAAGTACGTACGGAATTTCTGATTAATCGAAAACTTTTCGTTTTATGAGCAGTTTATGAGCAGTTATAACGAAATTTTTCACTGAAAATTCATTTCTTTAGTTCAAATACCTACAACTTTCGAATAAAACAATATTTTTTAAATTCCGTACGTACTTCTCTAAGTATTCTAATGTAGATTGACGAGAATTTTTGTTTTTTGTTCTAGGTAAAAAATTGTAGATGCTAAATGTCACGCCGCGGAGCGCCTAAAAAACGATAACAAAGGAAAATATTGGTAGTCGGCCATTTTGTACATCGAAAAAAAAATTATATATTTTCTAACAGCTTGATATTCATACTAAATAGATGTGTAATTAATTTTATGAGTGAATCACTTTTTCATACGAAAAAAAAAATGTTAAACTCGCACATGATTTTATACCCGTTACTGTGGCCTAACCCCTTAAGGGAACTTTATGAAAAAAGATCTTATGCAGAATTTTTGTACAAACCAATTCGAACATCTGACTTTGATAGCCTGCGGTGTAAAAAAATGCACTACGCATATCGTGCCAATTACTTTAAAGAGTTGCTTAGTTATTGTCGATTCGAATCATTTGTAGAAATTACATGCGAAAAACCAAAAGCAGATGATATTTTTTTTTTTTTTTTTTTTCAAAAAATAACATGAAGCCCAAAATCTCGAAAACCGTGGGATTTTTACTAAACTTTTCCAGCATATAGTAGGACATGATGTGACCTATCGACCGTTGCAGGATTATCCATTCATAAAAGGACACCCTGTATATATATATATATATATATATATATATATATATATATATATATATATATATATATATATATATATATATATATATATATATATATATATATATATATACACACATACAATACGTACAGATGCACAAGTAGGCACGAGCGATTTACTGGGAAATAATTATAGGTACGAGAAGAGCACTTCCGTGTTATATGCGAGAAGACGACGACGAATCAGCAGCTGCTCTCTAATTTTCAGAACTAGTCTCCTAGCTCGACACGAGACGTAGCTATGAGCGCGCTAGAGCCCGCGGCTGCGCTCGCGTGTGTTGGGAATGGATTTTAGGGCCATCTCGAATCAAGGGTTGTATAGTAATCTTAATGTGGAAACACGAATTTTCTATTTATTCAAAAACGATCACGTTTTTTGTATAGTTCAACGTTTTTGCTTGGCGTCGATTCAAAGTTTAAAAACGACCAATAAAATGGTATCTTAGTGTATAAAGAGTACGCGGCGTGATGGTCAGTGGAGTAGAAATTTTGTTTTCTATAACTTGGCGTCAAAAAACGCTGCGCTGTCTCAATATTTGCTCATCATTGTATCGAACGAAAAAATATCGAACGTTGAGTCACTTAATGATAAAGCTTGCATAAGCTTGAATTTTCGTCAATAAGATTCTTTTATTGGTTAGTTGCATCGCCTTGGGTCTTGATTTTTATCTGCGACAAAGGTTTGGTAAAAAGTTCGGAAATTAACCGAGTTGAAAATTTTGGTGAAGGGTCACATCGTCCACTGCGCGATGGCAAGCCGTAGTTTTCAAATGAAACAATGATTGTGAAAGAAATGATCAAAATTGTTTTTTTTTGTTGTCGAAAATCGTTTTTTTTATAGCTTGCCATTTTTCGAATTTTCAAATCATATATATCACATCAGGATAGTAGTTCAACCCTACCAGTCTGACTTCCAACCTAGAAAAAGGAACGTGCATGCAGACACTGCAACTTAACAATATAGGGTACCTCAAAATGACCTGACATTTTCATTTATTAATAAAATGTATTATCTATTTGAAAAGTACGAATATTTTTATTTTGATATAAGGTACAAACACGGAGGTTGTATGTGGAACACAATATCCGATAAACGGCCGCCTTGTCCCTGTTTACAAACGTTCATTCTTTTGACGAAATTTTCAACATTATTTTGGCGTAATTGTGGACCAATTACATTAATGGTGCTTCCAATTGCTTCCTCGAGCTCCGGGATGGTCTGTGGATCATTGGCATACACTTTTCCTTTCAGAAAAGCCCAAAGAAAGAAGTCCAATGTTGTCAAATCGCACGATCTTGGTGGCCAATTGACATCGCCGCGGCGGAAGATAACACGACCATGAAACTTCATCTGCAATAACCCCATGTTTCGCCCACATTGTGGTAGGTTGCGCCATCTTGTTGAAAGAATATGTCTTCCAATTCCATGCCGTTCGTGCCTTTCATAAGATATTGTGTTCCACACATAACCTCCATGTTTTTACCTTATATTAAAATAAAAATATTCCTACTTTTCACGTAAATGATACGTTTTATTGATAAATTAAGGTAATCCTATCGCTTCGCACTAGTCATACCACTGATCATACTTGAGACTTGTACAATTTATCTTTTTAACATATGCAAAAAGAAATAATTTGTAATAAGTAAGATTTTTCATATGTAAACTGTTTAATGTTCACATTTAATTAGAAAAATGAAAAAATAGTTATTCCAACGATTCGCGCAGTATTTCTAGGTTCGATATTTGGCAACATTGGTTCTATCTCCGTCTCTTTTTACTCAACCAGGCGAGTTTAACCTGCATACTTTTCAACGTCGATCTGTCAAAACAATGTCAGGTTTGGGAAATATAAAGCATTGTATTCGGGCCACGACTGGTAAAAAGCGTGGAAAATTTGTGTCGGCGAAATATGTCGGTTAAAAATGAAATATGTGTGGAAATTCGAATGAGTGAGATGAGGTTAGGACTACAGTCAGCTGTTGCCTTGCTGTCACGTCTCTTTATCGTAGCAAGTGGTAATAAATCCAATACCGGAAGTTCGAATTAAACTTGACATTACATAAAAATGAGGTCAACAAGCGTAATTTTTTCTGAGAGCATTGGATTACTAAAAGTGTTAAGTATGTAAATCTGATTATTTTTAAGAATCTGACGGATTCCCACTATTATATACACCCTTGTAGCGACCGGAAATTAGGTTTTTGTATGTCGTCTCGGAATTCCTTCACAAAACCACGCAATTTTAATATTTCTTTTCTCTGTAATTAGGTCGATAACCGAGCCTGAAATTTTACAGAGACGATTATTAATATATTTAGCGAAGCTCAAAAAAAAATTATGAAAATCCTATGGACCGAAGCCTGTCGATGGGATTACCTTAAAATGTCATGTCATTTTGAGGCAGCCTTTATTAGTGATATTTGATAGAACAATGGAACGAGGCTAAGCGCCCACGAGGGTGCGTCAATTTATTCTCGTGCGCGCGCGTTCGCCTGCGTAATTCGAGAATTGTGAATAAACGCGTGCGCTCGGGGGCGTCTGGATCGAAAGAACTACGTCGCGTACTAATCACTCGCGACATTACACGCCGTTTCAAGTGAATTGGTATTCACGCGCTCCGAGAGTAGAGGACCTAGACCCAGTACTCATCGTGAATTGGCCAATATAGTCGCGTGTCCGCGAGGACCAGCGCGGACTAGCGCGCATAACCCGCACTGAATTGGGTTAGAAAGTGGCGTCGTGTATGTCGGGCCACCCCGCCTCCCAACATTGCGATATGTGCGCAATTGAGAGCCAGCTCGCCGTTCACAACCTTCGATTTCTCACCGCGTTTAATCGCGGAGGTGACATAATTATCGTCACTCGAGCGAACAATTACTATTGCGCGCCTGGATTGGTGGAATCGCAATTTTGTCGACTGCCGAAAAAATTGGTCGATAACGAGTCAACGATCAAAAGGAACAAAATTAAGGCGGTCCTCTAGTTTCTCGGGTCGAAAAAATCGATTTTTTTTTGTAAATCACATCTACAGCATGTGTAGAAAATGTGTGCCAAAGGATTTTTCGATATTCGAAGTGGTTCACAAGTTACGGCCCTGGAACGGAGCAGGTATACTTTCAAAGGCGTTTTTCTCGAAACACCATTTTTCGAAACGGTGACCACGATATTTCAGAAACTACTGCACCGATCTTGTTCAAATTTATACAGCATCTTTAATATGTTATAAGCCAGCGATTGAACTAGGATTATCATGATTGCTTCGATAGTTTTTTTTGTACGAGCGAAAAACTTAAGAAAAAATGAGTAAAAAATAGAATGTAATTTTCAAGTGTATAAAAAAGTCAATTTTTGTTATTTAGAATTCACTCTAGTTCAATCGCTAGTCTTAAATATGAAGATTATAATGCCGTTTGGTTTTTTGATTTCAGATAAGCAGAACAGCCGCAATCTTGGTCACCGTCAAGCACCTCTTTTACTTGATGTCTTCCTGTCGGCCACTATAACGTTTATTCTATTATATATTTTGACTTCAAAAAATTTGTAAAGCTTATTTAAATGTTGATAAAGATTATGCAAAAACAATGAGATTGATTATTTCGATGCTTTGCCCGTAAAAAATTATTGAAAAAGCCGTAAAAAAACAGCCGAGAAACTAGAGGACCGCGTTAATCGTTACGTCCCAACGATGCAAAGTTCAACATCATTCGAAAACGAATGATTGTGGTTACAGTAAAACAATACATTTCCACAAAAACCAGATTTCAATTTGGAACGATATCATTTGCAATTTTCCAACCTTACGAAAAATTTCGTTAAAAAATTGATAACGATGGGTAGTTGTGAAATACCGTTGTGAAATAAAAACCGGCGATAAATGGAAAACTTTCCGAGAGTAATTACGTTTCAATTCAATATTACAATTGTGCGGGTACCTAACGAGCTGCGGAACCTTGCTCTCTTGATACGTGGCCCAACGCGCACTTGACCACGTTTTTTTTTTCAGCTTCGTACCGCACAGATTTATGACGGCAGCTTGTATATGAAAATATATGTATCCTCGCATGCATGGGAAAGGAGAGGGAGAGAGAGAGAGAGATAGAGAAAGAGAGAGAGGGAGAGAGAGAGATAGAGAAAGATAGAGAAAGAGAGAGAGAGAGAGAGAGAGAGAGAGAGAGAGAAATGAGTAGAGCAGGTGCGTCGATTCTAGGATTTAGAGGTCAGTCATCAGCCGAGAGAGTCGACCTCGACCCGATTCGCGACAAGGTCCGCCGTCGACTCCCCTCTCCGAGAGGGCCAGCGGTGCCCGTTCGTAATCCTTTGCTCTCGTCATACCCACGACAACGTCCATTCAGTGTACTTGCACTCCAAACCCTGCAGGCCACGTTGTAATACGCACAAAGCCGGTGAAAAATCAAAAACAAAAGAGCGACAACGAGCTACCATCGAAATTTGGAATCGCTCCTTACGTTCAATCACGAAAAGATTTATCGATTCCTACATTCATACGACGTTGAAGTTTGCATCGTTGGAATGCGACGATTTTTTTTCTTCACTTTTCATTTTTATCATTATTCAAAACCGTTTTTTTCGCAAATTGAGGTCGAAAATCCCTAATATTAGGACGTTGAATAAGTTCTCGCTGTTTTATAACAGATGGCGTTACCGGAAACCGCGTACGCGTAGCTTGAGATGCTAACGCATCTGTAAAGAAGTACTATAAGCAAACTTGAAGTTCATGTCATTTCGCCGACGTGTAAACACCTTTTTTTCATAGTGTTAAACAGGTCAAATTTCGTGGCTGAAAAGAGTATTTGCGGGGGATGTTACTACACTACTTTATTCAAAAAAAAGTCTGCAGCTGAATGACACAGAATTCTTGTTGAGACTTACGGCGACCATGCTCGGTCGGGAAGAACATGCAGAGATTGGTATAGACGGGTCGAAAATAATGATTTTGATGTGTTGAATTGGAGGTATTGCTCCATGAAGACTCATGTCAGATGCCTAGCTGAACTTGCAGAATAATAGTTGAATTATCCGATTGTTAATAACTGCATTGTGTGAATAACTGTTGTGTGATCAACTCCTAATGCAGGAGTTGATCACACAACAGATCACACAACACTAACTGTTGTTAATAACTGTTGGGAAACACTGAGATAACACTGGGAAACAGTTATTAATAACTGTTGTTCGATCAACTGCATTGTGTTCATAACTGTTGTGTGATCAACTGCATTGTGTTAATAACTGTTGTTAATAACTGTTGATCACACTGGGAATTTCAGTTGATCACACTGGGAAACAGTTATTAATAACTGATGTGTGATCAACTGCATTGTGTTAATAACTGTTGTTAATAACTGTTGATCACACAACAGTTATTCATAACTGTTGTGTGATCACATGCATTGTGTTAATAACTGTTATGTGATCAACTGCATTGTGTTAATAACTGTTGTTAATAAATGTTGATCACACTGGGAATTTCAGTTGATCACACTCGGAAACAGTTATTAATAACTGTTGTGCGATCAACGGCATTGTGTTAATAACTGTTGTTAATAACGGTTGATCACACTGAGAATTTGAGTTGATCACACTGGGAAACAGTTATTAATAACTGTTTTGTGATCGACTGCATTGTGTTTATAACTGTTGTTAATAACTGTTGATCACACTGGGAAACAGTTACTGATAACGGTTGATCACACAACAGTTTCGAAACGTTTGAAAGCATCGGGAATCATTTCTCTTTTAATAAAGCATTAATTTTCGCGAAGAAAAACAGTGAGAACTTATTCAACATGCCAATGAGAATACGTAAAAACATTCGAGCGATTTTCACAGCCAAAATTGCCCAAAAAACAATTGAGCAATTTGAAGAATGAATTTTCAAATGACGAGAAAAAGATACAATAATAGAGCTCGAATCACACGGGAAGCCAAAAAACAAAATGGAGGGGACGTGGAGGAGTGGGAGGGAAATAGAGGGTCGAGGAAAACGAGAAAATTCTTACGTGCGCACCTATCAGCATAATCTCTGCCATTGGGAATACCACGATCGGGTTTCAGATAACACGATAATCGTACATACTGTATGTGATGTTCTATTAATAGAAAATGATTTTTCAACATAACGCGTCGCACGTCGATTTTCGAATGGATACGCTTACGAGCCTCTGGATAATTAATTTTTTTTCTATAATTATCTTGCCATCATAGTGTAAGCTAACGATGAAAATATACACTTTTTTTCATCCTTGTTAGCATACAAGGTACATTTTTTCCGACGTTGAAGTTGGTGCCGTTGGAATGCAACGATATTTTTCTTTATTTTCATCGGCAAAAAAAGAATTTATTTTTCGTTGCATTCCAATGATGCAAACTTCAACGTTATCATTTTTTACAATTTGCCAGTCAATCCTTTTTTTTACAATAACTAATAAACAAATAAAATGCTTCGCCGAAAATGCAATAATTAAAAATATGTTTCGTATTTACTATTGGAAAATAGTAAATACGTGGCACGTGGCACTTGGCGTATTCGATTTCAAAGTTGTTCGATGATCGCAAATCATCATATCGCTTATCCTCTAAAAAAACAGCCATAACATAGAAAAATCGTTTATTGCAAATGGCTACGTATTATTTATACCCCTCAAAGAGGTTGACAAATTTCACAATAATTAAAATCATTGCAGGCTAATTTATATCACAGTGGCGTCACGAATGTGACGAAAAAATCAGAATGCGTTTTTTCTCAAAACAGCATTTTTGTGTTGACAGTTTTCTAGTCGACTAGCGATATTCCAACTAACTCCTATTTGCCATCTATTCAGTTGCGTAATTTCCCGGGGGGTTTTCCGATCAGGTTGACACATTTTCTATGAACCCGTTCGATTAGAGGGGGGAGGGTCTTGCGCCTTTTATTCCTTATTGGCTATTGCAGAACGAGTGAGACGTCGGATCAGCGTGACTGCGACTCACGTGGATGATCGTGGGCACGGCAATAAGGGACTCAAGTGATTCGAAACGTGGGCACGGGCAACTTTACATGCAAAGCGGATGGACGCAAATACACAAACGTCAATGGAGACAGGGCATTTTTATTTATATCCATGTCATTATTGGCTATTAGCGTATCTAACTGTGTCGAAAACGATCCTTGCAGATTTCGAAGACATTGTTCATTTATCGTCTTGAAGTTTGCATCGTCGAAACTCAACGAAATTTATTTTTATTTTTGTCATCACTCGAAATATTTCGTTGCAAATTTGGTTGTAGAATCTGGAAACAATAACAAAAAAACGTTCGAGGAATTCTCGTAGCTTTAATGTGCCGAAAACTTTTGATGATAACAAGTTGACGACTAAAAAAATGAATTTTCGTTTCATTCCAACGATGCCAACTTCAACATCACGTTTTGGGGAATGGAAGGATCTTGCAATGGATTTTGTATAAATATAGGTTTATAAAAAATGTTCGAGACATTCTCGTAGCTTAAAAGTGCCAAAAACTTTTGATGATAACAAAAAAAATGAATTTTCGTTTCGTTCCAACGATGCTAACTTCTACATCATGTTCATTTTGGGGAATTGAAGGATCTTGCAATGGATTTTGTATAAACATAGGTTTATAAAAAAATGTCGAGTCATTCTCGTAGCTTAAAAGTGCCAAAAACTTTCGATGATAACAAGTTGACGACCAAAAAAAAATGAATTTTCGTTTCATTCCAACGATGCTAACTTCAACATCACGTTCATTTTGGGGAATGGAACGATCTCGAAATGGATTTTGTATAAATATGGGCATACAATTATCTAACGGTGATGTTGAAGACATTGGGGTTTACATAATGTGCAGGATGGGAAATGATGTCTTCAAAACTACCATCCACATGTTCGTATACTTGGAGTGAGCATTTTATCTGATTCATACGCGACGACTAGCCAAAAGA
This sequence comes from Ophion slaviceki, assembly GCA_944452715.1. Lineage (NCBI taxonomy): Eukaryota > Metazoa > Arthropoda > Insecta > Hymenoptera > Ichneumonidae > Ophion > Ophion slaviceki. The sequence goes on from OX101789.1 coordinate 33,508,218, forward strand.
GAATCTCGCTGCTATTAATATGCAAAACCGCGTGTTGTGACTCACGACGCGAAAAATGCCCTTCGACTTTCGGCACAACGAGCATTGAGGGTACGGCAATCGATTCTTTCAACGTTGTCGATCTTTGTCGGAATTTTTTTTACCGCAGATGAAGGGTTATTGGCGAAAATCGGCAAGACAGAGGGGAGGGAGAGACGCGATGTATCGGAGGGAACGATTCCGCGACAAATCGCAGGTGAACGGGAGCGGAGAGGAAAGGAAGGAGATTGAGTGCGAAGCGGTATAGGGAAGGCCGATTACTGTGTCAGTAGGCTACCGATCGCTGTTGCGCGCCATCTCGTAGCAGCGTTCCGACCGAATTCGGCGGGCGAAGAAATCGAGACCGGAAAAGCAGTCTCTCTCTCTCTCTCTCTCTCTCTCTCTCTCTCTCTCTCCCCCTCTCTTGGTTGCTGATTGTATATTTTTATTCTTATTTGATTTCATTTTACTGCGGATTATTTTTTATTTTGTGCTCCGGTGTTTTTCTTTTTTATTATTTGTATTATTGTGAAATAATTTTTGCATTATATAGACTCACTTATTTTCTGTTTTTGAATCGAGTTTTTCTTTTTATTTTAATTCGACAAATTGCTCCGTTCTTTCATCCAGATCTTTCCCCATCGAAGAAAAACAGTTGCTCGAAATAAAGAGCCTTCATATTTTCAATTAATCGTTTCTCCGCGATGTTCCGACTCAGCTTCGTAAGCGTGCTTTTTTTAAATTCATTTTCGATGACGCTGAAGTTTGCATCGTTGGAACACAAAGATATATTTTTATTTTATTTACTTTTTTACTTTTGTTATTATCCAAAGGCTTGTTGTGGCAAATTGAAGTCGTACTTTTCTAATGAGACTAGGTAGAACCGTTGGAGCGATTTTCACAGCCCAAATCGATAACAAACTCGAGTAAGTAAAAAGAATTAATTTTCGTTGTATTCCAACGATGCAAACGTCAACGTCATCAGTTTCAAAGGCGTTACGAAGTTTTTCTTAGAATCCCGTGAAACATTTAACTTCGAATATGTCGATTTTTTTTATATATTAAATTTATTTTCAACGAAATTAAACATTTCTTAAATTATCATCAAACTCTCGAATATTCTGAGGCATTTTTTTAAATTATCATGAGAGACTTTGTAGCAACGATATTGCCCAATTAATTTCTTTCTGATTATGCATATCATTTTTTTTTCGCCAAATTCACTCTCACTTGACTTGCCCTTCAATTATAAAAATGTCGATTGTCCAATGAACGTCGAGGACGAGGAGTGGGCGAAACGCGTGCCTCGACGTCGATGAACTGTTATTTTATATTTCATACGCAGATATACCAACGAATGTATGTATGCGTGTTTTTATCGAAAATTGCACAACGTATTTGTCACGTTCGATCTTCGGTCCTATGAATACCAACGGGATATTTGTTAATTAATATTCATAATTATTTTTATGAATTCTACGAGTAATTTGATGAGTTTTAATTCGATTTTCGCGGAGGTGCAACAAAGAGTACGAAAACGCGAATGTTGACGAAATGCGAAAAAGTTGACACAGGCAGCATATATTGTGCAGTCGAGTACGCGATGTAAAAAAAAAAACCCCGGAGTATCGGGAATTTCCGATAATCCACTATCGTTTGTCTCACAGTCAGATAACACGAGAAACAAAAGACTGACGACATATTCATATATATATATGTGTGTGTATATATATATATCCATATGTTATCGACTAACGAACAGATCGTAACCGTGATACGAGAACGTAAAATGTCAAAAAGATAATCCGCAGAATTCACCTTATTCCTCAGCAATCTCCTCTTTTTGCTAGTCACGTAATTTAACGAGCATCCGAACAAATTTAACGAACGCCCGTAGAAAATCCCCATTCGCGTCACATTAGACAAACTCGCAAATATTTTCGAATCGATTTGAAGTGTATTAATTTTGTTCGGGGTCTGATGTTTCCAGCAGTTCGTTTTTATCGAAATTTAATCAACTGATTTTTTCAATCACTCGCGGACGAAATGATTAATTTACTCAATGTACCAAAATGAGCTCGATCGAGCCGAAACATGATGTCGAAGTTTTCAACGTTGGACTGCAATTAAAATTTGTTCGAACAGCCCTAATTTTTTCTCAAAGATTTCGAATGTAGTAGCAATGTAAATGTAAACACGACAGTTTTTTTATAATCTTCATCAGAAGTTTGCAACCTAATTTGTTGAACGAATTTTTTTTTTGATCGGGTAAATATGAAAATAATGAAATAACCGAAAAAAAAGACAATTTTCTTGAGCATTGAAGTTTGGATCGTTGGAATACAACGAAAATTCATATTTATATTTTTATTTCCTTATTTTCATTATGGTACCGAATATTTTGTGCATATTTCAGTTGCAGATCTGCCGATAAGCGTGTTGAAAAATCGTCGAGGGATTTTGACAACTAAAATCTCCTAAAAAAAATAAGAAAAAGTCGACGAAATTATTTTTCGTTGCACTTCAACGATGCAAACTTCAATCCCATGTGCTTAATCCATCCTACTCGTCTGCATCAATTTTTATTGACGTTTTTACATGACGATAAAAAAATGTTTTTGTCGGTTGTACATTTTATAAAATTTTGATAAGTTTAAGATGAATGAAAAAAATGTTCTCCAATTTTTTTTAATCCGTAAAAATAACCGTACGACCTTCAGAGATATGAGAAAAAAAATATTGTGGCCTCGGGATCGCGGTGCTCGGTGCGCCGGTCGATTTGACGTGAAGTCGCCCGTGTACTTATCGCTTTGAGGATACACGTTTTTACCGAGCAAGCGAGAATGAGAAAGGGAGATAGACAGATAATTTTTCCGTAAATTTATTCGAGTATGCGTGCGTGCGTCAGTGTAGGTGACAAGTTCGTTTCTGACTTATCGAAATCTTAGCCAAATATATACTTGTTTTCGAAATGGCAAGCGGGGAGTCGTTGCGAAGCCAACGAGACGGGGAGAGATACCAACAAAACTCGTTTATGTATACCGGGAGTACATTTTTTTTTCTCGATAATTATATTCATCGTATCTCTCCAAGTTCGCCCCGAGTCTTGTAAAATCGGCTTTAACATTCTCCTGGTCTTTTCACGACGAACATTAATTTGAAAAAAAGCTTCGAATATTCTCTCGCTTCGATTTTCAAATAAGCGAATAAAATCAGAGGAAACAAAACTAAAATCACAGTTGAGGTCAATAATTGTCAATAATGTGAATTAATACCAATTGTCAATAATGTGAATTAATACCAATAGAAAAATAAGGTTCTTCAGGCAGTCTTCTCGTCTATATCTAGTCACCTCTATTCAATCGAATGATTTAAAATTTGGGATGAACATTCACTATATATTCCTCTATCGTCCATATCTCGGGCATTGCGAAATTATCATTATCATCATTTAATTAAAAAAAAATAGGGTGAAAAATAAACTTTTTTTAGAGGGTCGCCATTTAAAACGTTTTTTCTTCTTTTTCGTACCTGCCATGACACTAATTCATCGACAAAATTGTATTTTTTTTCTGTTTCAGATGAATGGGAGCTTTGGAATCATGTCAACCGCCTTAACCCTTTTTTCACGGCCATATTTCGAAGCCCATAACTTTTTCAATTTCAATGTTTTTGCCCAAAATTTGTTTCGTAAGTTCCTGAAACATCAATAAAAAAACTGTAAAAAATGGACACTAACAATTTTTTTTTAAATTTTATCAAACACGAAATTTAGGCCTCTAGACTAAAATACTGCCTTGACTTCAAAAACTCAAAAAAATTTTAAACTTACATATTCATAATTAAAAACCGTTCTCATTTTGTTTCAGATAATTTAATTTCGTTCTCGGCGCGTTCGACGAAAATAAATGATAAACATTTTTTTAAATATCGTTTTTCGAAATTCGTGACTGCCTTTTCCACAAGTGTAGAATAAAAATGTTTTTTTATTTTATTTATTTTTTTTTTCAAATTTGATAACAAAAATCCGCAAACGAGGTGGATCTAAGCTTTGCTGCGCTTGTCTTTATCGACGTGCAATTAAAACGAAAATAAGTATAGTGCCTATAACGAGTGTATTAATAATTTCGTAAACTTTTCGAAATTCTTGACCTCTTTTCCCAGAAATAAACGACCGCGAATAAATTTTTTACTTATTCCCTCGCAACGGCTTTTTTTTCGTTCCTTCGAATGCAGAAAAGTATCCGCGTATCGAATGAGGTTTCGAGCGGTAAAGATCGTCGATACAACGATCGAGCATTGTTCCGAGTATAATAAATCAGATATAACTCCGATTCGGTTGAACGTTGGCGGTGGGAGGGGGGGGGGGGGGTGGAGTTTCACCTTCGTTACGCACGATCAGCCACAGGAGACAATTTTCAATCTCGTCGCTATATACACGTGAATAATAAAAATATAACACGCGAATAATCACAAAAGTTTCGTCGCAACGTATCTCGGTCGAGTGTTGAGTATTTGTGCTCATTCGACCGAGACGATGGAGCACGTAGCAAACAAAGAGGGGGCCGGATTGAAATTCCGTACTTTAAATGATTAGAACGCTCAAAACTCCAAAAGAATGCTATAAAAAATCTGAACACCGTCAAAATAATTCGGCTATGGAAGTTTTTAAAGTTTCAACATTTTCAATAAATCGACGAATTATTTCAAGAATTTTTTATATTGAGAAGTGACTTTACGTCAATTTTCAAATTTGTCTCCGAAAGAAAACTCCGAAAGAATACTAAAGAAAAATATTATAGAAAATCTGAACACGAATTTCAAAATTGACGCAAAATCACTTCTTAATAAAAAAAATTCTCGAATTAATTCGTCGATTTATTGAAAATTTTGTAACTGTTAGAACTACCATAACCGAATTATTTTGACGGTGTTAAGATTTTCGGAGTTTTGGTCTTTCGTGTAAAATTCTTTCGGAGTTTTGAGCGTTCTGATCATTCAAGGTTCAGAATTTCAACCCAGCCCCATCTCCAATTTCGGAATATTGAATTTCGGAATTTTTACCGTCGGAGCATTTAAAGTTCGGAATTTTGAACCAGCTCCAAAAAAAATTATTCTCACTACAATAAATTAAGAAATTAAATGTCAGGGAACAAAAACGAAAATTGGCTGTGCGTTTGTTTGGGTTGTCAAATGGATGAGCTGTCAAAAGGGATGTGATCGTTAAAGCCCGGAAGGCCACGATAAATAAATGAAAGATCTATTTCCAAGAAGAAACAGATCTCTCCCATTTATCAATCACGAGCAAAATTATCGCACCCACGAATCTCCCGAGAAGCTCACAAAGTGACGTTTCACTTTTGTCGTATCGTCGTTTTTTTTTTCTTTCCTATCGGTCACGAGTCCCAAAGGTGATGAAGAATCGCAGATTTACGTACAATGAAGCACGGGCCGCTTCCGGCGCGGCATCATTCGCGCGGTGACGAAAACAAAGAAGTCGCACGACGATAAATTTAGTCCGCGCGCGCTCTCGAGGCATATCCCGAAGAGAAAAAAAACCATCACTCGAACAGTCGATATTGTTCATTGATTTGTTTAAAATCGTTAACTTGTCATCGCCCAATTTTGTATCGCAGTTTAACGGACTTTTTTGAAGAATTGCGTTTTCCGAAAATATTTTTGTTCGATAGTATTACCTTTTAGCCATATTCCCTGAAAATTTCATGGAAATATTCCTAAAATTAAATGAGCTCAGACTTTCAACGCGTTTTTCTCGAAACACTGTTTTTAAAGGCGGTGGACGCCCTATCTCGAGAACGACTTGATGGATTGCTTCCAAATTTACAGGAGATACGACGAGAAACATTCAAAGGTCGTTGACGATCTCACATTTTCACAATCCATCATCATTTTTCAATAGTCACGTAAAAACTACGACTTTTTTCACAAATTTTGTTTGTTCGAGTTTCAAATCGTCGCCGCGTTGTAAAAAAAAATTATTTTTAAAATCGACGATCGTCAACGACTCCTACATATTATTAGCTCGAATAACCCGTTTGGTTTTGAGATTTCGGATGAACCGTTTAAGCTAGAGAGTGTCCACCGCCAAACGTGGCGAAAAAAATTTCATCATCAGCCGGTGGCCATGTTTTTTCTGTATTTTTTGCTGATTATTTTTTGCTCTCTATAAATGTACCATGGTGTTTAAAAAACGCGTTTCTTCTTCACCAACCGTTTCCCAGAGAAAGAAATTCGGAAATTGTCAATTTTTTCCGGCCTCTAGGCAGATGTACCCCCTTAAAGCTTTTTCTTCCAAGTTCTACAATCCAAACGCGCAGCAAAATATTTCGACTGATAGCAAAAAAGAAGAATTTTCGTTACGCATCAACGTTGCGTCACGACGAAATCGTTTTTAAAATTCCACCAGTACGTTAATTCGACGAAATCGAAAATTCTTCCATTAACTTAACATTCAATTTGTGCAATAAATAATTCCTTGGCACGGCCCCGGATGTGTCAGCCAAAGTAATTTCGTTCTCCAGTTAACGCTTTGGCATCGCGAGCGAGAAGAGAGGTGTTATTTTTTCGCGATATCGTTCGTTTATTCAAGTGTTTTCTTTTTTGTTCAGCTCGTCGCTAATTATATGCGTATCCGTATAACTCCGTGACGAGCAGACCCCGCGCAAGCGCGACGCGAATAAGTATGGACTCCTCGTTTCTGCGTTGACATCCAACAACGAGGCTCGTAACGCAAAACATTATTGCTCCAATTGCTTCTCGTCCCCGCCACACCGCATGGAGGCCCTGCATTCTTAATCGTCAAATACCCCCTCCCCCTCCCTAAAAAAACCGCCGCCGAAATTGCACTCAATAATTAAAATGTGAATAATCCATTTCTTACAAAAAAAAGATTTAAAAAACATCGCCGACGATCGTCGATCGCGAAAAATCGTTTGATGAGTACTACTCGTAATAACCCTAGAATGGTACACTTATTTTTTTGCCTTCTAAAGGCACACTGGGACACAAAACGTACCCCACGCGTTGGACCCGATTATCGGGGTTATAAATAGTGAATAAAATGTTTGGAAGCACATGATTTTCATCGTCTTTTAACGAGGAAGACAATGGTACCATTTAAAAATTTGAGAAAATTCAAAAAGAGTCAAAGTTTGAACCAAAGGGAAAAGAAAAATTTCAATTGGTAAAATTGAATACTTTATACAAAATTCGTGGGACACGAACGTACCCCAGGGTACCATTATAGGGTTAATTTTCAACCCGGAGAATAGCAACTTCCGGCCATAAGAATACGCGAGAGCTTATGATGTTGAAGTTTGCAAATTCGTTGTTTTAATTGCCGACCCCCCCCCCCCCCATTCCCACCGTAAAAATCACTCAAACGTTTTCACGTACTATTCTTAGAGATTTATCATCTCGATTTAGAAAAAAAAGGCTTTGGATAACGATAAAAATAAAAAAAATTAAAAAAGCAGAAAAAAATCGTTATCCCAACGATGTAAACTCCAACGTCGTGAGAAGTTAGGGAACTTACGATTTTTCTCGTGCAACGAAAACAAAAAAAGGAAAATCGCCACGCTGGTGTCGTCGATCAGGGTGTACGTGTACTCGATTGTGTACGTATCGGTAGTTAAGAAAGTGAATCGCAAAAGGCGAACACGAGGCGCGGGCACTGTCTCTTGAAAACCCGGAAGCAATCAAGCTCGCGTTTCTCCACGACTCCCCCCTGCCCCCGCACTCGCGTTGACCAACACACATAGCTGTGGTCTTGTCACTTCCGGGCACTCGTGCCTCGTTTCCTTCACTCGGGGAAAGGAAATTTCGAAGACAGTCGACTTCGAGGACGATCGTCTTCGAATCACAGTAGCCGAATCCCCATACTCAACACAACGCAAGCCTCGATGACTTGGGATTCGCTTTTGGATAAGGATGAGCATATTCATAAAAATATAATTTCTGGGACCGTCCGGTCTTCAAAGTCGACGATTTTTCGAGAATCATTTGAGGACCGTCTTCAAGGGCCAGTTGGGTTCATCGTCAACATTATGTAGATGCTTCAAAATATCCTACTTTTTCAAAAAATACTCTTGGTTATTTGGTTTATCTAGAAAAGTCTTCTTTTCAACTTTAAACGTTAAGGAAACTTTATGAAAAAAGCTCTTGTGCAGAATTTTCATACAAACCAATTCGAACATCTGACTTTTATAGCCTGCGGTGTAAAAAAAATGTACTACGCATATCGTGCCAATTGCTTCAAAAAGTCAAGTTCAGATGATTAAAAAACAAAATAACATAAAACCCAAAATTTCGCAAAACCGTGGGACTTTTACGAGACTGAAATTTCTGCATGTAGTAGGACATGATCGATCGACAGTTGCAGGATTATCCATCCATAGCAGGACACCCTGTATATACATATATGTTGATTCCAACTGGCCAGATTCCACGAAGCGAGTACGCAACGGCAAAAAAATTGAAACTCCATTGAAACACGCGAGAAATCGAAACCCGCGCGCGGTCTCGCGAAAAGCAACAAGTCGCAAACAACAATAAGAAAAATGAAGAACAAAAAACAGCACTATCCGCTTGCGGCCGAGTCGACCGCGTCTTATCGGCCCGCGAGCGAGAAAAGCCCGAGCGAGAATGCTAAACGATCGTGACTTCGTAATTTTTTGTTCAATCTAAATGATCCTTTATCGTTTTTTTTAAGCGCTGATAAATATTCATTGCACCGCTCTCGACGGTGACTTGGCTCGCCTCTCGACGGTGACTCGGTCAGTTAGAACGTTGAAAAAAAAGAAACGCTCAACCGGATAGTAGAGAAAAAAAATTAAGGATATTGAAAATGCAACGAAACTGTTAATTGCGCGGTTATTGCGACCTTGCGGTCTGCATTCTTCAAAAAAGGGAGGAAGGGAATTCTCAAAACAAAAAAAAAAAAACAGTGTCCATCAATTGTGAAAATCGTATAGAACCGATGCTGTTGAGCTTTGCGCCGTTGGAATGCAACGAAAATTCTTTTTTGTTTTTCTCATTTCTTTATTTGTATTACTTTTTAAACTCTTTTGTGCAGGTTTAGTTTATGGATCCCTAGCGAGGCTCTTTAAAAATGTTTGTGATTATTGTAGGCCAAATAGGCCATGAAAAAAATTGGGCAATAAGGGAAAAAATATTTTCGTTGCGTTCCACCGATGCAAAATTCAATATAATCAGAACCGACGGTACAGAGGTTTGACGAAGAATAAATATCGTGGACGTTAAAGTTTACATCGTTGGAATGCAACGAAAATGTTTAAAATGAAATCGAATGCCGAAGTGGCCGAGACTGGCCAGAATGTTCCTGAATGTTCTGGAAGGTTCCAAAATGTTCCCCAATGTTCCACAATGTTCTAGAATGTTGGCGAATGTTGTAGAATGTTTCAGAATATTATAGAACCTTTCAGAAGGTTTCGAGAATGTTCTAGACTGTTATAGACTCTTCCAGAAAGTTCGAGATTGTTCTAGAAAGTTCTAGAATGTTCTAGAATGTTCGAGAGTGCTGGAGAATGTTGTACAATGTTGCAGAATGGTATAAATGTTCCAGGGTGTTCGACAATGCTGTAGAATGTTCCAGAATGTTCTAAACTGTTGTAGAATCTTCCAGAATGTTCTAGAATGTTCTAGAATGTTCTAGAATGTTCTAGAATGTTCTAGAATGTTCTAGAATGTTCTAGAATGTTCCAGATTCTTCTAGAATGTTCTAGAATGTTCCAGAATCTTCTAGAATGTTCTAGAATGTTCCAGAATCTTCTAGAATGTTCCAGGGTGTTCGACAATGTTCTGGAACATCCCAGAAGGTTCTGGATCTTTGGAGGGACTTCCTGTTAATTTTTCATTCTTTTAATGCACATTTGACAGCAGCCGGCTGACTTTGTCTGAGCGAAGCGAGGGTAACTCCGGCTAGTTTTTAACATGAC
>OX101789.1:33518412-33705912 GCA_944452715.1 Ophion slaviceki
GACCCAAGGCGTTTTTCAAATCGTTGTATTCCGGTAAATGTGCATTTTTTGTTTTTTTTTTGTAGATACGTTTTTTGTAGTAAATTATCCATATTTTATGGCCCTGAATTTATGTTTTGACGAAAACGAAAATTGAATGTCAAAACATTCGGGCGAATAGATCCCCGCATTTTGCGATACAATGAGTGACAGAAAATTTTTGTTGTCAAAACGACCCAGTGTGCACTCGAAGGGTTGAGCTGAATTTAAAATTCAATATTCTCCTCTTATAAAATATTGATATGTTTCGAATTAAATAAAAAATTAAATATCGACGTCTTATAAAATATATGCTCAAGCTCTTTCAATTATCGAACTCTCATTCTACTTATTCCGTATTACGTAGTCGTTTAATTTCGCGCAACAACGTATTTTTCGCATGCCGTCAAAGTTTGCATCGTTAGAAAGGAGCGAAAGTTCTTTTTTACATTTTCCAAATTTTCATTATTATAGAAGATCCGTTATTCACAGATTTTGATCGTAGATCGCTAGATGAATATCTTTAAGAATGGTTGAAGAAGTTTCTTCGCGCAAAATCTGAAAAACAAGTTACAAGAATTGAATAATATTGATTTTCGTTGCATTCCAACGATGCAAACTTCATTTTTTCTCGCCAATGTTCGTACAATTGAAGTTCTACTGTAGTAGAAAAAAAAATAATGTTCCTGCATATCTCTATTTTTTAAATAGTTTGAAAAATGAATACTTTTTAGCCGATTGTTTTATACAAATATTATTTTAACTGTTCGTTAATGGAAGTACCTGGAAAATACATCGAAAAAAGGCGAGAGGGGCAAATATTTTCGTCACTCACTGTACATTAGTATTGTGTACAATACGTGTATGAATATAAATATTGAACAACAAGACATTTTATTTGATTTGCCATTATATCCATATGTGCATACGTGTATATATATATATATATACACACGTAAAAAGGTTGCAACGTTGTTATATAGCTGTATACTACGTTGCGGGGGTCCCTGACCTACGTTACTTTCCCGCATAGGCTATCCCCGGCGGAAGAACCCTCGAGAACTCGCGAGTTCTACATACCGTCGGGAGCCTTCGCTTCCACGCTGCCTGCGCGATAGAAAAAGGATGCATTCACGATTCTAGCCACGGGCGTACTCTCGAAAAATGAAAAAAACAAAATAAACAAGGAAAAATTTTCGTCTAAAGGACGAAGTGCTGATAAAAGAGAAATGCACTTCGAGGATTTTGTCCCGAGGCGCGAGAAAATATTGCAAAGAGAAAAAAGAGAACGTAAGTGCGAACCAACAAACGTCGTCGACTAAACATTTTTCCTTTTCAAGCAGTACAGATTTTTTTTGGTTGTATAGCTTTCGATAAATAATATCTTTTGTTTAAATAATATCCAATAAGTTTGGTTTGCATTGTTATTATTTAACTTGAAGGTATTTCCAGTACCTTTGAACAGTTCAATAATTTTAAAATTGGAATAATATCCATCAAATACATAAACTATGACATTGAAGGTTGCATTGATTTTTCCATTATTTTATTTTTACCATTATCCAAAGTTTTTTTTTCAGGAATTGAGATCGTAAATCTCTACCGTGCCAAAACGTTTGAATGATTTTCACAAGCTAAATAGGCAAAACAAAATTTGATCAATTAAAAAGAATTCATTTTCGTTGCGTTCCAACGATGCAAACTCTACGTCATCATATACTTTTCTACGAATCAATCCATCTTGAAATTCCTTGCCAATTTTATTTTCTTTTTTTTTCTTTCTTTCTCCGTTCCGGAGCATAATTTGACACTTTTTTTCGCGCTCGACGCGCGAGTCCCAACGGATTTCAGCTCATCGTGACTGAGCGGTGAAAAATACGAGATTAAAGTAAATAATAAATAAGAGCAAGAAAAATAAAAATAGGGAGGAAAAAAAGGCGAGAGAAAGAAAAGCAATCGATAACGCGAGGTGGGCGGATGCGGGAAATATCGTGACCTTGCGCACTCTTCCGCGCGCGTCTCTCTCCGCATAGTCTCGTAATTATCTCGCGCATAATGCGCGTGCGGGTATGTATTCCGAGCGCGCTCTCGCGGCTGTTTCGAGCGACGCGTGTGCATTCGGCGACGACGATGCGTCGTTTGTCGCGACCGCATTTATCAACTTTTGTTTACCGTTGCACATTTTTACGAATTTGGCGATTTACGATAAAACAAATAAATTTATAACAATAATAGTAATGAACGAAATGACACAATAATTGTTACTATTATTAAATTGATTAATAACAATAATATCAATAATCATTAATAAAAGGAGACAACAATAGTTATTATTATTAAATTAATTAATAAAAATAATAAAATAATAACGATAATTAACAAAATGAAACAATAATAGTTATTATCATTAAATGAATAAATAACCATAATAATAACAATAGTGACAAAAACAATTAACAAAATGAAAAAAATAATATTTATTTTTATTAAATGAATTAATAACTATTATTATTATTATGATATTAATATTATCTATTATTATATTGATTATTATAAATTAATTATATGATAATAATAAATATTATTCATGTTCATAATGATTCAATTAATTCATAACCATTGTTAAGCTCAATGATAAGAATAATAATATAGGTTTATTATTAAAATGACGCAATTATAAATAATTGCTCATGTTACGGCGATTATTTTTTTGCCCCAAAAAGATTAAAGAATCTGAGCAATGCTGAAAATTGCATCGTTGGAATTTAACGAAAACTCTATTTTCGTTTCCGTTTATTGCGTTCTTTTTATCGGTATACAGTATCCTTTATTCTTTAGAATTGAATTGAAGGTCTCGACTGAGGATAGCAAAAAAAAACAGTCGTGATGTTAAACAACACGAAACGCGTCGTCGAATAAATACCTCAACGAAAAATGTCGGCGATTTGAAAAAACTTGATTACCACTGCATTCTCCAACGATGCAAACGTCAGAATCGTGCAATGAAGCTGTACCTCGTTTCCCATATTATTTGCGCGATTCGCAATAAAGTGATCGAGTATTTCGTTGTTTGTTTTTTTATTTTCTTCGCGCGTAGATAAATAAAACATCACACTTGGTAAGGGGAATCCTCTTGGATGTTTTTTTTAACTCGTTATTACCCAATCTTTTTGGCACTTTCAGGCGACTAGAATGACTAAAGTATTTCACAAGACTTTTATAATTTATTAGCAAGCCAAATTTGTAGCTATTTATTACTCTAAATATTCTCACAAAATATTTCAAAACTTAAATCACTCAAAATGAATATTGAGTGAGAAAAAAAACCGAGTTTTCGTTGCGTTACAACGATGCAAAATTCGAATCGAAGTTTGCATCGTTGTAACGCAACGAAAACTCGTTTTTTTCTCACTCAATATTTATTTTGAGTAATTTGAGTTTTTAAATATTTAGGGAGAATATGTTGAGTAATAGTTACAAATTTGGGTTACTAAAAAATTATAAAAGTCTTGTTAACTATTTTAGTAATTCTAGTCGCCTGAGAGTGCCAAAAAAATTGGGTGATAGCGAGATAAAAAAAAATCTCCGTTGCGTTACAACGATGGAAACTTCAACGTCATTGAATACGACGTATGGAGAGTCACCATATCGAAGTTTGCATCGTTGGAACGCAACGCAAGTTCGGTCGCCATTTTCTTCTTTTTTAGCAAATTTGGACTATGAAAGATCGAGTACATCGTCGTTGATGTTTTATTTTTCCTTGCGCGTAGAGAAACATTTCACTGGTTTGAGGAATCAAACAGGGATAGATTTGAAGTTTGCATCATTGCAACGCAACGTAAACTCGTTTTTGTTTCTCACTCAAAATATTTAGTTGCAAATTTGGGTTTTAATTCGAATTTGAGTTAAATAAAATATTTCGAGTGAGAAACAAAAAACGAGTTTTCGTTGCGTTGCTATGATGCAAACTTTAAATCTATCCCTCTCGATAGGATTTTTATCATTTAAAAAAAACGATAAAGGATTTTAATCATTTTTTAAAAAATGATAAAAATCCTGTGAAATATTTTAGTCATTCTCGTAGCTTAAAACTGCCAAATTGATATCGAGTTAACGATTGAAAAGAACATCCCCGTTGCGTTCCAACGATAGAACCTTCAACGTCATTGAATACGACGTATCGAGAGTCATGAAATTCACGCTACGAAAAAAACACTCAAATATTTTTTTTTACGATTTTTATAAAAAAATCTGAAGTCCAAATTTGCCTGATAAGATTTTGGATGTTGAAGAAAATGAAGTAAAACATTTTCTTTAAATTTTTCGTTGCGAGGATGCAAACTTCACTATCGTTGGAGAGTCATCTCGCGCGTAAATTTTTACAGACGCTTTCAAAGGCTATGCATTATTCCCGGCGTATATGAAAAATTCAGCGACGTAACTGATAATCAAGTTCGTGATATTAATACCATAGGAAATGAGGAGACGGGAGTTCGGCCCTTTCGATTGCCAGCAGTCAATGCTGTACGTACATACGTATGGACGTGCTGGCATACTCATCGGAGCAGGATAAAGGAGCCGAGTGAAAGGCAACAATGTGAAGGCTCGTCAAGCGTCTTTTGTACGGAGCATACGGCTCTATATGTTTCAACGTATGGAGTAATATATAAGTATAGACCTTGCGGCTCGCCTCTCGAATTTCAGAGCCGAGAATTGCGCCGATAAGTTGAGCAAATTTTCGCATTATTTTTATTTTTTTTATTCAAAAGTATTTCAAATGTGAAAGAGAAAGAGGAATGTTCGGAGAGAAAGTGAAAGAGAGAGGGAGAGAGTGAAGGGGCTGCTTCGTTATGAGTTGCGAAGGGTGGAGCAGTCTCGTCTGAGGAATAAGACGCCACGAAGAACGACGAGAGATCCGCGAGAGCAAAGGATCGTGCACCAGACGACAAGGACGTTGGCTAAACGAGCGAATTATACAGGCTATAATTGCCACATATAACGTTCCTCTCATCCCGTGAGAAAGTTACTCCAAGAGAAAAATCGGAGCGAGAGAAAATCGAGAGAAAAAATAGCCTCGGTAACGATCGACATAAAAAAAAGAGACTGAAACGACGAAACAAAATTTCAAACAACCCTTTGTGTCCATACCTCGATGATTTCTCTGCGATCATTGAACCAAAAAATATTACATCGAAGTTTGCACCGTTGGAATGCAACGAAAGTTCTTGATTTTGTCATTTTTTTTTTAATTATTTAAAATCTTTTTTTGCGGCTTTTTGGTTACAAATTTTTTGCAAGTATTTTCAAAAACGTTTCAGTGCCTTTCGTAGCACAAATGCGCCGAAAAAAAAGATTGGGAATACGAAAAATATATACTTTCGTTGCATACCAACGATGCAAACTTCAATACCATTCGAAATTTGCATGGTGGTGAAGTTTGCATCGTTGGAACGCAACGAAAGCTATTTTCTACATTTTATTTTGCATGTTTTTATTATTACAAAAGAACTTTTTTTAAGATTTAATTTGTAGATCGCTGAAGAAATATCTTAATAAATTGCCAAAGGATTTTTGTAGACGAAATCTGTCAAAAGAAATTAAAGGAATTCGGAAATATTAACTTTCGTTGCATTCTAACTATGCAAACTTCAATATCATTCAAAGTTTGCATCGTTAGAACGCAACGAAATTTATTTTTTACATTTTATTTTCCATGTTTTTATTATTACAGACGATCTTTTTTTAACATTTAAATTGTAGATCGCTGAAGAAATATCTTAATAAATGGTCAAAGGCTTTTCGTAAGCGAAATCTGTCAAAAGTAATTAAAGAAATGTAGAAATATTAACTTTCGTCGCATTCCAACGACGAAAACTTCAACCTCATGAAGTTTGCATCGTTGGAATGCAATGAAAATTATAATTTTTTTTGGCGACACTTTTTTTTCCTTCCTATTCCGGTTATGAAGATCGCTCCCATTTTTATACGTATGCTTATTAGAGATTTACGATCTCGATCTGCAAGGAAAGTGTTCAATAATGATATAAATAAAGAAATGGAAATTAAAATAGTTGCGCTCCAACGATGCAAGCTTTAATGCGATTAACGAAAAAAACACCCTGAGGTCTTTCACGGAGCTGAAGTTTGCATCGTTGGAATGCAACGAAAATTCTGTTTAACTTATCATTGTCATTATTATCCAAAATCATACACTGCGGTTTTGTTGTAGATCGCTAAATAAAAATCGTTAAAAAGTTTAAATTTACGAAATAAATTTGAAAAACTCATTCTCGTTGCACTCCAACGATGTAACCTTCAACGTCGTGGTCTATCGTCAGTTTTGAAGATTCGAATGCATCATAAAGGGTGTCTCAAAATGACCTGACAATTTGATTTATCAATAAATCGTATTATTTATTTGAAAAGTACGAATCTTTTGATTTTAATATAAAGTACAAAGATGGAGGTTATGTGTGGAACACAATATCCGATAAATGGCCGCCTCGTCCCTGTTTGCAAACGTTCACTCTTTTGACGAAATTTTCAACAACATTTTGGCACTATTGCGGACTATCATCAAGGGAAGGCTCTGCCTTGTTGGGCCAAAAAATGTTCGATTTTTCGCCAATTTTTTATGCGAAAAGTATTAAATATAGAATGTTGATATTTGGTATGTTGACTGAGCGGTCTTTATTGAACATCAAAATATTTTTTAAAGTTTGACAAAACATGGTGGTGGGAGTGGGAGGAGCCACGTATGTCGGTGCGCGGGCGATGACATTCTTCGCTTGCGGAAGTCCTAAGTCCCGGACAGGTGACGTGAAGCGAAAAAATCAAACATATTTTCACTTTGTACAATATTGTGTATAAGTTGACCGAGAATCGAGAAGAAACATTGAAAAATAAAAAAATAGTGAGCGATCGGAAGGAAGTTTGTGTTTTTTTCCCAAACATTTTCGCAGTTTTTTGCTCACTGTTTTTTTATTTTTCAATTTTTCTTCTCGATTCTAGGTCAACTTATACACAATATTGTACAAAGTAAAAATATGTTTGATTTTTTTTGCTTCAGATCACCTGTCCGGGACTTGGGACTTGGCAAGCGAAGATTGTCATCGCCCGCGCACGGACATACGTGGCTCCTCGCACCCCCGCGGCGCCATGTTTTGTCAAACTTTAAAAAATATTTTGACGTTCCACAAAGACCGCTTAGTCAACATACCAAATATCAACATTCTATATTTAATACTTTTCGCATAAAAAATTGTTGAACAATCGGCTTTTCCTTTCAGAAAAGCCCGAAGAAAGAAGTCCAATGGAGTCAAATCGCGCGATCTTGGTGGCCAATTGACATCGCCGCGGCGCGAGACACCACGACCATGAAACTTCGTCTGCAATAACTGCATTGTTTCGCCCGCAGTGTGGCAGGTTGCGCCATCACGTTGAAAGAATATGTCTTCCAAGTCCATACCGTTTACGCCATTTATCGGATATTGTGTTCCACACGTAACCTCCATGTTTGCACCTTACGTTAAAATAAAAAAATTCCTACTTTTCAAACAAATAATACGTTTTATCGATAAATGAAAATGTCAGGTCATTTTGAGACACCATTTGTGTCGACTCGTTTCATGGCTGACGGGAGAAACGAAGTCCTCGCCGCGAGAACGCGGAAACTCATCCGCGCAATTGATTCGTACGTGACTCAAGACGCGGGTAACGAGCCTCCTGCACCGAGAAACAAAAGTGCAAAGAGAAGCGAAAAAGAAACCGAACGAGAGAGAGAGAGAGAGAGAAAAAAAAACAAACGGGAAATCCCGACCCCGTGAAAACAATTGAGCGTGGATATTATCGATTGGTCGGAACGTATGGCGCGTGTATTTTCTCCGCAGGATTTCCAATTCCATGCGCGCCTTGTTTTTCCCATTATATTCCCCGGGGATATAATTGCTCGTGAATAATCGAACCTTCTTTTCCATATACTCGCGATTTTCTCCGATTTTCCGCCGCGAGTGCGCGCAATAAATAAATAGCTTCGAGAAGAATGCAACGATCGTGTCGGATCGAACGATCGATCGATCAGTCTGAGATTCTTAAGGAGGTACGGTGATGACCATGCTAGTAAGCCTAGAGTCTATTTCACGCCGCAATATCGCCACGTTTTGGATACATGTATATGGCCTATTTTTCGAGAAATATTTTTTAAGTATTGAATTTCGAATTTCCTATTATTTTATAATATGGAAAGAACCTTAATAATCTACTACTCGACTTCAGTAGTACGCCATATCGTTGCCGTTTAGCATCGTCGCATTTTCGGTGGCTGTCATCGGTTCCACGCGCCCGGCTTATTATTTTTTGTAGCCGGTTAACATGGAGAATGAAAATACTGTGGAAGTTTATCAAAAGAGTAACGGGATTATACCTGAAGTCGAGTTTAGAGACAAATGTAGATTCTGACGGACAAGAATTAGGAAATGAAAAGATAATATTGCGATTGCAAATAAAAAAACGTCGCGTTGAAGTTAACCTCAATGTCCAATGTTCAATCTGTCCAAAGTCAAAACATGTCATCGATTGTTATGTTATTTTTCCCTTTCCCAATTTTCACAATATTTGCAGGTATAAAAAGGAACGTTTATTTTATATGACGGTTCTCCCATGCTGAATTTATATATAGATGCGTTGTACAGGTACATGTCGCCAGAAAAATTGAGATGCCTTTGCTGTACGTAAAAGAACTTCAAGTAAATATCGACGAGAGGCCCTTTATAACCCATTAAAAAATGTACGGCTTCGCACAATCATATTTTTAATTCGCGTTGAAAATATCCGATAGACGAATCAAATTTGCGCGGGTATCCGGCGTTGCCACACGTCGAGCAAGATGGCTGCTGTTACGTCACGAGAAGTCTCGCTCTCCGAAAACTTCGGTTTTTGCGTCTTTATTTCTAAATTTATTGCTTATTTCTGCGGTGAGCTTTCCAATTCAAGGTGCCTTATCGATCACAAAGATTCAACGAACGCAACCGTCAGTTTTTTTTACGTGTTTCTTGGCTCTAAGTAGCATAAAAAAATCGATATATGAAAGGACAGGCACATTTTGTCGTCTACGTGTGACTAATTCACCAACTTTAACAATTAATAACTCGGAAAGTGTAGGGTAAATCTCGTGGAAACTCCGCATACGCATGGACGAAGGTCTCGACAATGCTATAAAAAAAATCGGGCTTTTATCTTGAACTCGCTCCAATCACCGTACCTCATTAAAGGATGGCTTTTGCGCGGACAATTTGTCTATGTATGGGTATCGATGGGGAAAAAAACAATTTTTTTTCTTCGATAGCAATAAAAGGCAACGAAAGAAAAATCTAGAAAATAGAGTGACCTCTGTAGGTCAATTTTTAAGGGGACAAGCTTAAGATAGACTTTAGACAGATTTATGATATTGAAGTTTCGTTGGAACGCAAAGAAAGTTTCGTAGTCCAATTTTTTTGGACATTTAGCTGTTCCAAATCACTCAAAATTTTTTCGGGATTCTTATGGGAGATTTTCAGCCCGAATATGTAAGAAAAGATTCTGAATGGTAATGAAAATGAGGATAAAAAAATTAAGTGAAATTTTCGTTGCATTCCAACGATGCAAACTTAAATGGCATTTTTGTCAAGAATAACCGCAGGCCAAGGGTCGAGCTATAGACACAAAGGGTTGTTTGAAATTTTGATTTTTCGTTTTACTGTCTTTTTATGATCATTGTTCCTGGGCCCATTATTTTTTCTCCCGATTTTCCTCGGGGTTGAATTTTGCATCATTGGAACGCAACGAAAAGTTTTTTTTTTCATATTTTCATTATTATAGAAGATTTTTATTTATAGTTATTTGTTGTAGATTGCTAAATTTCTTCAAAAATGGTTGAAGGATTTTTGTAAGCAAAATCTGCCAAAAGAAATTCAACGAATACAGAAATATTAATTTTCGTTGCATTCCAATGATGCAAACTTCAGCATAAACATTGAGCTAATAGAGCTCTCAATTTGATCGAATGGTTGTGAAGTTTGCATCGCTGAAAGGCAACGAAATTTTCAAGTATTTACATTTTTTTTGTTTATTATACCAAATATTTTTTGGCACATTTCGATTACAGATTTCCAAAAGAGCATCCTAAAAACTGGTGGAATGATTTGCGTCGCTCAAAATTGCCAAAAAAAATGTAGGTTAATGAAAGAATCATTTTCACTCCAACGATGCAAGCTTCAATCTCATTCGATCGATACATATGTATCGCCGACGTAACCTGACTTTCCAATCGTTCGATCCCTCGCTCTCCCATTTTCAATGATTTTTCGAAAGCAACACCGTCGATCTTGATACTCGGTCGGTACCGCAAAACCACGTCTCGGTGCGAGAGTTGAAAAAACAACGACGAAAAAAAAAAAAAACACTCGATTTCGATCGACGCTCTTGGTAGATTGAATAGCAGTTGTAGAAATGGCAAATGAAACTTGCAATAAATATTCACTGAAGATTAAAAAAAGTCGTACCAATTCCAAATAAATCTTACTCGCGAATAAAACTCGCCAGGGGTCGAAAAAAATGACTTTAAAATTTGCATCGTTGGAGCGCAACGGATTTTTTTTTCATTACCGAAATCTTTTTATCCGTCGATTTTAGTTATGAAAATCACTCCCATTTTTTTCACGTATTTACTATCTCGATGTGCATAAATAGTTTTGAAAAATAATATTTAAAAAACGTCAATGAGATTGAAAAAAATAGGGTTGAAGTTTGCAACGCTGAAATGCAACGGAAATTCATTTCAATTTTTCCTTTTTATTATTATCCAAAATCATTTTTAGCAAATTCGTTGTAATTCGCTAAATAAAAATCCTAAAAAAATCGTCTCGTGACATTCTCATCTCAAATCTGCCGGAGAAAATTTGGGAAATGGAAAAAAAAAAAAACATTTGGGTTGCACTCCAACGATGCGAACTTCAACGTCATCGAAAAAAGTAGCTGAGAAAAAATGAAGTCAATGCGATTCACATATTTCTATGCAAAGTCGCACGACGGACTATTTTTTTTCTTTCATTATTTGGCACTATCCAAAGAGGGATGGATCCGAAGAGGGATTGGATGAGGTTCCGAAAACCCCAACCTCCGAACGAGCTGAAATTTTGCGCGAACCTTCCTTTTAATATTTTAAGACAACCCCTTAAGGCGTTACCCCCACTTGTAGCGCTCAAAAAGCCTTTTTCATGAATCTTTTAAAGAAAACCACAAAACTTTTTTAATCGATCAATATAACATCTTAAAGAACACATCACGAAGAACTTTCAGTAATTTTTTTATTGAAAAATATTACATTGTTTAGTGGCAAATGGCCGTCAATGAAATAATGTTTTTATATACACGGTTTGCAGTGACCAACATTGCGGCGAAGTGGATCATCTGAAAATAAAATGCGGATTTAGTCAAATATAAGTATAAACTAGTCTTTAATCGAAGGATTCTAAAAATATTCATTTTTCACAAAATGGCGGACAGTCAAAGTTAATGGTTCGATTTTAACGAAAAAAAAAACGGCCGTTTTTTGGCTATAGAACGGCCATTTTTTGTCGAAAAAAAATCGAACGATTAAAGACTACATTTTTATGTATTAAATAAGCCTGCAAAATTTCAAGAAGATCAGTTCATTAGTGTTCGAGTAATCTTGGTCACCGACTTCAGAAATGCCATTTTGAGAAAAACGCATTTAAAGTTTCAATTTCACAACGGATTCTTCTCTTTCAACGCTCATATCTCAATTTTGTTCGGATCGACTTGAAATTTTCAGGACATATTCTCAGATACTTATACTTCAAAAAAATGCAATAAAAAAAATCGATTTTTTCAAAATCGCAAGTGGGGCTAACCCCTTAAGGGATTTTTGGCGCCTTGCAAAAGTTTTCGAGACATTGAATTTTCAACTTTTCTTTAAACGCGCGCCTACGGTTTATCCAAACAAACAAACCCAAACCAACTCAAACACCAACCAACATAGCCCAAACCCAAAAACTATTGCGCGTCGCCAAAAATCCTTTAAGGGGTTGTCTTAAGATATTAAAAAGGAGGTCTGTGCAAAATTTCGTCTCGATCGGAGGTTGGGGTTTTTTGGAACCTGACTCGGGATATTTTCCAGGGAAAATAATTCGAATTTATCGTCGAATAATAATCAAGGGCTTCTCGAGTACAGCGCGATACGAGAGCTACGCAGCACAGGAGGCGATACAAAAAGATGTGACAGTACAAAAAAGTTTTTCCGCTGTTGTTTTGCTTCGCGGTCTCTACTCTTATCTGTGGCGGTGGAGGAACCGGTAGCGGGACGCGGAGGGCGGGAGGAGGGAGCCGCGGAGTAAACAAAAAAGGTGGAGCAGGACTTGGTGAAGGTTCGCCTCGGGGATTCCCGGGGATCGAGACCACTTCCGAGAATAGCACGGTAGTAAACTGCGAAGCGTGCGAGGATAAGGAGAAAAAGGAAGAGAAGAAGAGGGAAAGGGATTTGAATGAGGGACAGCAGGGGGGGTGAGAGCAAACGAGATAGAGATAAGAAGATATATTTATATCTAAACAGATATAAAAAAATAATTCAAATTGAAAGATGAAGTTTGGCGCATTTGAAGTTCGAATCGTTGGAACGCAACGGAAGTTTAGTAGACCGAGCTTTTGTTGGCAAATTTGGGCTACATAAATAATTCAACTATTAAAAAAAAAAGAATTTTCATTGTAACGCAACGATTTTTTTTTTAACCATTTACTTATTATGATCAATTTTTTTTACGATCTTGAAGTTTGCATCGTTGGAATACAACGAAAATTGTGATTTTAAATTTGCGTCAAGTTCTTTCGGCGAATCTTAGGTACGAAAATAGCGCAACAATTTTTTAATTTGCTTTTTTAGAGAGCTATTATTTATATTCGTAAAAAAGATTTGTTGAAATAATGAAACGGAGGAAAGAGAAGAATAAAAAAGAATTCTCGTTGCGTTCCAACGATGCAAACTCCAGGAGCATATTTTTTTAACCCTTTTTGGGTACAAGAGTCACTGAAAAGTTTTTTGGCATTCTTTTTTCAATGAAAATTAATTTTTTCCAACCATTAAAACTTGTTATTATCAAATTTTTTACAACTTTAAAATTTGCATCAATTTCTTTCAGCGAATCTTAGCTACGAAAATCACTCAACAATTTTTAATTTGCCTTTTTAGAGATCTATTATTAAGATTGGCAAAAAAGATTTGTTTATATAGTGAAACGGAGAAAAGTGGAGAATAAAAAGAATTCTCGTTGCGTTCCAATGATCCAAACTTCAAGAGCCAATTTTTTTATACTTTTTGACTACAAGGGTCACTCAAAAGTTCTATGGGATTTTAAAAAATCCCACAGCCTACTAAATTGCCGAAAAATATTTCGGTCGGATAAAAATGTGCAATAAGAAAGAAGAATACTTTTCCTTGCGTTCCAACGATGCAAAGTGCTTCAATTTGGAAAGATACCAAAAGTACAAGGCAACAAAACAAATGTCAAAATTAAGAGAAAAAGATAATTAAAGAAAATGGCAAAGTACAATGGAGCAAACCTGCACAACGGGGGGCTCGAGAGGCGCAAGGGGAGAAGTGGCAAGAGAGAAAATACGAGGAAGCTTTCACTCGCGGGCTACGAAAAAAAGACAAAGAAAAAATCATAGCCAGGTAGCTTACGTAAAAGTTATAAATCAATTAAAATTCCTGCGAGGGTGAGCGGATATGCGAGTCCTCGCGAAAGCACCCGCGAGTGCGCGTGTTTTCCTTTACTTTTTCCCTGTCTTTTTTTTGCGATGTCGAAGGTGCCTTGGGCATGAAATAGTGAAACTGCCGGACTGTTGAAATTCGCGTTTATTACGCGTACCTTGTTAATCGTATTTACATTTATTACATACCTCGTTCTATGTACTTGCCTCAATTGATTTATTCTCATTAATTTATTTTATTATTTACCAGAGTTATCGTATTTCCTCAATTTGTTTGACTCGTCAATTTTTTCTCTTTTATTGAGTTTACTTTATTGCCCGTACTTATTTTATTTTAATTGCGATTGTTCAGTCCCTCCGTTTTATTTATTTCGCTTTATTTATTTCATTCGTGTTTATTAGTTTCCTTTGTTTCAATTACTATAGTAAGATAAGATTTTTTCGGAAGATTTCGGGAGATTTTTTTCTCGGAATTTACTTTGCTTTTCACTATTTTCTTTTCTTTTCATTTCGATTATTCAGTCCCTACGTTTTATTTATTTTACTTTATTTCATTCCTGTCATCAGTTTAATTTTGTTTAATCACGGGAGTGCAATTGTAACGTGGAATAGTTACAATACGATTTTTTCGAAAGATTCCCGAAGATCTTTTTGAAATTTTGACCACTGTTTTCCCACCCCCCAGCTTCGATCGAGATCGAGAGTTTGTTTTTTTTCTTCGATGTATTTTCAAGTCCCGACGTGTATCTGCATTACCGACCGAGTTTCAAGATCGTCGATGCTGCTTTCGAAAAAAAGAACATTAAAAAATCCGCGGGAGCGGGATCGAACGATTGGAAAGTAAGATGACGTCGACGATTTTCGATTTTCGTTCGCTTTCTCACTACTAATCATTATTATTCCCGAATAGCCTAATGTCACATAATTTGTTTTGCAAATTCCGGTACGATCTTCATTTTCGTTTTATTCGTCACAATGCCGTGCGCGAAATTGCAAAAAAAGGGGAGGGGTAAGCGAGGAGAAAAAAAATTTAAGAAATGCCGTCTATACGGAGTAGTTCCACCAGGAAGTGCAGCCAAGTGAATCGAGGCCGGAGCGAGAATGAAACGCGCGGACGTGGCGAATCTTATGGGGAATTTGAGAGGGTCCGCGCACTTGCGTACGCGTTCGATTCGTCTGTCGATTCCCTTTATTTTTATTTATTTTTTATTTGATGCCGGCCTTTTTTTATTGGACGTCACGGTCGATCGTCGTCGTCTCCGTTGACGTCGAAGACGCCGAGAACGGAGATGACGTGCTCAAAGAAAATGGTGCAACCTTGCCACACGACCTCGATCGGCTTCACCGCGAGCAAAGCCCGATCCCAACGAGAACCTTCGTTAGTTCACGCGGTTTACCTGTCCTTTTACATATTCTCTCTCTCTCTCTCTCTCTCTCTCTCTCTCTCTCTCTCTCTCTCTCTCTCTCTCTCCCTCCCTCCCCGTCTCTTTCTCTCGGAGATCGAATCCGTATAATGCATATTCGAGAAGCGAACGCGCGAACTCTCACTTTTTTCACTATGGCCGCGAGAACGTGCGCTCGCCATGCGATAGAAGTCAGCATACATATGGGAAAAGGATATTTCGAGACTGCTGCCTCCATGTAACGTTGGCTATCAGAATCTCCAACTGTTCTGAGGAGAGCTCTTGATTTTTTTGCGAAACCGAAACAAACTCATTCGTTCGCACTCGAGATGTTCGTTCGTTTGCAACTGGAGAGGGCCGGGTTGAAATTCCGAACTTTGAATGCTCCGACGGTTCAAAATTCCCAATTTTAATGTTCCAAAATTCAAGATGGGGCCGGGTTGAAATTCCGAACTTTGAATGGTCAGAACGCTCAAAACTCCGAAAGAACTGTACCCCGAAAGATCAAAACTCCGAAAGAATTTTACACGAAATACCAAAACTCCGAAAATCTTAACACCGTCCAAATAATTCGGCTATGGAAGTTTTGAAAGTTTCAAAATTTGCAATAAATCGACGAATTATTTCAAGAATTTTTTTGTTTGTTAAGAAGTGACATCATTTACAGCCAACTATAAATGATGTAGAACGTATAACATTGTCTAGACAAATTTCAAATTTGACGTAAAGTCACTTTTTAATAAAAAAAATTCTTGAAATAATTCGTCGATTTATTGAAAATTTTGAAACTTTTGAAACTTTCATAGCCGAATTATTTTGGCGGTGTTCAGATTTTCGGAGTTTTGGTCTTTCGGGTAAAATTCTTTCGGAGTTTTGATCCTTCGGGGTAGTATTCCTTCGGAGTTTTGAGCGTTCTGATCATCCAAAGCCCGGAATTTCAACCGGGCCCCAACTGGAGAACTACCGAATCATTTTCGATGAGGCTTTCACAGAAAGATAGACTTCAAGTCGGGAATAGGATTCAGGCCAATAGATGACGTTGAAGTTTGCGTCGTTGGAATGGAACGAAAGTTCGTTTTCTGTATTTCTTGATTTTTATTACAATTTATAGGTTTTTGTTATAGATTGAGGCAAAAAAATGCGATTAATGGAAGGAGAATTAACTTTCGTTGCATTCCAACGATGCGACGAAAGTTGACGAAAGAAACCAGGGTGCGTGAAAATGAACGAGTAATTTTCATAGCCCGAATCGGCCAAAACTCATTTTTCATCAATTTAAATGACCTAATTTCCGTTACGTTAAACCGATTCAAACTTCGACATCGTGGCAAAGATAATATTCAAAAAAAAACTTATACCCGATGTTTCACAATCCCACCAGAAATGTAATAAAAATCTAGAATCGAGGGGGTAGCTTTTCCATCGACAGCACTTCAGAGAAAACTGCGTCGTTGAAACGCAAAGAAAATTCTTTTCATCTTCTCATTTTCATTATCATACAAAATCATATATAGCAGATTTGTTATATATCGCTAAGTAAACGTCAAAAAAAAAGTTCTGATTTTCGTAGCTCGAGTCTACCCAAAGAAATTTAGGAAAAAAAAAATCATTTTCGTTGCATTCCAACGATGCAAACTTCAACGTCATTTCTCTCTGAAGTTCGTTTTTTCTCTCCATCTCACACTCTCTTTCCTCTCGTATCCATTTCAATACTTCAGTACTCTTTGCAGTAGACGACAAAAAAGTGGGAAAAAAACGAAATTCTTTGATCGCACATTAGCCTCGTGATGTCAATATTTCCAGTTAACAAGAGCAGTGCCGAAAAAAAAAAAAACTGAAAAAAGGCAATGCAAGAGGGAGCGGAGGGGGAGGGAGTGGTCAAAGGTTCTATTATCATCCTGACATTGGGGGGAACAGGAATCGCGGTCCTGGGCGACGAGATATTGTGTTAACGTCAATGGCAATGTAGCCACTTGGATAATCACGCGCAGGCGAAAAGGCACGCGCGTGAAAGTCGCATTTTCAAATTTACTGTCACTCACATATATACATACATTCATACATGCATATATATATATATATATATATATTTATATATATATATATATATATATGTGTGTGTGTGTGTGTGTGTGTGTGTGTGTGTGTGTGTGTGTGTGTGTGTGTGTGTGTGTGTGTGTGTGTGTGTGTGTGTGTGTGTGTATGTATGTATGTATGTATGTATGTATGTATGTGTGTGTGTGTATATATATGTATATATATATATATATATATTGAACGAATAACGATGTGTTCATTTCAATCGTTCGATCTATACCTGCGTCTAGTGCCGGTCACTTGAGACGTTCGAGCACGTAAAAATGAATCATTTTAATTGGCACGCACAAGCGGACGCACCCGCCACTGTCCAAGACTTCTTTCTTTTTCTCTCTTTCTCTCGCTCTCCCGCACTCCCTCGACGCTCGAGTGGCGTTGCGAAACTCAACGCGGGAAAAGCGACGATACAACGCGAGTTTGAATATGGGTCGTCCGACTGTGAGGCTAGATGGGTGGAGAAGACTGTTTTTTGAAGTGGCGATAAGACGACGAGCGGTGTGAAGAGATCTACATTGGTTTAAAATGGAAAAAATAAGGTTGCTTCTCTGTTCGAATAACAATAACTTTATTGGTAATCGATATGTTCCAGTGGGGAAAAAACGCAACCATGGCGAGACCGTGTATCAATTGTGTGCACAGTCCCGACCTTGGCATCCCGAACCTGTTATGAGAAAAAAACGATTGAAAATCGAGTCGTTTTTAGGCCTCAACCGTTTATCGTTATCTGACTCAATGTATTTGTTTTTCAGATACATAGAGAGCGGGTTTTTCATGATGACCTTGCTATGCAGCCCTTAAGGGGGGAGATTCCCAGGGGAGGAAAAAGTTCGTTGATTTTCATGATTTTTTTTAAGGGAAAGATGTCTTCGTCATTTTTGAGACTTAGGGTATTTTCGGTGGTATTTTTGGTTATTATGTGGTATTAAAAAAATATATTAATCTTCAAAACTGACGTGACGTAAAGCTCAAAAACTAATCGACCGATTCTGATGAAATTTGGTATAAATGTTTCTAACCTTATTGCGTAAAAAACCCAAATGTTTTCGAAAAAGTTCGCCACCAAAAAAATGGCGCGTATTTTAAAATGTCAGTTCACTTTGAGACGCCCTCTATAGGTTAAATTGGCAACAAAGTATTTTGGACAATGGGGAAAATGAAGAAGAAAAGAAAAAAAAAAGAGAATTTTCGTTGCATTCCAACGATGGAAACTTCAGCATCGTGAAGTATTGGGTGAAGAGGAAGACTTGAGCCTCGCATAGAGTCACGTGGCTCGACCCCTTTTCCCTTTCCTTTGCTCGCGTTCGCGTATTAATTCACGAAAGGGCGGTAATGGTTCGCCGTAATGGGGAAAACCTTCATATTCCGAACTTTTATGCGAACTTTGTCAAATCTCAACTTCCAACGTCAATAACACAAAACTTTTGTTTCTCTCGTTTCTTCTTTTCAACGACGAGGGTGGCGGAGTTAAACTTTGCAGGTTAGATTGCGTATCTATCGCATTCACTTTCCGAAAATTTCACCCACGTTAGCTTCTCTTTTTTCTCAAAGTGTTTTTTTTTCTGCGCTCGTTACGAGTCTAATTTGAATTGGATTTCGGATGGTATTTGAAGTTGAAGAAAAAGAATGTTTCATTCAGATTCAGCGTAGCGAACAGCCTAAATCGTCGAAGAATAATAAAGCGGCTAGAAAAGCGAGAAAGGGGGAGAGGTCGTAAGAGCAGCTGCGCGCTGTCGCGAGCTTCGCCGAGTTGCCACTCGTGGCGCTAGTCGGGGCGCGCGCGCGAAGCACACGGGGCTTCCCCCAAATTCCCGAGGATTCCGCAATCGAAAAGCGCCCGCGGTCTCTTCTTGGGTTTCCGTGGGCAAACAAGGGACCCTTGTAACTTCATGAGGTTGAAGTTTGCATCGTTGGAATGCAACGAAAATTATTTTCATTTTCTTTAGTTCTTCATTTTTTGATGTCTCCATTTTTATTCCAATCTCTAATTTTTGCACAATCATCAATTATTTTGATTGCAATATTTCACTTGTTTATTTCTTTATTTTTATTACCATCTATAATTTTTTGACATTCATCAATCGTTTTTGTTGCAATGTTTCATTTTTTTATTTCTTCATTTTTATTGCTATCTATAATTTTTTTTATAGATTAATTTGATTATATTAATAGACTAAGATCGTTAATCA
The DNA here is from genome assembly GCA_944452715.1 of Ophion slaviceki. NCBI lineage: Eukaryota > Metazoa > Arthropoda > Insecta > Hymenoptera > Ichneumonidae > Ophion > Ophion slaviceki. Next base: position 33,537,878 of record OX101789.1, read on the forward strand.
CTTATGATGAGATAAACCGTTTGAGTGATTTCGTACCCTAGATCGGCAAAAAAATGAGAAATTGAAAGAGAATTGACTTTCGTTGCATTCCAAAGATGCAAACTTTAACACCGTGCTATGTGGTTAATTACAATTGCAATAAACAAAAATGAGGAAGAATGACGTTGAAGTTTGCGTCGTTGGAATCAATCGAAAATTCTTTTCAATTTCTCATTGGCGTTATTGTCCCAAATCATATTTTGCAAACTTTTTGATCGCTAAATGAGAACCTCGAAATTTGTTGGCGCGATTTTCGTAGCTCAAATCTGCCGGAGGAAATGTTGGACGTACAAATTTAAAAAAAACGTGGTGTTCCAATGATGCGAACTTTAACGTCATGTAATTTCGTCGTGTCCGTCCTGTCACAGCCTCGCGGTTTCTACATTTTCGAGCCTACTCCACGAAAATGTGCAAGCACATGCTTCGAATCGGGATTTCAATTATTGAGCAGCAAAATCGTGAAAAAAATCCGGAATTATTTCCTATGTGTAAAATGGGGTGGAATATTTTTTTCATTCGCCACCCTTCGGAAGTTTCGAAAATTTGCGCAGATCGCGAGTGTAAATTTGGCGAAGATACGTGTAAAGATAATATAGGGATGTAAATTTGTGACTCACCCCTTCGTTTCCTAGGAACTGTATAGTAGGGTTCTGGTTGGTCGTATTCTGAAACAGGAAGAAGAAAAACAACGTCAGTTATGAACGATGACTCATAGACTCCTCGAATCTCGTTCGGGAAATTCACGAGGATAAATAGGTCATCCTTGTTTTCGGGTCCTAGTGACTAATTTCTAACGTAAACGAATCATGACGTTGGAGTTTGCATCATGGAGATGCAACGAAAGTATTAACTTTCCTTTAAGGCGTTACCCCCACTTGTAGCGCAAGAAAAAGGCCTTTTTCATGAATTTTTTTAAAGAAAACTACAAAACTTTTTTAATCGATCAATATACCATCTTAAAGAACACATCTTGAAGCACTTTCAGTAATTTTTTTATTGAAAAATATTACATTGTTTAGTGGCAAATGGCCGTCAATGAAATAATGTTTTTATATACACGGTTTGCGGTGACCAACATTGCGGCGAAGTGGATCATCTGAAAAAAAAATGCGGATGGATTTAGTCAAATATAAGTATAAACTAGTCTTTAATCGAAGGATTTTAAAAAATATTCATTTTTCACAAAATGGCGGACAGTCAAAGTTAATGGTTCGATTTTAACGAAAAAAAAACGGCCGTTTTTTGGCTATAAAACGGCCATTTTTTCGAAAAAAAATCGAACGATTAAAGACTACATTTTTATGTATTAAATAAGCCTGCAAAATTTCAAGAAGATCGGTTCATTAGTGTTCGAGTAATCTTGGTCACCGACTTCAGAAATGCCATTTTGAGAAAAACGCGTTTAAAGTTTCAATTTCACAACGGATTCTTCTCTTTCAACGCTCATATCTCAGTCAATTTTGTTCGGATCGACTTGAAATTTTCAGGACATATTCTCAGATACTTATACTTCAAAAAAATGCAATAAAAACAATCGATTTTTTCAAAATCGCAAGTGGGGGTAACCCCTTAATCCCTCACATTTTTTTCCCTGACTTAGGATGCGAAAATCAAACTCAAATAATGTTTTCAATACTTATTAGAGATCTACGAGTTCGAGCTAAAAAATGTTGATTATAATAAATATAAATGGAGTCGAACTTTGCATCGTTGGAATACAACGAAAAATCTTTTTAATTTTGTATTTTATCATCTAGAATCATATTTTGCTGACTTAGGTTGTAGATCGCTAATTAAGAATCCTAAAAGAATGTTTACGTGATTTTTGTAGCGCAAATTTGCCAAAAGAAATGTGGCAAATAAAATAAAAATTATTATCGCTGCATTCCAACGATGCAAACTTAAACGTCATAAAAATAAAATAATACGTTTTTTTATAATCAATTTCGTTGCAATCCAAGGATGCAAACTTCAATGTCAAAATAAATCTGTGAAAGCAATTTTTGTTTTCGGTATTCTACAAAAATTTGGAAAAACATCGCATCCCATTATTATTATTATTACTATTTTATTATATTATTATTATTTTATTACAATGTTATTATTTTATTACAGTATTATCAGTTGATTATGTTATTATTATGATTACATATAAACGCGTATAAAAAATAAAATAAAAAGGGAGAAAAAAAATACTTCGCGTCCGTAATCGTTGTCATCGCAAGCAACGTAAAGGCGAAAAAAAAATAAACTCGATTCACGCGCGTACACTCGTTAAAAATAATCTACACTATCTGCGAAGTGTAATAAGATTTGCACAAGTGTTATTCGCAAGTGCGAGTGTAGCGCTACGTATATATAATTTTTCTCGTATACCGCGCGTACGATAACGCTCGGCAAGTGTGATAGCAACGACTGTCAAGTGGCAAAGCGCGCGGCTCAGCTGAAACCGAAAAGTACGAGAAAAAAGATGAACAAAAAAGGCACGCTCCGTCGCATCATTCGAGTTGAAGCAGAACGAAACGAGAAAGAAAAAATAAGTGTGGTTGATATTTAAAAAGCAAATTGTCAAAGAAATTTTCGAATAAATTGTACGAACGAAAAAAAACGACACTCTGTTTCGCATTACTCGAGTTGGAGCAGAGCAAAACGAAAAAGAAAAAAGGAGTGTGGGTAATATTTAGAAAGAAAATATATCCAAAAGATTTTATAAATTATCTGCACGATCAATTGCGATATTGGCTTGTGGCTGTTCATTTTTCTGCGAAATATTGGAAATTTCATTTGTGATTGAAATTTGCATAGCTAGAGGGCGATGAAAATGGTTTTTTTACTTTCTCAAATTTCCTTTACATGGTTGTTGCGCATTATTGACTCAAAATTCCCTGACTTTTCCAGGCTTTCCATACAGATTATGCAAAAATTCAAGGTTTTGCAAATGACCAAGATTAGGTTCGAATAAAAAACACTTTGTTTTCATCAAATATACATTTTTTTATTTAAAGACCACAAGTTAAGTCTCGTTTCAACCATACTAGTATTTGTAAACGTTACAAACTGTACGGGAAAAAATTATAGACGTAATAATAGCAATGAATCATTTTTGTGAAAAAAACATAACGTTTTTAACCGACTTGAAAAAAAAATCTCAATTCGATCCTTCTATTGAAAAATTATGTTGCACTGGATAACATAATTTTTTTAAGATCAAATATATGGAAATGTTAAAAATTGAAATAAAATTTTAAAAAGCTGAAACTCGAAAAATAATATAAGCATTGTAATGTCAAAAATACATTAAGGGAAACTTTGTCCTTGGAGTGCCATATTTCAGGTGTTTACATTTTATTTTTTTTAAAGGAAACGAGTAAAGCTTTTTGAGTTCGGTATTTTCTTGCTTTTATTCATGATATACAGAACGTTAAAAAATTTTTTTTTTTTTTTTTTAAACCAAAATGGCGTCCGTTACAGCTCCGCGAAAACAGGTCCTCAAATCGCGGGAGGTAAACGGCTGACATCACTGCCCCCTCTTTGTTGATCTGAAACACAAATTCAAAGCATATTATCAATCTGTGACCCTTTGGTCATGGAATGACGGATGGGTTTTTCGTTTAGTACAAATTTCGGAAAATGGCGGCAATTAAAAAAAAATCGAATTTTCGCGTTTTTTTCGCATAAAAAGATAAATAATAAATGCAAAAATGTATCTATCGAAAAAACGATCCGTCATTCCGTGAAGACATATTTTCTGAGTATGCTCTCCAAATTTCAGGTTGATATGTTAATTACAGCGATAAGGAGAATGTCAGCCATTTTTAAAAACGTGTTTTCGAGAAAAACGCGTTTAAAGTTTTGTAATGTGTTTACACAAATGTGTTTATAATTACCGCTAATCGGCAATGCCTGGTCCATAGAGGCATCCCTCCTCTTCTTCTAGCTGCTCATGTTGAGCCGCTACCGTCTCCCGCTGCTTTCAAGGACAAAGTCTCCGTTCAAAGCAAATACAGAAGCTGTTCTTTATTATAAACAGAATTTTTTTATGTCGCTGACAATAAATAGAAAATAAATATCAACACTTATCTATAATAATAATTATGCGATTGTGCATCGACAGATCGAATGGAAATGTATAGAGCTTGACAGTGAATTAGTTTCCAGTTTTTTAAATTTTCAATTTTTGACACTGACATAACGTTTTTTTGTATATAATGAAGGACACAAATATTAAAAATATACAAATATATTTATTCTCATACTGTTCAGTTTTTTTCTCAAGTCGGTTTCATGATTCGTAATTCTTGCAAAAAGTAAATTCTGAGAAAATTCCAGGGAATTTACAAAATTCCCTGACTCCTCCCTGATTATTCCAGGAGGAAAGAAATTCCCTCTATTTTTGCGGTTTTCCCTTTTTTCCATATGCGTAACAACTGTAGCAGATTTCACCTACGAAATTCGTCAACCACTTTTTAAGATGCTTATTGGGAGATCTGCAATTGCAATTTGCTAAAAAAAATTTGGTAGCATAATAAAAATAAGGAAATAAAAATATGAATTAGAATTTGTCGTCGCATTCCAACGATGCAAACTTCAATGCCAATATTTTATTTGCTATATCGACGCGGCGATATTTCGCGTTTTGATCTTTACTTTTTTTTCCGTCTTCTCAACGACCGATATCGAAAACGACTCGACTACAACCCTGTGGTTCGTAAAAACAAATGAGTACGGACGGTGACACGTTTCGTACCGGCAAATTTCGCGGGCGCAATTAACAGCGCATACGCGTGTATATATATATATATATATATATATATATATATATATATATATATATATATATATATATATATATATATAATCCAGTTTAGCGACTCGTGAGATATATCGTTTCGAAGCGAGGGCTCTAGTGTTTTTCGCTCTACTCGTTGAATTTTTAGAGCAGGATACCGTTAACTGTTCGAGTCTAGCGCCCGGAATATGCGTGCAAGTGTGGGGGGAAGTCGATTTTAAAGACATTCGACTTTGAGGACCGTCCTCACAGTAGGCTAGGGTCCCCATACTTAGCATTATATAAATTCCAGTCTTCAAAATCACCTCTAGAATTATCTAAGGATATTCATATAAAAGTATTTTCCCGAACCAGTCGGTCCTCAAAATCAACAATCCGTTCGGAAAAACTTCAAAGAGCGTCCTCGAAGTGCCGATAGCCAACGTTACATACAGGGTTTGAAAATGTCTTCTCTTCATACATATATTTAAATGTATCCACAATCATGTACATTCTTGAATTTTTTATACCCAAAATCTTTAAAAAAAAACGAATGAAAAACATGTTTTTAGTCGAATTGTCAAATTTCAATTTTTTCAATTCCTTCAATTTTTCGAATTTGAAATTTTGCATTCTGCATCCGGGTAAAGTGCGTCTAGACGGCAGGAGAAAACAAAGAAAGAAAACGACGGGCCAACCGACCAAAACAAAATAAAGCAAGAATGCAACGTAGAGAACGAAGATAAGATGATCATGTCGAGAAAATAATACAAAACGCTTTTACATGGCCTCTATACGCTACGAGACATTGAACCTTGCTTTTTGTTTTATCCACGAGTGTTTACCGTACGGACCTCAAGAGCAGAGAATATCCCAAAAAATCGAGTCGGCTCGCCGCAAAGAAGGAAAAGATAACACGAATAAATCACATGTCAGCTCTTGGCGGATCATAGTGCGGTGGCTTCTTCCTTTTCGACAATTTCACGGAAGTGTTTTCGTGAAACTCTTATCTCGCGCGTGTAATCAGGCGTCTGAATTTATATAGGACCGTAATCTATAGAACGTAAAATCTGAGAGATAAATTTATCAATCGAACGTTCGCGACGCGGAGACAAATTCCCGGCGCAGGATTGTAATTGATTCCCTCATAAGAAAACATATTTTCGGTGGCGTAGATTCTAATATCGTCCATATGGAACTGATTGATGTTGTGCTCAGCTGTTTTTTTTTAATGATTAAGTTTGCATATGATGATGAAGCATTTTGATGATGAAGTTTATGTGTCCTCGTGAGATTCGTGACCTTATTTTGGGAAAAAAGATTTTGGATTCTAAAAATAAAGAAAATTGAAAAATGTTTGCATTCCGATGATGCAAACTTCAACGTCATGTCTTTTGGAGCTTTATAGTCGTTTGGTTTGAGGTATTTGAAAACGGTCCGAGGCATGGGCCAAAGAATCTCGGAATAGTCCGCATTTCCATTTAGTTGGCCTTGTCTGTAGGGTCTGTGAATTTGTTACTCTTGAAGTTTGCAACGTTGGAACGCAACGAAAATTCTTTTTTATTTTCTTATTTTCTCCTTTTCGTTATTTAAAAAATTCTTTTTTGCAAATCTTTATAATAGATGTTTAAAAGGGCAAATTGAAAAATGGTCGAGGAATTATCGTAGCTAAGATTTGCCTAAAGAAATTGGAGCAAATCTAAAATCACAATTTTCGTTGCATTCCAACGATGCAAATTTCAAGATCGCTGAAGTTGCCAGGTTAGGTAGATTATTGTTTTTCTTGATTATATTTGTGTATTGGTAGATTTTAGATTTGCTCCAATTTCTTTCTCCAAATCTTACCTACGAAAATCCTTCAACAATTTCTTAATTTGCCTTTTTGGAGATCCATTATCCAGATTCGCAAAAGATTTATCGAAATAATGAAAAGAAGGAAATAAAAAATAATTTTCGTTGCGTTCCAGCGATGCGAACTTCAAGAGCATTACTCCTGGCTGTCCTACGATTGCGCAACACGCTGTGCCAGACAGGGATGTGTAGCTGCTAGTCGTTTGTACCACAGTTGCACACCGTCACCCGGATACGTCCAGTTATGCGTCTTTTTACGCTCCGGCTAAGTTCTTTACTTCTCCGGTCGTAATCGTAGGTTCGTATTGTTACTATGGATCTTGGCTATCGCCAATAGCTCGTTCGAGTATCCTGCGATGGCGTTTCGTCATACATGCACGCACACAGCGTTGGATAATTGATCCGAGTGTTGAGGCGAGCGATGGTAAGCTTTTCCCACAGTAAAGCCGATAATATTTTGCCGAAAGGAGGTCAGAGAGCTCAATTAGCCGAAAAACCAAGAGGGAGAAAGAGAAAAGAGACCGAAGAAGGGGGTGAGCGAACGAAAAAGCGTGAAAAAGTACGACGGCGAGGTATGGAGCAGAGTTGCCGGTGTGAGCTCGACCGTGCTCTCGCTACAAGTTGCCAACACAAATTCGGCAACGCCGCCAACTGGTTCACTTTCTCTCGCACGGCAGAACTCGCCTGACATCCCTCTCGGCTTTGCGGCCGCTGCCTGCGTCGTCGAAGTTTCGCGAGCGAGTCGACGAATATATGTACGAAGAAACTAACGTGCGAGGTACGTAAATGAGCAAAGACATCTGGCCGTCTCTCTTTCTCTCTTTTCCTTATTGGTGGGTCAAGTCCTGAGTGCAGTCTCGGCGCTTCAGAACTGATCGAGAGGAGAGAGAGAGAGAGTAAAACGAATACATACGACTACCGTGTAGTTTCTTCACTCACTCAAATGTTCCAATGATTCATCGAACTCCAACGATGAGGAATTACTGAGCGTGGAAGCAGGACTTCCGTATGAAAGGGAAAAAAGATCGTTTGGGGTTTAAATTGACAATTCTGGATTCGACGAAGGGAAGACAAGTCTTGGATAGCCATGTTTGGCGAGATTTATAGCCGCACCGATGACCGTTCTCATTTACTTCGGATGGGTCTGATGTTTGCATCGTTGCACTGCAACGAAATGTCTTTTTTTTTATTAACCCTTCGACTGCACTTGGGTCGTTTTGACCCCATGATCTTTTTCGTGCAAGTACGTAGGGTGAGGTGTCCAATTATTGGCACTTTAAAGGCCCAATTATTGGGATTTCAAAGGCCCATTTATCGAGACTTTAAGGGCCTTATTATTGGGACTTTAAGGGTCCAATTATTGGGATTTTAACGGCCCATTTATTGGGGCGCTAAGCGCCCAATTATTGGAACTTTAAGGGCCCAATTATTGGGACTTTAAGGGCCCAATTATTGGGACTTTAAGGGCCTAGTTATTGAGACTTTGAGGGCCCAGTTATTGGGACTTAAATGGGCCTAATTATTGGGACTTTGAGGGCCTAGTTATTGAGACTTTAAGGGCCCAGTTTTTGGGATTTCAAGGGCCCAGTTATTGGGACTTCAAGGGCCCAGTTATTCGGACTTCAAGGACCCAGTTATTGGGACTTCAAGGGCCCAGTTATTGGGACTTCAAGTGCCAATAATTGGGACTTTGAGGGACCAATTATTGGGACTTTAAAGGGTCAATTATTGACATGGGCCCGATTATTGGCACTTGAAGGGTTCAATTATTGGCACTTAAAGGGCCCTATTATTGACACTTGAAGGGCCCAATTATTGGCACTTGAAGGGCCCAATTATTGACACTTTAAAGACCACTGTGTAGGTAGGAGAGAAGTGTCAATACTTAGTGGGGTGCCAAAATAAGGTCATTTTACCCTATTTTCCACCCCATCTTTCAATTTGAACGAATGTTTGGGCACGTAATCCTCGTTTTTCTTAAAAAATAAATTTTGGGCCATAAAACAAGAAACGTTGACTAGAAAAAACGTCTTTACAAAAAAAATGCACATCTACCGAAATACAGTGATTTGAAAAACGTCTGGGGTCGAATCGGCCCTACATGCAGTCAGAGGCGTGGCGGAAGTGGGGAGTCGATGAGTTAATCGTTTTCGCGAATGTTTTCACCCCAGAATACCAATGGAGGCGATACAAAACGTTGTTGGGGGTTCGAGAGCAGTCCTAAATTTTCACAACGTTGAAGTTTGCATCGTTGGAATACAATAATTTTTTTGTTACTTTTTTTTATGATTTGAAATATTTTTTTGCAATTTGAGGTCGCAAAGCTGTAAATAAAAATACGTGAAAACCTTCCAATGATTTTTATAGCCTAAATCGACGAAAAAGACATTTCATCAATGAAAAAGAATTAATTTATTAATCAAGCTCGTTACTTCGGAACTGCCGTCGATTGTGGATCAACGAGGTTCGCTTATACCTTTGGCGAATATTAGATGAATCTTTTGGAGATTTTTTTTTCATGATACACCGAACGTGCGAGCTGACCAGCCTCGATGTTATTTTATGCCCCACGGAGACTATTTTTCTCCCCTTTTTAACTTTTCTCTGGTCGTTTTATTTTTTGTGCTCTCCGTTCTTTCTTCCTTTCACGGCAATGCGGTTAAACTGGAACGTACGCGGGCAGATTGTCAGAGGGTAAGGGCGATTCGTCGAATTCACACGAATACTCGGGGGCTCTTTCACCACCTGCCCTCAGGGGTGCATAATCCGTCCCCGAGAAAGAGAGGGAGAGAGAGAGGGAGAGAGAGAGAAGGACCAGCACACGGAAAAAGAGACAAAGAGGGTGAAGAAAGGTAAAGGGCCGAACTATAAAATTCCCATAAGTCCGGGTGTCCTCAAGATTCTCAGCTACACGCTCGAGGGGAAGTAAAATAAAATAACCGCGGATTGAAAGAAACACACGAGGATGGCGGTGATGTTTGCATCATTGGAGTGCAACATGACGTTGAAGTTTGCATCATTGGAATACAACGAAAATGATTTTTCCCCCCATATTGCCTTGAGTCGATTTAAGGTACGAAAATTACGAAAACATTTTGTTTGGAGTCTCATTTAGCGCTCTGCAACAAATCAGCAAAACATAATTTTGGATAGTGATAAAAATAAGAAGTTGGAAAGAATTTTCGTTGCATTCCAACGATGCAAACTTTAACCCCATAGTGCAATGAGGTTTTCTTTTTTTTCTTAATTATCATCCAAAACTTTTCTTTGCAGATTGAGACGGTCAATCTCTAATGAGGATACGTAAAAACATTTGCGTGATTTTTATAGCTTAAAACAACCGAAAGTAAAATATGAGGCAATTAAAAAATAATAATTTTCGTTGCATTCCAACGATGCGATCTTTAGTACCATAATAAAAAAGTGTAATATATTAGTTGAAGAGTGGTATAGTCTGAGAGATTGATACGTAATAAGAGCATGGAGTGTGCTAACCCATAGCATAATAGTATAATAAGTTAATATATAATGTAAAAATAATAATAGCGGATGTGGCGAAGTAGATGGTCCCAAAGTTTGCATCGTTGGAATACAACAAACATTCTTCATTATATGTTTATTTTCTCTTATTATTAGTTTTAGAAACATTTTTTGCAGTTTAAAATTCAAGATCTCTAAATGAGCGACTTAAAAAATGTTCGAGGGATTCTCGTAACGAAGTTTTGCCAAAAAAAAATCGGGCAGGTGAAAAATAATAATTTTCATTGCATTCCGACGATGCAAACTTCAGTCTCATCGAAGTAGATTATATCGAAGTTCGCATCGTTGGAATGCAGCGAAATTTACTATTCTTTTAATAACCAATTTTTTTTATAACAGTTTAAAGCTACGATAAACTTTTTCCAAGATCTTCATGAGAGACCTACGACCTAAATCGATCGAAAAATATTTTCGATAACAATAAAAACGGCGAAGAAGGAAATAAAAAAATGTTCCTTGCGTTTCAACGATAAAAACATCACCAGCATCGAAATAGCATAATTTGATTGATACTTTTAAGTTGGTGATAGTACTTGCAATTAGCGATGCTACATTTACGATTTATTTATTTAAAAGTAGACAATAAAATCATTACTCAGAAATACAGCTTAATGTATATCGAATTAATTGATAATATAATAATCCAATATATCATTTATCAAACCTGCAGTCCAATGAGCATTCAATAAAACGGCAATAAAAAATAACAGTACACAAACAAGCAACCATAAGTGAATTAGTGCTTTCCGCAAATTATCAAATTCCATCACCTTACGTCCACGCTTGTAGCCCAATTTTTAAAATACTTTTCCGCTACGAGGCCTGAAAGGGAGTACCGGAATATTTCAACGAATGTCGATAAACGGAACGTGATTATTTCATTTCCGCCTCGACTGGCCCGGCGCGTTTCCGTTTCCATCAAAAACATAATGGCCTAGCAAGAATAAAGGGACCATAAAGCTGCGCTGTCATAATTAAAGAGCGATAAGGACGTTGATCCGTGCGTAAAATTATGATAAAAAAAACACATGAAAAATCAGCATAAAAAAAGAATATCGTAGGACCAATCGAAGGAGGAATTTCCCGTAAGATTCAACGTATGCACGTGCGTTCAATTGTGATGCGCACATGACGAAAGTCAAGGCGGAAATCACGTGTGCGTAGGTGACAAACACCTGCCACGGTGGAACGTGACTCCATTAATTATCCACGCTAATGTATCTGCCTGGGAGGAGGGGAGGGGGCCAGCAAGAGCAGGGAAGGGGTACGTCGGCTCTGACGAACGAGATTTCGAAAGCATCAATTAGCGAAATGAGCCCGGACACACATTAGCGAAATCCATTACGAGACTCTAAATTCTACGCGCTGCTCTCTATACTTATCGCTCCGTCTCTCTATCCCTTCAACCATGACATAGAACAAATTCTGCTGTACATTCCATCCTGTTGTACCATTTTGTTGGTAGTTTTAGTTTCCCATCGTACTTGTTATATGGTCTCGAAGTTTGCATCATCAAAACGCAACGACAACTCTTTTACGTTTCATTTTCGTCATCTTTTTTAGTATAGAAGATTTTTATTCATGGATTTATATTGTAGATCACTGAATAAATATGTGGGCTCGAAGTTATGTTGTTAAAGTTTGCATCGTTGGAATGCAACGACAATTCTTCTTTGTTTTTTAATTTCTTTATTTCTATTACTGTTGGAACTCGTTTTTGGAGTTTGAGTTTATGGATCCTTAAGGATCTTTAAAAAATGTTAGTGATTTTGGTAGGCTAAATGGGCCATAAAGAAATTGGGCAATAAGGTAAAACAAAAATTTGGTTGCCTTCCAACGATGCAAACTTCATCATATTGAAGTTTACATCGATGGAACGCAACGAAAATGTTTTTACCTTGTTGCTCAATTTTTTATGGCCCATTTAGCCTACAAAAATCACCAACATTTTCAATCAAAAACCTTTTTAATTTCATTTTATCTGCTTTTATTGTTATCCGAAATCATTTTGATAGCCTTAGGTTGTAGGTCACTGATAAGAATCTTCCAAAAGTTGGCAGTTGCTTAAATTTGCAAAAAAAAAAAATGGCAATTGGACAAACATTATTTTCGTTGCGTCCCAACGATGCAAACTTCAACATCATTCGAAGTTTGCATCGTTAACATCAATAACAATTTCTTATTTGTGTTAATATCCAAAAACATAACTTGCAAATTTATTGCACATTGCTAAATAAGTATCCTAAAAAACTGATTGCGTGATTTTCGTTGCTCAAATCTGCCGAAGGAAATTTGGGAAGTAAAAAAAATCATTTTCGTTGCACTCCAACGATGCAAACTTCAACGTCATATAAATATCTATGATGTTGAAGTTTGCGTCGTTGGAATGGAACGAAAATAAATTCTTTTCAGTTACTCAATTTTTTGTTGGCCGATTTAGACTGTGAAAATAGCTCAAACGTTTCTATGTATTATTATTAGAAATTTACTACCACAATTTGCAAAATGAAATGTCTCGAATGATGATAAAAATGAAGAAATAAAAAATGGAGACAAAATATCGTTGCATTTCAACGATGCAAACTTCCACGTCATATGAATATCTTGATAAATGGTTGAGGAATTTTCGTAGGCAAAATCTGTCAGAAGAAATTAATGGCATTCAGAAATATTCATTTTTATTGCACCCCAACGATGCAAACTACAACCTCATGTTATTGTTATTATTTCTATTGCGGAAAATGTAGTTAATAATATTGTTATTGCAAATTGCATCGTTATATTTTTTGCTGGTGTTATTAATATTATCATTGATCTTGTTATTGATGTTACTATCTTTTATTTTTTATTCCATCGTACACAGTCCTTTATTTTTTACGTGTCCACCTCATTCCATCTTTATTTTATTATTATTATCATCATCATCATTATTTATTATTATTCCATTATTGCTTTATTATTATTATTAGGTAGATTTGGAAATAAAAATAGTTTTTCAACGATTTTTCAGTGAGATTTTTGGATTCCCAGAAGATCGACAAAAAAAACTAAATAAAAAAAACGAGAAAAAAACTAACTATCAAATCATCGTCGAAATTTTTGGTTTCCAATTAGAGGCACATGTACGTAAATCTATGCGGATATCCGAGTGCCCGTACACTTTTATATAAATATACACCCGGAAGTGCAAACGGCCCTGCGGTTGTTCAGATTCGACGTGGGTATTTCGGGAAGTGCATTTGCTATCAGCGACCAACTTCGTCTGGGTTTTTCCGTCTCTCTCTCTTATTCCATATCTCTCTGCGGCGACTTAAGGGCCCCGGGGGAGGTTTGGCGCGGGACAATGCCGGGCGTCGAGACGGTCGAGAGACGCCGACGACCTTCCGTGCCGCGTCGACGATCGATTCCGAGAGAGCAACGCGCGAGAGGAACCCACGAAGAGGCCGACCAAGAAAATCTCGTTTACGTCCTGGCGACGATTCCATGTTAACATACACGCCCGTACGTGCAATACGTACGAGTGTGCGTTAATGTATATTCGCATGTGTTATTCTCGATGTTCTCATTCGCAAAGGTGCCATTCAATTGTAGACACTGAGCGGAGTGTGACTAGGAAATGGAGTGAGACAGGGTGAGGGGGAGGGGGAGAGAGAGAGAGAGAGAGAGAGAGAGAGAGAGAGAGAGAGAGAGAGAGAGAGATGCGCAATGGGGAAAGGGGGAGAGGAAGAGAGAGGAAGAGAAAGAGGGAGTGAGAAAGAGCGATACGCGATAGTGGAGCGCGAACTGAAGAGATACGACAAAGATGGACACAGAGATATAACGAATAATGGAGGATAAATGGCTCCAAAAGAGCTCGGTTCTTTTTCAATAAAAATACACACACATAGACTTAATGATGATCTCCAAATTTGCATCTTTGTAACGCAGCAAACATTATTTTCTCAATACTTTTCTCATTACCCAAAATAATTTGGTGCAAACTTGCGTTGCAGAAAGTAGAAAAAATCCTATAAAATGTTTTAGTCACTCTCATAGTGTAAAACTGACAAAAATAATTGGAAGACAACGAGTCAACGATCAAAAAAATTAATTTTCGTCGCATTCCAACATTGGAAACTTCAACATCATATTTAAGGGGTTATGCTACTGTGAAAATCTCGACTGACGAACTCTCTTTCGTCATGGTCTTGAATTTTGCATAGTTGGAATGCAATGAAAGTTCTTTTTTATTTCATCATTTTTATAATGAACATTGTTTTTTTTTACATATTTAGATTGTGAACCTTTGAATGAAAACCTCCAAAAATGGTTCAAGGATGTGTGTAGGCAAATTTTGCCAAAAGAAACTTAGGTAATAGAGAAGAAAAAAAAGGTCATTGCATTCCAACGATGCAATCTTCAATCTCATCGTTCGTCGCTTGAGGCAACTCAAATTGAAGAGGAAGGTCCAACAAATGGTACGGGAATTGCAGATCGAAGGTAAACTGATGATTACAACGATAGAATTGTTCGTAAAATTTTAAACGCATTTTCTTCGAAACTACAGTTTGTAAAACGGTGTGCACGATTTCTCGACATCTGATAGACGGATTAACTTGAAATTTGGTACACTTATTCAGAGTAATTATAGTTTAGTCTTGACCGACGTTTTTCTTCTTAACATTTTCGTTTCATTAGTTATTAACAATAATGGTGTCAAGTTACCTCGCAAAATCGAAAAAAAAAATTCAAACTTTTTTTTCGTACGATTAAAACACAATAACAAAAAAATCCTCGGTCAGGTCTTAGCCAATATTATCTATTTTAAGAAAACGATCGTCTTTGTTACTTCAGATCAACCGGGGGGCCACAATCAAGTACACCGCTGATGCCCTCACGTTCAAGGGTCCTTCACGAGATTGTTTATAACTTCTTCAATTATCAACATTTTTCTCTCGAATTTAATACGCAACTTTATTAGCTTACGTACAAATAAATGTCCAAACGATTTTTCAATCACCTTACTTATTCCTTCGAAATTATTTTTTTTCAAACAACCCTGATTTTCGGGTCGTCACGGTAGCCTAACCCTTTAATAACCACACGCCCATAAGGCACGATTTTAACGCTGTGGCCACAATGTTCAGCCACGTCGCGGTAAAATTAATTAAATAATGATTGAGACTCTCATATTCGTGTTCTTACATTTGTCTGTATACATATGTATATGAACTGTACATCAAAGCGCAAAGAGACGTGGAGCGCAAAAGGACCTGTTTACTCCGATCGCAAGTCACCGCGAAAAAGAAGAGAGAGAGAGAGAGAGAGAGAGAGATAGAGAGAAACAGAGAGCGGGCGAGAAATAAGAGAGAAAAATATACACGTGGAAAAAAAAACGAGGTTAGAAGGCTAATAAAAGCAGCCTGAACGCGGTCGTGTAGTATATAACGGCTGTATGATGGTTACTCGATTTCTTGAATAAACACACACACCCATATATATATATATATATATATATATATATATATATCCAGTCCGTCAGGATCTTCGACAAGTGACTGTTCCGCCACTCTTTCGTGCTTTGCTGATTTTTTTTTTCGCCTATTAATTTCGCGTCCGAAAGGTCGATCAGCTTGCCGACCGCTTGTCACTTTTTTTCTACGTCTTTCGATAAATACGTGCGAACGACAAAAATCGGAAAATAAAGTTATAATTATTACTTTTGGCAGTAGAGTCGAAAGTCCCGGCCGGTTAGTTGCGTAGGCGCGATACGCCCGTGCCACATATACGAGATTTTTTTTTCAGCGATACATCGGTGTCTTACGGGAAATCTACAATGGTGATGGAGATAGGATGGAGTATGGTTTCTTTTATGCGAAGGCTGTGTGCAGTAGGCGGCATATTCACGCTCGAAAGCGTTGCTCTTTAAAGTTGAATATCAACGACAGGTTGAAATCATTGGGAGAAGCTGAAGTTTGACAAATACGAAATTAAAAGAATAAACTGTAATAGGTGATGGAGATTTTGTCAAAAATGCGAAAATTACGATAAAATTGAAGTTTTCATCAGTGGAATGCAACGAAAAATCTTTTCGTTTTCTCATTTTCATTGTTATCGAAAAATCATATTGAAGTTTGCATCGTTGGAACGAAAGTTCTTTCTTATTTCCCATTTTCGTTATTGTACAAAATCGTATTTGACAAACTCGTTGTACAGCGCTAAATGAGAATTCTAAAAAAAATTTGTGGTATTTTCGTAGCTCAAATCTGCCAAACGAAACATCGAAAATTAAAATGAAGTTGAAGTTTGCATCGTTGGAATGCGAGAAAAATGAATATTTTTGAGTTCCTTCAATTTCTTTGGACAGATTTTGGCTACCAAATGCCTTTGACCATTTTTTAAGATATTTATTTCGCTATCTACGATGTAAATTTTTTTAAATAAGGTCTTCTGTAATAATGAAAATATGGAAAATAAAATGTAAAAAAAATTTTCGTTGCGTTCCAAAGATGCAAACTTCAACACGATGAATTAAAAAAACATTTCGTAACATTCCAACTATGCAAACTTCATCTTCAAGACACTCATGGTCGTGAAGTTTGCATCGTTGGGATGCAACTATATGTTTTTCAGTTCCTCATTTTTATTTGTGTCGAAGATCATATTTTGTAGATTTGGGCTATAGATCGCTAAATAAGGAGCCAAAAAAATGATCGCAGGATTTCTATAGCTATATCTGTTTGAGAAAATATGGGAAAGTCAGTTAAAAAAATATTTCGTTGCATTCCAACGATGCAAAGCCGCCGCCCAGCTTCTTTTGCGTCTTTGGAATGCAACGAAGATTCTTTTAATTCCTCATTTTCATTATCATCCAGTGTCATATTTTGCAAATTTAGGTTGTAACTTGCTACACAAGATTTCGAAAAAAATGTTTGTATCTTTGTTATACAACGAAAATTCTTTTTAATTCCTCATTTTCGTTATCATCCAGTGTGACATTTTGCAAATTTACGTTGTAACTTGCTGCACAAGATTTCGAAAAAAATGTTTGCGTCGTTTTCGTAGCTGCTAAAGGAAGTTTGGGGGATCAGTTTCGTTGGGTTCCAACGATGCAAACTTCAACGTCATCTTCCCAGTCGTAAATCCTCGCCGAGTGTCGAGCATCGTCCCTCCTCTAGTTCCCCATATATTCGCGGGTTTACGTCCAAACCCAAGGATATCAATAATACGAGTATGACGACACTCGCAGGCGCGTACCAAGCCTGACAAGGAAGTTCGCGTAATTGAATCCGTTAGCGTTGGTTGCGCGCGCTTCGGGCATTGTTGTCGACGACAGACGCGGACGTTTTTTATTCGGCGTAGAAACGATGGCGCAATGAACGACTTTGCGTTTCGAGCATGGCCCGAAATACAACGGAAACACGTGAAACAAATAGTCCAAGATTAGCGAGGAAAAAGATGGATAGGGTAAACCGTCCAGTGAATGGACGGGGACCGGTGAATGAACAAAAGCTGATTTATATTCAAAATCAGCAAAGCATTCGTGTTTTTTTTTTATTATTGGCAAAACTCAATTTTCTATTTCTCTGTCGAAACAAACTTTGGTAGTTTTTTTGAGATCTAAGATGCAAAAAAGCTTTGTGTATTTTGTACGAAATCGTAATAACGAATGTAATACTCGTGTCTATAAAAGTATTATCATTATTGCACAACATAGTGATCTCCGAATCTAGCATTTAAGGGGTGAGGCCACAGTAGAATTTTCAAAAAATCGATTTTTTTCGCTAAAACGGTGATTTATCATCATAAGAATAAGTTACTATTCGATTTATAGTAAGACATTTTTTTTTCACCGACTTTGAGCGTATCAGGTATGTCCACCTCTGGCACGGCCATAGAGTACCTAAAACTTTAAGGGGTTATCCCCACTTGCGATTTTGAAAAAAATCGATTTTTTTTATTGCATTTTTTTGAAGTATAAATATCCGGGCCCATACTTCTGTATGGGCCCGGAATAGATGACTCTATGTAAGTTGACAAAAAAAAATATTTTCTTCGTGTAAACTGAAATTGAAACTTTAAACGCGTTTTTCTCAAAATGGCATTTCCGAAGTCGGTGACCAAGATTACTCGAACACTAATGAACCGATCTTCTTGAAATTTTGCAGGCTTATTTAATACATAAAAATGTAGTCTTTAATCGTTCGATTTTTTTTTCGAAAAAAAAAAATGGCCGTTTTATAGCCAAAAAACGGCCGTTTTTTTCGTTAAAATCGAACCATTAAATTTGACTGTCCGCCATTTTGTGAAAAATGAATATTTTTTAAAATCCTTCGATTAAAGACTAGTTTATACTTATATTTGACTAAATCCATCCGCATTTTTTTTTCAGATGATCCACTTCGCCGCAATGTTGGTCACCGCAAACCGTGTATATAAAAACATTATTTCATTGACGGCCATTTGCCACTAAACAATGTAATATTTTTCAATAAAAAAATTACTGAAAGTTCTTCAAGATGTGTTCTTTAAGATGGTATATTGATCGATTAAAAAAGTTTTGTAGTTTTCTTTAAAAAAATTCATGAAAAAGGCCTTTTTTTGCGCTACAAGTGGGGGTAACCCGTTAAACGCGTTTTTCTCGAAACAGCTTTTTGCCAATTGGCGTGACAAATAACTTCAACAATTTTCACTCGACTTACTTCAAATTTAAAAGTTATGTTCCTAATTGCATTTCGCAGAGAAGTACGAACGGAATATCTGCTTGATCGATAACTTTTCATTTTATGAGCAGTTTTGTACGAAATTTTTCCCTGAAAATTCATTCAAATACCTACAACTTTTGAATAAAACAATATTTTTTAAATTCCGTACGTACACCTCTAAGTATTCTAATGTAGATTGCCGAGAATTTTTGTTTTTTGTTCTAGGTAAAAAAATGTGGCTGCTAAATGTCACGCCGCGGAGCGCCTAAAAAAAAGATGAAAGAAAATATTAATAGTCGGCCATTTTGTACATCGAAAAAAATCTATACATTTTCTAACAGCTTGATATTCATACTGAATAGATGTGTAATTAATGTTACGAGTGAATCACTTTTTCATACGAAAAAAAATGGTTAAATTCGCACATGATTTTATACCCGTTACTGCGGCCTAACCCCTTAATAAAAATAAATAATTTCGCTTGACAGCGTTCGTCTACACACACGTCCATTTACTGGTCACTTCGTTCATTCACTGGCGAATTAGTCATATTGCTACTTATCTATGAATTCCTTCAATATTATTTGTTCCAATTACTTCGAAGATTTTTTCCTACTGTCAGAATAATATCTTTTGGTAGCCATAGCCATTGAAAAATTCGTTCTGATAATTTTTCCATTTTACAGTCCACCTGAGTCCTACAGTGTCATTATTCGTTCATTCACTGGTCGCCTTATCCTAGGACGTAACGAAAATTGAATCGCAAAACTATTTGTGGCCTCCGTGATCTGTCCGGTAAACGTCAGTGTCGCAAGTCACTCGCAGGCGCGAGGCACAACTTCACGTCCTTGCGGATCGAAGATGCTGAATCGAGAAGAAAACACCACGGGGGAACTAAAATTCCCGGCTTTGACCTTTCGAGCGTTCAATGGAGAGAGCCCCCCCCCCCCAGCGCCCCTTAGAGCTTCACCGACCGAAGTGAGCAGCTGCTGCTGCTACTCGTTTGCTCATTCTAATTCGAATTCATTCCAAGTTGAAGAAAGACACGAAGTGTCGTAAAGCCCGCAGGTCGCCAGGTTCGTCGCATAATCGTGGCGGCTCCGGTGTACCCGGGCCAGGCGGGTTCAATCGGGAGTACACGAGGGGGTCAATCGAGAATCCTGTGCCTTCGTGGAAAATCCTTTTGACTGCGTTAGCCGGGAACAACGCTTCGAGCTTTAGTTGCGTTGCCGTAATTAGGGAAGAATAAAGACGAGGGGATGGGGCATGGGAGAAAGACAAGGAATAGGTGAGATAAACGAATGGTCGTATGATCGTATAGGCCTGGATTGTGGCTGGTGGAACGGCTGAATGTCATGACGTTGAAATTTACATCGTTGGAATGCAACGACTTTTTTTCGTTATTTCGTCATCTTTAATATTATTCGGAACTTTTCTTTGCAACTTAAGCTCGTGAGTCTGTAGTGAAAATAAGTAAAAACGTTCGAACGATGTTCTAACCTACTTCGGCCGAAAAGTATTTTTATCCGTGAAAAAGAATTTAGGCGGGATATACATTTAGACAGAAAGAAAGCAATATTGAGGGATTTTTTAAACTAAGAAATAATTATTCTACAATTATCGAACTTTAGGTATACTTTAATAGTATATTTGAGGCCTTGGGCCATGGTGACGAGTATAAAATTATGTGCGAATTTAAGAATTTTTTCGTGTGAAAAAGTGATTCACTCATAAAATTAATTACACATCTATTTAGTATGAATATCAAGCTGTTAGAATTTTTTGTCGATGTACAAAACGGCCGACTACTCGAAACTTCTCGAAACAGCTTTTTTCTAATTGGAGTGACAAATAATTTCAACAATTTTCACTCGATTTACTTCGAATTTAAGGCGGTCCTCTAGTTTCTCGGGTCGAAAAAATCGATTTTTTTTCTTCATAAATCACATCTACAACATGTGTAGAAAATGTGTGCCAAAGGATTTTTCGATATTCGAAGTGGTTCACAAGTTACGGCCCTGGAACGGAGCAGGTATACTTTCAAACGCGTTTTTCTCGAAACACCATTTTTCGAAACGGTGACCACGATATTTCAGAAACTACTGCACCGATCTTGTTCAAATTTATACAGCATCTTTAATATGTTATAAGCCAGCGATTGAAATAGGATTATCGTGATTGCTTCGATAGTTTTTGTTGTACGAGCGAAAAACTTAAGAAAAAATGAGTAAAAAATAGAATGTAATTTTCAAAAGTGTATAAAAAAGTCAATTTTTGTAATTTAGAATTCACTCTAGTTCAATCGCTAGTCTTAAATATGAAGATTAAAATGCCGTTTGGTTTTTTGATTTCAGATAAGCAGAACAGCCGCAATCTTGGTCACCGTCAAGCACCTCTTTTACTTGATGTCTTCCTGTCGGCCACTATAACGTTTATTCTATTATATATTTTGACTTCAAAAAATTTGTAAAGCTTATTTGAATGTTAATAAAGATTATGCAAAAACAATGAGATTGATTATTTCGATGCTTTGCCCGTAAAAAATTATTGAAAAAGCCGTAAAAAAACAGCCGAGAAACTAGAGGACCGCGTTAAAAGTTATGTTCCTAATTGCATTTCGCAGAGAAGTACGTACGGAATTTCTGATTAATCGAAAACTTTTCAGTTTATGAGCAGTTATAACGAAATTTTTCACTGAAAATTCATATCTCAAGTTCAAATACCTACGAATTTTGAATAAAACAATATTTTTTAAATCCCGTACGTACTACTCTAGGTATTCTAATGTAAAATGACGAGAATTTTTGTTTTTTGTTCTAGGTAAAAAATTGTGGATGCTAAATGTCACGCCGCGGAGCGCCTAAAAAAGATAACACACGAAAATGTTAGTAGTCGGCCATTTTGTACATCGAAAAAAATATACATATATATTTTCTAACAGCTTGATATTCATACTAAATAGATGTGTAATTAATTTGATGAGTGAATCATTTTTTCACACGATAAAAAATTGTTGAATTCGCACATGACTTTAGACCCGTTACTGTCGCCTAAGGCCTTAAAGAACAAAAAAAATCGTTTTTTCGATCCTTGTGAATGTATATCCGCCTTAATTTTGCATCGTTGGAACGCAACGAACGTTCCGTACTCCAATTTTCTTTTACAACTTCCGAGCTCCAAAATCGCTTGAACTTTTTCAGGATCCTTTCTAGAGATCTCCAGCCTAAAAATGTAAGGAACTTTTTTCGATGATAATGAAAATGAGGCATTACAAAATTAAAATGAACTTCCGCTGCATTCCAACGATGCAAACTTCAACCTCTGTTTCCGTCAAAGACTCGTCAAAATCGATTCAGCGGTTCTCGTCTCACAAACGAAACATACCGTCCCAACAGTTTCATTGTCTGCAAAGAAATGTAAATCCACGAAAACCAATCCACGAACTGGAACGCCAAGTGGATAAATAAATACCGAGAGACAAAAAAATATAAAAAAATAGCATGTCATTGAGATTTTATCCCCCGATGGACAGACCGGACTCTGAGCCTTTTTCCGGCAGCCCCGAGGAAGGGAAGACCATTGAAGAAACGGAATTTTCGGTGGAAGAAAAAATACCAAAGGTCCTACTGTTTTCGTAGTGACCGGAAAACAGCTCGCTGGTCTACAAGGGAGCGAGGGCGAAGGGGGAAGGGACAGCTAACGACACGATGCAAACGCGCGACCTTTCTAAATATAGATCCGCTGTCGATACGAGACAAGAGCTAGAAAGAATGAAAAATATGTGCGAGACGCGCGCGTTGAAAATGCGGGCTGAGTCTAGGATTGTTGGCGGGAAAAAAAGGAGGGAGGAGAAGAAAAAACGCCGAGTCCACGCCTTCGTGTTAATTCATCAATTAACCGAGGTCATCGTCGTGGCTGTAAGGGCGCGAAATATCATCGTGCTCTCTCTCTCTCTCTCTCTCTCTCTCTCTCTCTCTCTCTCTCTCTCTCTCCCTCTCGTCGCTCATGGAATAACGAAGGCACATTGGCGCGACAAAAAGGAACAATGGCAGTATAACGTCAGTGTTTACCACGAGGAAAAGAAAAAAAGAAACGTACCCGGCATGACAGGCCGAGCGTAAGGAATACAGGCTTTTATTACTCGTGGCGACGTCCATATATTGCACGAGGGTAAGTCTTTAATGTGTACACTCAGGAACAAGAGTATTTTTCGCCACCTGTGCCGGTATTGCCATCCTAAAAGGAATAGTAATTGAGTCGATGTTTTTTTTTCTTCTTTCAGTCGTGACTAAATAATTGCACCGTTTTGTTTGACGAGGAATTTAATGATTTCTTAATGGAATGGGCTAATTGATGACAGACTTGATGATTAGTTTACGTATTCGATGGAATATAATAGTAGCAGTAGTAATTGTGTACTGCCACTACGATTTTTATTTTATTTATGTTTTTGTGTGTTGTATAATACTATTATCGTACTACATTTTTTGTATTTGTTTTATGATATGACATTTTTTTGTATTTGTATTATGATACAAATACAAAAAAAATTATAGTGGTAGTATATAAATAATACTACTACTATGTATAGTTATTTAGAGGAGCTGGCGAACAAACCCGAACTTGTCCACACTACGTCAATTTTTTTATTTTATTTTGATTTTATTTTTAAACTGCCTTTTCGCTTGAAAATGCAGTTTTTAACGAATTTTGAGGTTTTTAGAGCCGGATTCGATTAAAAATATTTCGGGAGCTAATTAAGGGTGGTTGAAAAACCAAAGAAAATTCACGTAGTGTGGACAAGTCCGGTTTTGTTCGCCAGCTCCTCATATTGAATCACATTCCCCTGCACCACGCTTCCATTCGCCAAATATAGTTTGGCGTGTTTCTACCCATGGAATGAAATAGTATTATTTTAACCCGGAGATATTATTATTGATGTTATTATTATTTGTATTATTATTATTAATGTTATACTTATTATCGTGGTAAAGCCAATATAAATGAGATGTTTATCATTATTATTACTATTATCGTCACTATTATGTTAAGACGGAATGACACCTCATCGCGGTCGGTATGGTAGAACAATTATAGATACCCAAAAATCTCGGAAACGGCTCTTCAGATCCCGTCGAAACTTTGCCAAACGACGTAAAAAAATGTAGATTGGCTTATCATAAGCCAATCTAGTTTTTTTCTCAAATTCAGAAAATTTGAGAGGCAGACAGCTGTTCGTCTATTTATGCGACGTCGTTCGGCAAAGTTTCGACGGGATCTGAAGAGCCGTTTCCGAGATTTTTGGGTATCTATAATTGTTCTACCATACCGACCGCGATGAGGTGTCATTCCGTCTTAAGGTCGATGTAATGAAAACGTACGTTTCGAGCGTCGATTTCACTATCGCGTTACAAGCGGAATAATTTATTCTCAAGGGAAAATAATTTTCATTAGGAATTGATTTTGTATGTACTTTAATTTTTTTTTATCAGCGCGGTAAAAAAAGATTGGCATGGGAAAAAAATAGAAATAATTTGGAACGGAATTATTTTCGGTATTTTGGCATTTTTGGGAATTGTAAAAAAAAGGACGACTTTTGGCAGATATTGTACGTGGAACAGTGTGAGAATAGATGAGAGAGAGAGAAAGAGCTGACGAGGTGGAAAGAAATTATTATATGGGCTTTTACGACGACGACCCTTCGGACATTGCCCACGAGACTTTTTCCCTCCCCCCCCCCCCTCTCTCGTCTTCTCTGGTTTCCGAGAGGAAAAGAGAGGGCAGGAGGGGGACGTTGACAATAAAAATCGATAATTCTTTAGCAAGGAGGAGAAAAAGAGTACGACGATACACGGAGACTGAACCGGAGATATGTCCAACCTCCACCAGCCCCTTTTCCCTAGACACCCCCCTTCGACGAAGATTGAAAACTCTCTTGCCAAAAACAGAGATTTCTCGTAATTCGTTCCCACACGATGCCCACGAGTATATCACATTCCCAGAATTTATGATAAAAGTATGTTCGTCCATTTGTTAACAACGAATGATTCAAATTGCTTTTTGGTCGAAAATAGGGTAATTCTTTATATATGTGGCTTTTCCGAATTTTTTTTGTTCCTATTTTCTCATTGTTTGGTTTATAAATGATGATATTCAGTCGGGGAAAGTTGACATTTTTCATTAAACATTTTTTAACGAGCAAAAAATCGTTAATAATTTCGAATTTTTCAAAAACCCAAACAAACCCAATATGAGCGTCGAAATGTTCAAAAATGCCCTATTTTATCACGTGTTTCCGCGAACTTCAAAAAACCATGACTTTTTTAGAGGTGGGGGGGGGGGGGGGGGTGAATTTCAGCTTCCCCCGACTGAATGCCATTATTTATAACCCAATAAATGAGAAAATAGCAAAAAAGAATTTTTCGGTCAGTTTTCGGAAAAGTCACTTATCTAAAGAACTACCGAAAATCGAACTTATTTTTCTACAGCTTGCCATTTCCCCAAATTTCAAAAAGTATCCGGTCGTACGAGAGTTTCGTTATCATACTAAAAGTATAAATTTTTCATTTCGGATCACCAAAGTTGCCATAACCACCTGCCCCGATTGACAATGCAGCAACAGCGGTACTTTGTTTAAATAACAATAACTTCATTGTTTATTAATATTGTTCAATAAAAAACTTCAAAATCAGCAAGACTATGCATTACTTGATGGTGGTGAAGTTCGCATCGTTGGAATGCAACGAAAATGAATTCTTTTTAATTGTTCAAATTTTACGTCGGCTGTTAAAATGACTCAAACGTTTTTACGTACTCGGATTCAAGTTTGCATCGTTGGAGTGCAACGAAAACGAATTTGTTTACTTTCCTACTTTTTTTTTAGCAGATTTTAGCCACCAAAATCTCACAACCATTTCTTAATATGCAAACTTCAATATCATTTTACGTATTCTTATTAGAGATGTACGACCTCAATTTGCAAAAAAAAGGCTTTGGATAAGCGTTAAAATAAAGAAATTAAAAATAAACAAATAAGCAATAAACACGTTGCAACCCAGCGATACACACTTCAACGCTATATCATTTCTGAGTGAAAATCCGACCTGGCCATCACAATAATTTAAAAAGATTTTTTTTTTGAAAATTGCTCTGTTTTTTGAGCCTCAAGCTTACGCGAACCCCTTAATACACACTTATAATCACATCACCAGGAAGCGAAATAATTTGAGTCGGATAATAATTAAAGCTAATGAAACTGTTTTACATTAATTATGCATCATTATTAATCCTACCAGCTCAATTGCAGCCTGAAAAAACAAAAGTACAGACAGACGTTAAAATTTCATATTTGTACGATTAGTATGTTTATAATTATTTGTACATATTATATAAATGTATATATATATATTTATTTATACATATAATAAAAATATAATTACATATTCCATAGTATGTGTTTATATTGATAGTATGAGTTTATTTGGTTTTGTTTGGGTGAGTATCCAATTGTTATTGTTATTACTACTCCAGCGGAAAATGTGACGTTGAACATCGTTGGAATGCAGCGATATTTTTCATTTCTTTATTTTTATCATTATCCAGACTTTTTTTGTAAATTGATGTTGTGAATTTCCGATAAGAATATATGAAAACATTTGAGCGATTTTCACAGTCGAAATCGGCCGAACAAAAAGTTGAAGTAATTAGAGATGATTAATTTTCGTTGCCCTCCAACTTTGCAAACTTCAACGTCAGCGGAAAATGCTGTACAAAAAAAATTCCTCGCAACTTTCCTCTTCCGAATATTATTTTTACACCCGTCCGTAATAATTCCGAGTATCTGGCACAGAATTCTCGCCTTTCCATTTATCATTGTTTTTCTGATATATATATTTATATATATATATATATATATATATATTCGAGAAGCGAGAAAGAAGCTCCTTGTCATCGGACGTATTCACGGTGCTGAAGTTCGCATCGTTAGAACGTAGCGAGAATCTTTTTTCACAATGAGAAAAAGAAATTTTCACAATAAAGTTATGAAAGATTAATACCAAATTTCATCAGAATCGGTCGATTAGTTTTTTAGCTATACTTCACGCCAGTCGTGCAAATACAGTTTAGAAGACTGTGCCAAACCTCCGCCATTATTTAAAGATTAATCAAAGTTAAGAAAATACCATGTAACAGCCAAAATTAGAAATAAAACATACGGTGTTAAAGTTTGCATCGTTGGAAAGCAACGAAAATTATCTTTTCTTCTTTTATTTTCTTTAATATCGACAATATTTTCTTGCCATTTCGTGTTGTAGATTTTTAATAAAGATCCTAAAAAAACGTTTGATTGGTTTTCGCAGCCCAAATCGCCAAAAAGAAATGCTTTGGCAATCTCAAAACATCATCTCGCACACGCATCAACCCCGAATTTTCTAATCGTTTTTGTGCCGCTATTTTCAAAGATAAGGGGTTGGACGTCAGATGTCTTTATACGTATTTTATTATTCCAAACAACTTTTGTTCGAAACATTTTTTGATCGGGTTATCCAGGCCTTAGGCCACAGTAACAGGTATAAAATCACGTGCGAATTTAACAATTTTTTATCGTATGCAAAAGTGATTCACTCATAAAATTAATTACACATCTATTTAGTATGAATATCAAGCTGTTAGAATGTTTTTCCTCCGATTTATAAAATGGACGACTACTAGTATTTTCTTTTGTTATCTTTTTTTAGTTGCTCCGCAGCGTGACATTTAGCATCCAAATTTTTTTACCTCGAACAAAAAACAAAAATTCTCGTCAATCTACATTAGAATACCTAGAGAAGTACGTACGGAATTTAAAAAATATTGTTTTATTCAAAAGTTGTAAGTATTTAAACTTAAGAAATGAATTTTCAGTGAAAAATTTCGTTATAACTGCTCATAAAGTGCTTATAAAATGAAAAGTTTTCGATTAATCAAAAATTCCGTATGTACTTCTCTGCGAAATGCAATTAGGAAGAATTAGTTGAAGTTATTTGTCACACCAATTGGAAAAAAGCTGTTTCGAGAAGTTTCGATTAGTCGGCCATTTTGTACATCGAACAAAAATATATATTTTTTCTAACAGCTTGATATTCATACTAAATAGATGTGTAATTAATTTTATGAGTGAATCACTTTTTCAAACGAAAGAAAATTGTTAAATTGAGATACGGCGATTTTTAAGTCTTCAACCCCTATTTTTTGGGGGTGGGGTGAGTTGAGGGGTAAAATTTAACGGGGCTTACTTTCAGTATGCTTCAGTCAAAAATTCTAATTCTACGCTAAAAGTGCTGGGTTTTCGTCTCTTTTACTGGACTATACTTCTCCCAAGATATCATTAATGACCGGTTGGGTGACAAGGTCAACAACCAATAAATATCGGTCGAACTATCGGCAGCGAGCGCGTTTTTCGCGCATCTCCCTCTTACACATGATCCATTTGACGCCAATTCCCGTCAAGGCGTGGAACCGCGAGAAAAAATTCGTCAAAAAATAAACACCGTCCCCTCGCCAAACTTCCGACGAAAATCGTCAATTTTTTAAAAGTCCGTTTCATCAAGCCCACGCGAAAGTCTCAATAGCCTGACATCGGGGAACGAAACAAAGGATCAAATTTCTTACTTTCAGTCTCGAAAACTTCACGGCCTATTCACGCGTCATAAAAATGAATACTGGATTTTTTTTGCCTGCGCAGCGGTTTGTTTTAATAGGTCCGAAAGTTTGTGACGTGACGTCGGTACCTCGCATTTGTGTACAATTTGATGAAGCGAAGCGAAGCAGTGACGTCAATGACGAGGAGCAAAGTTTTCGAGACGTTAAGGGGGGGGGGGGCGTAGTTCGCTATCTCTTTCTTGCGCTTTCTCGGTCCCTCCATTTTTCTTCGTGCGTAGCAAACTTGGGTCAAGGATATCACAGGAGTAAACACGTATTTGCATTCGTATCGTTGATTATCGCGGATTCGGGAAATCATTCTCAAAAGGTTGAATTAAATATGCAAAAAAAAACAAACAATATTTAAAGGATATAGAAAAAATGTATGACATTGAAATTTGCAATCGTTGGAATGCAATGATTTAAAAAACTTAATATCTTAATTTTTTTTACAGATTTGAGCCATAAGAATCTGTCAAAGATTTTTTAGGATGCGTATTTAGTCATTTTGTTTTATTTTTATTTACTATTACTATATTAAATACTGTTAATTATTTTTTATTGCTCTTTAAGGCGTTACGCCTTAAAGCGTAGCGCAAAAAAAGCCATTTTCATGAATTTTTTTAAAGAAAACTACAAAACTTTTTTAATCGATCAATATACCATCTTAAAGAACACATCTTGAAGAACTTTCAGTAATTTTTTTATTGAAAAATATTACATTGTTTAGTGGCAAATGGCCGTCAATGAAATAATGTTTTTATATACATGGTTTGCGGTGACCAACATTGCGGCGAAATGGATCATCTGAAAAAAAAATGCGGATGGATTTAGTCAAATATAAGTATAAACTAGTCTTTGATCGAAGGATTTTAAAAAATATTCATTTTTCACAAAATGGCGGACAGTCAAAGTTAATGGTTCGATTTTAACGAAAAAAGACGGCCGTTTTTTGGCTATAAAACGGCCATTTTTTTCGAAAAAAAAAAATCGAACGATTAAAGACTACATTTTTATGTATTAAATCAGCCTGCAAAATTTCAAGAAGATCGGTTCATTAGTGTTCGAGTAATCTTGGTCACCGACTTCAGAAATGCCATTTTGAGAAAAACGCGTTTAAAGTTTCAATTTCAGTTTACACGAAGAAAATATTTTTTTTTGTAAACTTACATAGAGTCATCTATTCCGGGCCCATACAGAAGTATGGGCTCAAAAAAATACAATAAAAAACAATCGATTTTTTCAAAATCGCAAGTGGGGTAACCCCTTAAAAAAGATGTTATATAGTAATACAAATGACAGAATGAAAATGATCAAATTAATTTTCGGTGCATTCAAATGATGCAAACTTCGATACCATGTGAGTCATATCTCAAAATCTATTCGTCCGATACACTTCAAGTTCGGACGGAGCATAGTTTATAAACGTTTTCTATCGTGTAACCGCATGATTTATTCATTTTCCATGACCGCATGATTTATCCATTTTCCGTGACCGCATGATTGATCCATTTACAACACTTTGGTAATTTTCAAATATTCCAAAACGTATCGGACCACGCTCGCCTTTTATTATTTTTAAGTTTTCATTTAAGATCATCCACGTTTTATTATCATACTAAACGTACATGTTTAATTGTTCATTTAAGACCACAGCCAGAAGCACCTACACCGATTGCCCACGTAGCAACTGCGGCACTTTGTTTAAATAATAACTTCATTGTGAATCAATTTTTTTCAATGAAAAAAAAACTCAAACTTGGCAAGACTATGAATTAATTGTGTGTAAAATTCCGACCTCGTCATTTCAATATTCTCGTCAGAAAAAAATATAGCGGATCGACCTGTTTTTTTGGCCTCAAGGTTGTACAGACTCGTTGACATTTTTTTTTGTCAAACGATGCACTCATTTAGTAGTCAGGATGGTCCTTGAAAGATCTCGATTTAAAAATGCTTTCGTTTATCGCGAGATCGTTTCAACACTTTGTCTGTAAACCTGGCTATTTCGTGTCCGAGCCAAAACTACTTTCCTGCCGAGTTGCTTAATTTATAAAAAAAAAATATATGAAAACATTTATTTTCCTACAATTTCATGATTGATATATTAAATTAAATGTTTCTAACAGAATCCTGCATTTTTTCAAAAAAATTCGAATGTATTAACTGAGTGACAAAGACGGCAGGACTTGAAATACCCAAATTTACAGACGGAAGGTACCGAAAAAATGTTTACAGACGAAGGGTTAAGGCTTCGGGGTGGACACGACGAAGAATATCGGGACAATCCGCTATTATGAGGACGGTCCTTGCATGTTTTCGAAATCACGTTTCCCCGTATACTCGTATATGTGTATGTATGTGTGCAGGGTGTTAGGAAGGTCAATGCAAAGCCTTAAGGGGCTCAAGGTCACCTCGTTAGGAACATATCTAACCTAGGTTACCTTAGTCCAAAGTCTAAGGATTTCGAGTTATGGTAAGTATGATTTTTGGAAAATTTCCCAAAATTAGGTACAAACTCGTTCATAATGTTCAAACAGACAACAATTGGTAACTAAAAACTTATTTGTGTCTTAGCTCAAGGGGTAAGGCAACAGTGGAATTTTCAAAAAATCGATTTTTTTCCACTAAAACGGTGCTTTATCATCATAAGAATAAGTTACTATTTGATTTATAGCAAGAAAATTTTTGAATAATTAAAAAGTTGTCAAAAAATTAAAATCCCCCTTATGTTGATGGTATTTTTAAAAAATTGCATTACCAAAAGAGGTAAACGAGTTGGTACCTAATTTTGGTAAATTTTCCAAAAATCATACTTACCATGATTACTCGAAATCCTTAGATTTTGGACTGAGGTAACCTAGGTTAGACGTGTTCCTAACGAGGTGATCTATCACCCCCTTAAGGCTTTGCATCGACCTTCCTAACACCCTCACAGTCATATATATATATTTATATATATATATATATATATGACAGGTCGTAACGCACGAATGAGTAGGCCCATTGCGCGTGTCGTAAACGACAATGAGTAACGACAAGCTATAGCTCGCGCACGTCATTCCCCGGCGCATCAACTTGTTGATACTTTTCGTCTTCCCCAACAGATGTCGAGAACGGCCGAACTCTGTCGTTTCGTAAATTCATACGTTCGAAGATAATCTCCTTCTCTTCCTTCTTTTTCTCTGTATTCGTGTGTGCGCACGCAAGTTCAATGGAACATATATACACATAGTTGCTATTCCCTGCGTTATTGACGCACGAATTTACATGCCTTTTCGTCCCATTGATCCCGAGCCACGGAAGACATAAAAAATATGGCGGAGCCACGAGTTCCCGAGTTGTACGAGATTCGACAAATTCGCACGTTCAAAAAAATTGGACAAACTCGACTGAAGAAAAAAGTAGAAGATGTGATAACAGAAAAAAAACGGGATACGGGTTTGTGCTATTTTCGCGTGATTTATCAAATCGGCTGGGCAAATTCTCTCGGTGACAGATGAAGAAATTACTCGTGAAGTTGTATTCATGAGAAATGAAAAACAAAAAGAAAATATGATGGCGAAATTTGCATCGTTGCAAATTTCGCCATTTGCAAAAAGAAAAACGATATTTCTTTTTCCTTTCAATCGCAATCTTTTTAGCAGATCAAGGCTACGATGAATTTTTTAACTAAAATTTTGATGAAATTTTGTGTAATTATTTTGTTGAAATAAATTAAAAATAACGAACGATCGTTCGTCGCTTGAGGCAACTCAAATTGAGGAAGGTCCAAAACAGGTGCAGGAATCACAGATTGAAGGTAAACATATGATTACAACGATAGAACTGACAGTGAAAAGCGTTTATCTCAAAACTGTTTCCATAACGGTGTACGCGATTTCTCGACATCTAATGGACGGATGGACTTGAAATTTGGTACACACATTCAGTGTAATAGTTGTTTCGTCTTGACCGACGTTTTTCTTCGTAATAATTTTTTTCATTAGTTATCAACAAAAATAATGTAATCTTTTCTCGAAAAATCGATAATAAAATTCAAAAAAAAAAATGTTTGGTGATCGAAACACGATAACAAAAAAAAGTTCCGTCAAGTCTTAGCCAATATTACCTATTTTAAGAAAAAAAAAGTTTTTTTTTCCCTTTTAAATCAATCATTCTGATTTAAATCAATCATTCTGAAGTTTGCATTGGTATGCAGCGAAACTTTTAATATTTTTATCTCCTCACATTATTATTTTTTAAAACACTTTTTTAATTCTAGTTCTCTAAACTTAATTTTTTTCATATATTCCTTATGTACAATCACCCAAAAAATTCGATATCTCTAAGTGAGCCGCTTAAAAAATAATTGAGAAATTTTCGTAACGAAGATTTGCCAAAAAAAATCGGGCAAATGAAATATGATCATTTTCGTTGCATTTCAACGATGCAAACTTCAATCTCATAGAAAATAGAGCCGGGCACCATTTTCTTGTAAAATTGGTGATTCGTACACGAAAATATCGGAGAAGGATGTTTCCCTCCCGGTGGACTCCCGACAGATGTTACAAAAATTTGGGGGGAACACTCTTTCTCTCTCTCTGTCTCCCACACACACACACACCTATATATATATATATATATATATACGGCGACGACGGCAGAGTGAACGGCGTACGAGACAAACGAGCGCGGGAGGAACGTCGAGGTGAAGGAGAATACGAGAGAGGGCGCGCGCGGGGGGCAAGCGTGCGCGGGGCTCCGGATTGGCGAGGAGTACGAAGGGGGAGAGGGGGCAGTGGATTTCACGTTTTTCAACGAGAGAAAGCTCTTAGAAGAGAAGTGTAGCACAAACGAGCCCAGAAACAGCATCCTGCATTTATACATGTATTATATATCACCGCGAAATATATTATGTACGCTGCCCCGTGAAAAAAAATTAATACCCGTCCACGACGTTCAAATCCGCATCGTTGGAATGAGACGAAAAAATTAATAAAAATTCCATTAATTTTCTTTACCATCCAAAATCTTATCCAGCAAATTTGGGCTTTAAATTTCTTGATGGGATCTTTAAAAAACCCTTTGTTCCTCGTAGTCCAAATTTGCCAAAAAAAAAAGTGAGATTGAATTTTACATGGTTGGAATGCAATAATGATTTATTTTCGTTGCCCGAATTTCTTTTGGCAAATTTTCGTAGTGAAAATCCCTCGGTCTTTTTTTAATTCGCTCAACTAGAGATCTAGAAATTTTTACGGCAAAACATTTTTCGTTGTCAAATAATAAAATGAGGAAATGAGTATGTAAAAGGGAATTTTCCCTGCGTTGCAACGATGCCAACTTTAGGGCCGTAGGTAAAGATCGGGCTACTGAATTTTCGTGGGTTTTGAAGACTTCATTTTTTAATTTCTTTATTTTGTTCACTATCTATATTTTCTTCTGCATTTTTAGGTTATCGATCCTTCATGAGGACCTTTAAAAATATTTCAGTGTTATTTGTAGGCTGAAGTCCAAAAAAATTATGGGACTGAAGTTTGCACCGTTGAAGTGCAATGAAAATGATTTTTTTTTTTACTTTCCCAAATTTCTTTCAGCAGATCTTAGCTACCAAAATCCCTCAGCCATTTTTTAAGGCGCTTGTTGGGAGATCTGCAACTAAAATTTGCAAAAAAGATTTCGTGTCGTATCGAAAAAGTGCAGAAAATATGAATTTTCGTTGCATTCCAACGATGCAAACTTCAATACCATAAAAAAAGTGCAACGACGTTTTTTTTCTCGTTATTCCTTCATTTTTATTATTATTCGAAACTTTTTCTATGCAACTTAAGCTCGTGTGTCTGTAAAAAAAATAAGTAAAAACGTTCGAGCGATTTTCTAGCCTACATCGGCCAAAACAAAGTTTTATCCATGAAAAAGAATTAATTTCCGTTGCGTTTCAACGGTGCAAACTTCAAAATCATACTTCAATATCATTCCCGATACTCGCTTTTGTCCCTACGCTTGTTCTTTTCAGGGGTTAGGCCACTAGAATTATCGAAAAATCGTTTTTTTTTAATGGTCCCCTAGGACCTCAAAAATGATGTCCCAAAAGATTATGGCCGGGAAAATTCTCTAAATATTCGGTTTTCGAATTTTAGTACAAGACCGCCTGGTCCGCGGCTCACTACTCAAAACTGCATTTGTTAAGTTGTCCGGAAACATAACTCAGACAATTTTCAACCGATTCACTCGAAATGTTGAATATATCTTGAAAAATACTTCGTCTTGATAAAAAAAAATCGTTTTTTTTTAATTGCATAGTTAATTTGTTATTAACAATTCTCTGACGATTTTTAGGCAAATTTTTCACTTTCCACTTTAGAAGTGCGCCATTTGGCCAAAAATCAATGTATCGAAAAAATCCTACGTACTTCTATAGCAGTTATTATATATAATCGAAAAAAAATCGTTGGCTCATTATAATTAAAAAGTTGCAGGAGCTGTTTGTCCGGCCGTGGACCCTGAAAAAACGGAGACGTCATCGCAAAAACGCTGCACAGCCGCCATTTTGAAATTAATCACTTCAAACAAATTATTGTATACAGTCACTGATATGTATGATAAACACCCTTTTTTGTAATCTCGATTTATTTTGTAGTTTTTCAGAAAAAAAAATCTCCAAAAAGCCTATTTTTTCGGCCTGTATACTAGGCCTTAAATTATCATTGGTCAAAAATCGACCATTGACGACCATTGCCTACGAGAATTAAATTCCCGTGCTACTGCTACTTATTCGTGCCTATTTGAAATTGAAATTCGCAGCTTAGGGATTGTGGAACGGGCGAGCTTGCCAAGCCATGAATATTGCGGCTGGGGGGAGGGGGGGGGGGTGGGGGCAAGGGGAAGTCGACGTTACGCGTGAAAAATTGAAAGGTCGCGCATCGACTAGTTTCACAAATATATCGTCCTCATCGTAGAACGTTCCTTTCACAAAATATACTTTTACGCGTACATGCATATGTATGTATCGTCGCGCGAAGTAATTTCCACGTGGCTTGTTAAAAAAAAGACCTTTCGTTATCGAAATCGCCCGGTCGAATTCCTAATTTTTCTCTTCGGGACTAACACGTCCGATTACTTTGAAATTGTAAATTATCGAATTTTCATTTCTTCGGAGACTTTCAAAATGTAAATTGTCGGATTTTTTGTGTTGATGCGGCTTCGAAATTCATCGGAGCCAACATCTTGCGCCGATTAACCCAAATTCAACGAAGATTTTAAACTTATATTTTCTCAATAGTTATTGTCAATCAATTGCGTTTTAAAATTTGTATTGATAAACTGGGCTAATCGTGTATATGTAAAAAAAATTTAATGGAAGCGTGGAATTTCGAGAGTATTAAATATTTCATAGTAAATGAGAAAACAATTCGTGAAATAATATTTTTTGTTATAAAATTGCTGAGGCCATTGGAAAATGTTGACTCATTGCAATAGCAAAAAATGTTGGCTAAATTGCGAAATGTGTAACAAATGTTTCAGCAGATTGTACAGCAGTATTTATTCTTTGGATATTTACTTTCATTAAAAAAAATTATATGCCTGATGTATTTTCTTATTGATTGCGTTTTTCAATAAATTATTTCATTTTTGTCAGTTGGTTTAATATTTTTTTTCTTCTTTTTATAGCTATTTCTTCTTATTTTGTCGTTTTTATTATTATTCGAAACCCTTTTTTTTGCAATTTTGGTAAACCTGTAACAAAAATAGGTAAAAACGTCCGAAATGATTTTCATCGCCTAAATCAGCCAAAAAGAAATGCTATCAATAAAAAATAATGAATTTTCGTTGCGTTTCAACGATGCAAACTACAAGATCATATAAAAAATCCACAATGTAAATTGGAAAGTAAATATTTTCAATCATGAAAATAAAAGAAGAAAGAAGAATTTTCGTTGCATTCAACCGAGCAAACTTCAACACCGTATTTATTTCCTGAATATTGACTTTAATTTATTAATTATATCTCGGTTTTGTTTTCAATAAATTGTGTCACTTTTTCAGCTCGTTTAATATTTTCTTCTACTTTTTATAGTTATTCCTATTTATTATTTCAATTCTTATTATCTAATGGTGTTGAAGTTTACGTCGTTGGAAGGCACCAACAGGCCTTTTTGCATTTTACATATTTTTATTAGTATATATCTTTTTCTTATTGATTTATATTGTAGATCGTTAAATAAATAGCTTAAAAATGGTTGAATGATATTTGCAGGCAAAATATGTCAAAAGAAATCGAAGGAATTTGGAAATATTAATTTTCGTTGCATTCCAAGGATGCAAACTTCAATCTTATATTATATATTCCTTGAATATTGACTTTAATTTATTAATTGTATCGCGTTTTTATGTTTTTTTTTTCAAAAAATTCTTGTTCTTTTTTTACTTTTTTTTCAGTTCGTTTCCTATTTGATTTTACTTTTACACATTTTCAATCGAAAGTAAAAATGCAAAATGCGATAAAATAACTATAAATATAAAATGCGTCATAAAATATAAAATAAACTGACGTATCGATAATCTCCATAATGTTCTTTTCGTTTCAGTCAAAAGTGAATTTGTGGAAAGAATCTTCCAATTCGTAATTTAAAACTTTTCCCAATCCTGCTATTTCCCAATCCGATCTAACCTGCCGAAATTCGGTCTCTCGTGAATCGAACGGAATCGACGAGGCCTCCACGCTGATTGCGTAACAATAGAAAATATCGCTGTGCCAGCAACAGAGCGAGATAGACCGAAGTAGAGTGAGCAAAAAAAGCCGCAGAAGATTGATTAATTTTCACAATCGTAAAAGCGCTCGCATTTCGCCGCGCCGCGAAAACAATATGGTCGAATTGAAAAATAAAAAAAACTGCCCCAACTAATCGCAGCAAAACCGAGAATCTCGAAAAATCCCGAGAAATCTGGCAGTGGTGACGTCAGCGCATCGAGGATCAAAGAAAAAGAAGAAGCAGAATGCCAAGGGAGAAGAAAAAAAGACGAAGAGTGATTTCTGGAAGTTCTCGCGTATACGAAACGCGACGAAGAAAATTGCCTGACAGGCTGACACGACCCGTTGAATTACGTAATGTCGTTGTCAAACCGCACGGACCCCGAACACGAATCGTCCGCGCTCCGCTCGTGAAATTTCACAAAAACTCACCTAACCTCTCTCCCAGCCCCGTTCCAATTTACAAAAAAAAGCAAAAGACGACGAATGGGGAAAAAGAAACGATTCCATACGCACGAGCGAAAAGGCAGGTACGCGTGTCGAGCGTGAAAATCGCTCGAATATGTTTGCGTCTCTCTCGCCCGTTCGCCATTGGGAGGATGAGAAAAAAACGAACGCAAGGACGGTAGAGTAACGTCTAAGGATCGTTCCCATGGCGAAGAAAGCCTCGTGGAGGATACGAGTGCGGAAATATCGTGCGAAATATGGCCCGAAAGATCGGTGAAAATTGCGCGGACGTTGCCACACGCACGAGCCCAACACAGGAGCGCGCGCGTGCGCGCCGTTACACACGTAGAGAGGCATGCACGTAAACGCGCTCGGTGGCGCCGTGCGGGATGCGAGGGAAGGGGCTTACGACGAGAGACGACACATACTCGCGAGTTTCAACGGCCAACCGCGATCCTTCACCATCTTTATTTCTCTCTGAAAAGCGCTTATCTACGAATAATAATTGTACTCACCCCATTACGTAGAAAATCCTCAATGGCACGCTGTGCCGAGTCGGTGAGTTTCACAAATATGAGAGACTTGTTCTCTGGAAAATTGCTGTGCGATGACAAACCATACTGGACACCTGCCACCAGCGCCGCCATTTCTATCTCTCGGTTCTCTCACGCCGAAGACCAGCTGACGTCGGCTAGTCAAATGAAACACTTTTTTTTTCTTCTCTCTCCCCGCACTTGTCTGCTCCGCGAGATATTCGCCCTTTAATTCCACGCGACGAAACTTTAGAACGGTAGACTCCAGTTTTTATTCATTGTTTCATCGCGCCCCGTCTCGCTCATTCGCGAATGTGATCTCTCTTCGGGCTTTGGTTGCCTCGAGACACAAATTTAACCCCCACGTCGCCCCCTGGGCTTTTCACGAATTTTCCGAACACTCGAATTCCCTCGGGGAAGTAACAAAATAAGGAACCATCACTCGCTCGGGGGGCCTCTTCGGACACGACCCGTGGTGAAAACGCGCGCGCGTGCTACCCTTCGGCACTGGCTCCTCGCTCCCGTCTCTTACGGCGGAGAACACAAAAAAAACAATAACACTTCACTACTCGATTACATATTTTTGCGGCCACCGCACGAGATTTTCAATCCGTACGGAGATACTCTCTGGGTGCTTTTTTCCTTTGCAAGAGTGTTAAGAGAAATATGGTGAGAGAGGGAGAGAGAGAGAGCGCAACACACTAAGCAGCCTGTCGTTTGTAAGAAAACTAACACAACTACACTCTCGGACGGGCCACCTGGTGGGCGGGGCTTCCCAGCCACGCGAACCCGTGGAGTGGGGGGAACCCTTGCGCGCTGCCCGACAGAGGGCCCCTACTACAGCAGCGACCTCCACTGTCCGAGTCTACTGACTCACTGACGAGCATCGACCCATTCGGCGTATCCCCGAGACTTGACACTAGAGACCTCCCGCATCGAGTCTCCGCAACCCGCAACTGAAGCGAAATCGTAACATGTACATGAACACCCGTCACATTATACTCTCTCTCTCTCTCTCTCTCTCTCTCTCGCACCGACACTGCGGCAATCACTATCGATCGTCCGACGAATTTCTCCCAAACAAAATAACTTTTTTGTTCTAACAAACACCCTTGTTTTTGTAAACTCTATAATCGCTTGTATTATTGTTTCGCTCATTAATTTTATTGCTACGAAATTGCGATTAGAGTGCGAGACTCAACGTACGTCAAGAATCTCGAACGTACAACTACGCTAATCAAGTTTTTGGAAAATTAAACCGTGATAACTCGATCTGCACTTTGTGTCATTCTTGAGAACAGTTCGATCAGACTTGTTTCGTGCTTTAAATCGATGAGTTTTTTTTAAATCGACGGTGAATTGGACGAGGCTCTGTAGCACGGCCGTCGGTACAATTGGATCCCTCAGTTTTCGGCAATCGGTCGATAATATCGTACACTAGATATGCTACGGAATATTGTTAGTCGAATAGGATAGTGACCTTATTTTGGCACCCCATCAATTATTAACACTTCTCCCCTACCTACAGTGGTCCTTGAAGCGCAAATAATTGAGGACCTTCCCCTACTCTCGATGTCGGCGAAAAATAATAGTTTCGGTGGTACAAATACTTATGATCGATTAAAAATCTGTTTTATTCGGGAGTTTGGAAGCGTGGGTCAATAATGTACAAGACGTGGTGCGAATGTAACAACTCTTTTTTGTATCGTAATTTATTTTTTCCTAGATGGAGGATAAAAATGAATATCACATGTGAGAACGCAGTAAGAGTATAAAATAAATAAATGTCGAGTTCGTGAAGAACTTGGGACATTTCCGTGCGAGTCTTTTCGATAGATTTTCTTCATTGGTACGACTAGCGGGCACAAAAATGAGTAGCTAGTTCGTAACAATTAAGAGACCTCCTCGGAGTCGAAGTACAAGATGGAGGGTCGACTCCTTCTGAATGTTGTAGTCGGAGAGAGTTCGTCCGTCTTCCAACTGTTTACCCGCAAAGATCAATCTCTGCTGGTCCGGAGGAATTCCTTCTTTGTCCTGAATTTTGGCCTTTACGTTCTCGATAGTGTCTGACGCCTCGACTTCCAGAGTGATGGTCTTTCCGGTCAGCGTTTTTACAAAGATTTGCATTCCACCGCGAAGACGAAGTACGAGATGGAGGGTCGATTCCTTCTGAATATTGTAGTCGGAGAGAGTTCGTCCGTCTTCCAGCTGTTTACCCGCAAAGATCAATCTCTGCTGGTCCGGAGGAATTCCTTCTTTGTCCTGAATTTTGGCCTTTACGTTCTCGATAGTGTCCGACGCCTCGACTTCCAGAGTGATGGTCTTTCCGGTCAGCGTCTTTACAAAGATTTGCATTCCACCGCGAAGACGAAGTACGAGATGGAGGGTCGATTCCTTCTGAATATTGTAGTCAGAGAGAGTTCGTCCGTCTTCCAGCTGTTTACCTGCGAAGATCAATCTCTGCTGGTCCGGAGGAATTCCTTCTTTGTCCTGAATTTTGGCCTTTACGTTCTCGATAGTGTCCGACGCCTCGACTTCCAGAGTGATGGTCTTTCCGGTCAGCGTTTTTACAAAGATTTGCATTCCACCGCGAAGACGAAGTACGAGATGGAGGGTCGATTCCTTCTGAATATTGTAGTCGGAGAGAGTTCGTCCGTCTTCCAGCTGTTTACCCGCAAAGATCAATCTCTGCTGGTCTGGAGGAATTCCTTCTTTGTCCTGAATTTTGGCCTTTACGTTCTCTATAGTGTCCGACGCCTCGACTTCCAGAGTGATGGTCTTTCCGGTCAGCGTCTTTACGAAGATTTGCATTCCACCGCGAAGACGAAGTACGAGATGGAGGGTCGATTCCTTCTGAATATTGTAGTCGGAGAGAGTTCGTCCGTCTTCCAGCTGTTTACCCGCAAAGATCAATCTCTGCTGGTCCGGAGGAATTCCTTCTTTGTCCTGAATTTTGGCCTTTACGTTCTCGATAGTGTCCGACGCCTCGACTTCCAGAGTGATGGTCTTTCCGGTCAGCGTTTTTACAAAGATTTGCATTCCACCGCGAAGACGAAGTACGAGATGGAGGGTCGATTCCTTCTGAATATTGTAGTCGGAGAGAGTTCGTCCGTCTTCCAGCTGTTTACCCGCAAAGATCAATCTCTGCTGGTCTGGAGGAATTCCTTCTTTGTCCTGAATTTTGGCCTTTACGTTCTCTATAGTGTCCGACGCCTCGACTTCCAGAGTGATGGTCTTTCCGGTCAGCGTCTTTACGAAGATTTGCATTCCACCGCGAAGACGAAGTACGAGATGGAGGGTCGATTCCTTCTGAATATTGTAATCAGCCAGTGTGCGTCCATCTTCCAATTGTTTACCAGCGAAAATCAAACGTTGCTGATCCGGAGGAATTCCCTCTTTGTCCTGGATCTTGGCCTTGACATTCTCGATGGTATCGGACGCCTCGACCTCCAGCGTTATGGTCTTTCCTGTAAGGGTCTTGACGAAGATCTGCATTCCACCTCGCAGACGGAGTACCAGATGAAGGGTCGATTCCTTCTGGATATTGTAATCGGATAGAGTCCTGCCATCTTCCAGTTGCTTTCCGGCGAATATCAGTCTCTGCTGATCCGGAGGAATTCCCTCCTTGTCCTGGATCTTCGCCTTCACATTCTCGATCGTGTCGGAAGCCTCCACCTCCAACGTGATCGTCTTTCCGGTCAGAGTCTTCACAAAGATCTGCATGGTTGTCTGGTAACGCGAAAAAATTCAATGTTATCTTCACACGAAGAAATACGATTTTATTTTCAATAGCGTTTCATCGTCGCATCAGACTTTTTCTCATTATTTTCATTGTGCCTCACTTTTATTCTTTTCTATACGATTTCTATTTTCAGAAAAAAAAACTACTATAACAATCAATCAAAGCAATCTCTCAATAACATTTCCAGATATTTTGGAATTTGTGTCGTTCTCTAAACCAGTCTTTACTTCCACACTCTCGTGTTTGTGAAAACGACAACGGAGGAAAAAGCAGACCGCCGAATTACGGAATTTTACGAAATTTTGAAAGTCCCTAAGCTTCGAAAGTCCATCTGGACAAAAGTATAAAATATCGATTCGATCATGAATCCTAAACGAGCAACGAAAATAACGCGAGAATAAACCACGCCGCCATTTTGTATCGACGAAACGACGCAGTTGCAGTCAGCGTCGCGTCACGAGAAAATTCGTATATTCGTGTACAGCGGGCAAGAGAAACCTCACGAGCCTGCACATTTTACGAGCGAAGTATGAGAAAAAAGTAGTCTGACTAGCGTCAGGCTAATCGAATTCGCGGCAGCCTTGAGAGACTTCGAGCAATGGCGGACGATCGATACACTTTCGAGACAAAGGACAAATTCCTACCGCTGGTTGCAAAAACTAAAAATCACGTATTATTTCGCAAGAATAACCACGTTTGAAGGGAAAATCATTTCCTCGCGCGAAATGTTCGAGCGAACATCGACGAAGGGAAAAAGACCGCGCCCGAGGCCATCGTCAAAATATCTGCGTCGCGGTGGAAAAAAAGCACCAAAGTAACCCAAACAAACTCACCTTTGTACCGAATGCTGTCGACTGCTGAATGTTCCGTGAAAGGATAG
The DNA here is from genome assembly GCA_944452715.1 of Ophion slaviceki. NCBI lineage: Eukaryota > Metazoa > Arthropoda > Insecta > Hymenoptera > Ichneumonidae > Ophion > Ophion slaviceki. The sequence goes on from OX101789.1 coordinate 33,580,771, forward strand.
CGAGATTCTCCTTTTATCTAAATTTATTCGTCAAACGAAATGCTCTTGTCACGACAAGAAAATGTCTGCGACTGAACGTTGAGCCGTGAGCGCTCCTCCTTATATCTCGTGTGTCGCGATGACAAGGCAGTTGACGCGCGATTGGTCGACTGATTTAACGGTGGCTTCTCATTGGAGTACGCTCTCGATTGCGTCAGCTGGTCAGTCCTGACGTTGCCGAGCCTCATTGGCTTCTCGAACAAAGTATCGTCCGCGTCGTTTGCTCGGCTTTCTTCCCGTCTTTTATCAAAGGAAATCCGCCACTTGTCAATTTCGACGCACGGCTCGCAATTTCGAATCTACGAGAATTTTGAAACGCTAGGCTCGAACGGGCCCGAACAGGACTTTGACTCGAAAGTTTTTTTTTATCTTCGAGTTTCTACTTTTCTCGGAGATAACTAGGTGGCGTGTCGCGCTATTTGTCATTTCGGACAAACGAAAGCCAAATTGCGGAGTATCGATTGCTTCCCGGAAGACGTAGCGCGAGAATGTTCTAGCAGCATGACTTGTAAACTTGTACAGTCACGCGTCTAATTTCAGCGATGCGACAAAACGACGCAATGATGCGGAGTTTTTCCAAATTCTTTGTTTTATTTAGTTATTTAAAAAAATGATTTTGTTAATTTTGTAACAATTTTGTTTTTTTTTCTCTCAAAATATCTTTGAATTTTTTATGTTTTTGTTCTGTAAATACATGGGCCGACACTTTTTACTCGTATGGGTGAGGTTAGCAAGGGCAGCTAGTTCTCGCCCAAATGCCCCTTTCGACAGAATCACTTGGACAATTTTTTTAATTTTGGAAAAATCTTTGTTTCAAATGAAAGTTTATGCCTTAGGCATAAACGATGCAATGAAAAAAACGTATGTTCGAAATATCAGGCTTATGCAGACGACCACTTTAAGGGAGGGTAGGGGTTTCAGCATGAAAAAAAACACTTCCGAATTTTTTTCATCTATATGGATAGAGTAAATTTATTGAAATCTTTTTTACATTGTTAAGTGTCATTCCAAGAACATTCCCTGAAATTTGTACGCGAAAATATCCACAAACAAGCCGGTGCCGCGTTTTTCTCGAAACCACTTTGTCAAAGTCCGTGTTCACTGCCATTTGAAAACTACATGACCGATTTATTTCAAACTTGGTACACACTTTCTACCTATAAAATATCTCTCCCCAACGGTTAGTTTGAGATTTTTTTTACATTGAGGGGATTTTCCACCCCCAAAATGGCGGAATTTTTCGTGAAAAATAGCACTTTTCACTTTACATGACCACCAACAATTTAGAAATGAAAAAAAAAATTATCAAATACCATTGGGGGGAAGATTTGATGATACTTTGACTAAATTTAAATGGTACTTGATTTCAGATAATTTCTAGCTGAGATACAGTGAACACCGCAAATCGTGTTTTTCCAAAGGTGTTCTTGTTCTACCGGCTTCTTCTGTTCTTCTGTTTCTACCGGCTTGTTTGTGGATATTTTCGCGTACAAATTTCACGGAATGTTCTTGAAATGACACTTAACAATGTACAAAAGGTTTCAATAAATTTACTCTATCCATATAGATGAAAAAAAAATCGCAAAAAAGTGTTTTTTTTTTCACGCTGAAACCCCTACCCTTCCCTTAAGACTTTCGTATGCACTGGGAACTTCGTTTTTGGTCATTTTTTGATCTTGTAGCTTCCTCTGTTTTTGCAACCTTTTCAACGCCCAGTATTCGGGCGGATCTACAATTTTTCGAGGTGGCTTTAGGACCAGGTCGCAGAAACAACATTTCGAAAGGTCCATTTTTGTGGACTTCAATCAAACCCACGACCTTCGGAGTGTCAGTCCGGAGCTCAATCGCGACAGTGCTTCTCTGGCTTTTGCGACAATATATATATATGAGGTATTCCACTTGAATCCGGTGGACTTTTGCCCTGACCCTCGCCAATTCGATTTATTTTTTAATCTTATTCCATTGACTCTAAAAGACACCATGAATTTTTTTTACATTTTTCGAAACAACCCTTAGAAAAAAAATTAATTCTCCGAAAAAAACGCTTCGATTAAAAAATCTGAAAAAATTCCCAAAAATGCGTGATTATATGTAAAATTTTTCAAGCTATCACCCGCAGTGGAAGTATGATTTTTTCTGTGCTTTCTGAACAAATAACGTTTAAAAAAATCCAGACATTGACTGCTAACTGTTCAAGGTCCATGATTGTGATTTGGTTATTCAAAAATGGTCAAAAAAATGCATTGTGGGTATCAAAATATTTAAGTATCCGCCCGAAGTAAGGCGATTCTTGAATTTTTCCGATCTTTTAAAACGTTAATCGCTCAGAAAGTAAGGAAAAAATCATACTTCCACTGCGGGTGACAGCTTGAAAATTTTTACGAATAATCACGCATTTTTGGGAATTCGGGTCATTTAAGGGTCGTTTCGAAAAATGCAAAAAAATCGGGGTGTCTTTTAGAGTCAATGGAATCAGATAAAAAAAATTAATCGAATTGGCGGGGGTCAGGGCAAAAATCCGGCGGATTCACGTGGAATACCTCATGTATAATCTAAAATCCAAAGGTTGTTAGAAAATGTAATCGTGTAAGTGCAGGAAAATGCCGATAAAGTGAACCTCATGCGTCGTGCAGTTATATTGCATCGTTGCGATTAGTTATGTATGCACGTAGATTGCAAATCATTCGTGAAACGTGTACACTCCACGTGCTCTATACAAGACTTATAAGGCGTTACACTACAGTCACGACCCGAAAATTAGAGTTATTTAAAAAATAATAATTTCGAAGGAATACGTGAGATTGAAATATCGTTTGACCTTTATTTGTATGTACATTGAAAAAGTCGTGTACCACATTTCATTAAAAAATAGGAATAAGTAAAGAAGTTATAAACAATTTCCCGAAGGACCTTTAAACGTTAGGGGCTCAATAGTTTCTTTGATTTTGGCGACCCGGTTGATCTGAAACGAACAATAAAACCAGTTTGTTTCTTAAAATAGATAATATTGGCTGAGACTTGACCACGCGTTTTTTGTTATCGTGTTTCAGTCATTAAAAAACTGAATATTTAAAAAGATTTTCGAGGGAATATGACATCTAATGCTAAATAGCTAATGACATTTTTTAAAAGAAAAACGTCGGTCAAGACTGAACTACTATTACACTGAATAAATATACCAAATTTAAAGTCAATCCGTTAAGGCGAGATATACATTAACGATCAAAAAATCGATTTCTTTTTTTTTCTTCTTTGAACGATAGAACTATATATGTAGAATTACTCCTAAAGTTTCAAAGCGAAATTCGAAAAACTTCAAGCGTGACAGCCTGTCAACGCTGTGCCTCGCCGCTCGGATTCGGAGCGGGCGTGAACTTCAAACGCGTTTTTCTCAAAACTTCATTATCGAAATTGGCGTGCAGGTTTACTCAAAAACTATTAAGCCGATTGAGTTGAAACTTGGTAGAAATATTGATAATATTGGTATCTCCTACTTGACGAGAATTGTTTTTGAAAAATTGAAGAAAAAAAAACTACTTTTTTCATCCATATTTTACAGAAATGTTGCGTGAAATGTTGATTTTTTTTGTAAATGCTTAACATTTTCTTCATTTCAATTACCGTCACATAGAAACTATACATGTTCCAACTGAAAAAATGTTTGAACTTTTTGCAAATCAAAGTTTACGGGAAGTTAGACTGCACGCCGATTCGCAAATCCCGCGGCAACCATTTTGTAACGCTCTGCCACAGCTCCGTCATGTTGATGAGTCATTAAAAAAAAAAGTTTTGTATACTTAAATATGCTATTAAAGTATACCTAAAGTTTGATACTTGTAGAATAATTATTTCTTAGTTTAAAAAATCCCTCAATATTGCTTATTTTTTTCCTGCCTTAATCGAAGTCGAGCAAACGTGTAAACCGTTTAAAAAAACGTGGGTTCGAGAAAAATGCGTTTAAAGGTTTACCAGCAGTTCTATCGTCGTAATCATGAGTTACCTTCAATGTGCGATTTCTGATGTTGAAACATCGACTATCGATGTTTTTTCTCAGAGTGGCCTAACCCCTTAATACACTCTGTTTCTATTTTAAGCTGCAGTTGCTGAAATAACCTTCAAATAATTTTCGTTGAACGCAAACGATGCACGAATACAATGATAAGCTGCATCGCGCAATTATGGGGAATAAAAAATGATATGCTTGGTATTCATTATTCTTTAAAACTGAAAAAGTCTAAGGTAAAATATTTAACTGTTATTGAAATATGCCATACATTGTTTTATTATTGTGGCAATTTCATTGTTTATTGGCAATTAGCTCACCTGAAAAAATTGTTTTCACATGTTCCGATACATGGCACTCGAGATATTTTTATTACACCGACTAACGAGCAACCGATACGAAGTTCATTGAACTTCCATGAGTAAATTCCGTTCGAAATATTTTACGATTATTGCAAAGTACCGTATATTGTTTATTTCTGTTTTCTGTTGGCATTTATGCGAAACCCGAAAACAATTTTTTCGTATTTTTTTGTGGAACCATTCCAGTGTAAAATTGTTTGAAAATCTTTTTTTTGCTTTACCCAGAAATATGGACTTTCATTTTTAACGAAGAGTTTTCAAGCTATTCGTCTCCAATTTTGCCACATCATTGTTCACGCTATTTCTAAAAGTCGTACGGAAGCGTTTTTATTGTGAAAACTTCACATCTTTTTTAACGAAAAACTCTTTAAAAAGGCCCATTTCGACACTTAATTCTGAAATGCCCACCATTTTGTTAATTTTTATCGACAAAAAATCCTCCAAAAAAGTGGCCAAAAAATTATATGAAAAATAAAACTAAAACATTAAAAAATATTTTTATGCACAACGTAAGTTATTTGAATAAACGAAAAAAAAACCGGACTGAGTATCGAATTTTATTAAGGGGAGGGTAGGGGTTTCAGCGTGAAAAAAAAACTTTTTTGCGAATCTTTATCATCTATATGGATAGAGTAAATTTATTGAACCCTTTTGTACATTGTTAAGTGTCATTTCAAGAACTTTCCGTGAAATTTGTACGCGAAAATATCCACAGACAAGCCGGTGCCGCGTTTTTTCTCGAAACCATTTTTTGAAAGTCCGTGTTCACTGCCATTTGAAAACTACATGACCGATTTATTTCAAACTTGGTACACACTTTCTACATGTAAAATACCTCCCCCCAGCGGTTAGTTCGAGATTTTTTTTACATTGAGGGGGTTTCCCACCTCCAAGATGGCGGAATTTTTTGTGAAAAATAGCACTTTTCACTTTACATGACCACCAAAAATTTAGAAATGAAAAAAAAAGTGATCAAAGACCGTTAGGGGGAGGATTTGATGATACTTTGAATAAATTTTAATCGTACTTGATTTTAGATAATTTCTAGCTGAGATACAGTGAACACCGCAAATCGTGTTTTTCCAAAGGCGTTCTTGGAAAAGCTTTGTCACCGGCTTCTTTGTGGATACTTTCGCGTACAAATTTCACGGAGTGTTCTTGGAATGACACTTAACAATGTATAAAAGGTTTCAATAAATTTACTCTATCCATATAGATGAAAAAAATTCGCAAAAAAGTGTTTTTTTTACGCTGAAACCCCTACCCTCCACTTGAAGAAAAAAAAATCATGAAAATCAGGCATTTTCGAGCCGGTCACAATGGAATGGTCCCTCAATTCACTTGACACATTTTTATTAGTGATTGATGAACATTGACATCCGGATACGAAGTTCATTCAACTTGTATGCGCAAATTCGGTCGTTGCAATGCATTTTTTTTAGAATTATCGTCCTCTCAGAACATTTATATCCAGACAGTATTATTCCATTAAAATTTGGACAAAACTTCCAATGACTTTTTCCCTAAATGGTCGGTGTAAAAAAACTACGAACGATATACTGACATTGCGGGGGTAAGATAAAAATAACTCCACGATATAATCATCCCGAAAAAAAGGAAACGAGGCAGGGAGAGAAAGATTTCTACTCAACACGTAGCCAATGTACATCGTATGAACAAATTTATTCATAATTAGAATACATTTTTCTTCGTACAAACGAGCCTATACACAGTTTTTCATGTTTTTCACTTCAAATCCCTCGATTCTTCGGACACGCGTAAATCTACTGTAGATTGTAGTAAATTGAGATCAATTCTAACAGGAAAATTGGACAGTCTCGGTGAGAAATGTGTTCGAACTGTTCGACAAGGAATCGTGCCGAAAAACTCGATAAACTCGTCCTCTCGACTTCGCCACGAGCCTTGTTACTCTCATTGACACGAAGAAGCACAATAATCGTACACGCAAATAAATACACAGAAGAAAAAAATACGTTTCTCACTAATTAGGCTGTAAAAAAGAATTGCGATAAGTGACTTCGCGTCAGCATATCCTAATACTTGAATCCTCCAAAATGACCGCGACAGTCGCGTGGGCTTTGGTCATTCCATACGGATTTATTAAATCGATTAGGTGGAGTTAAACTATTTGAATCTCGATATATGAAGAATACTGGAAAGAGAGAGAGAGAGAGAGAGAGAGAGAAAAAAAGAGAGCAAGCAGGGGCAAGTACGAGTCCTGCGTTTCGAGAGTAACTCTCGGTATTTGCCTCTGCAATTGCTCTCGATTTTAGCGTTGAATTGCAGATAACGTAATGGCAATTTATCAGCTACAAACTGAGCGCGATGCGATGAAGAACGATGCATTTTTCAATATTCTAAAAGAAAAATAAAAGGATATTTGACGCTCTCTGCAAAGTTGGGTTAATATTTTGTTCTTGCGACAAAAGAATATTTAAATATCTATATGTGTATACACATATACTGGGTTCAACGAGAGAACGACTCCCTTTCGAACGTAATCTCGTCCGGTGCGGTCAGATCGCTAATGCGCCGTCCTCTTTACCTCCTCCATGTGGATGTTTGGTGCAGGGCCCAAGTGTTACGGTGCTACGGTACAGCAAGCTCAGTCAGCTTCTCTCGTTAAACGCAGTATACATATACAAATACCATATTCCCACTGTTTAACGTCTTCAAATGACGTCCTGCAAATTTCAATAGCTGTATTACTGTGTGTGTGGCCAAAAGGTTTCCCTCGACAATCCAAGAGCACCGTAAATGCGAGTCGTAAAAAAAAAAGAGAGAAAAAGAGAGTCTCGAATATCCGAGCTACACAAAAGTTGTGGAAAATGACTGAAAAAAATACGAAATTATTATTACACGTGAAGTTTATTGATCGATAACTTTCGAAATACAACGCAGGGTCGTACACTGTGGTCAGATAATTAATTCTTCCTCACACAACATCGCGTTACAAGAGTATAACTCATTACTTTTCTTTTTCTGAGATGAGAGTGTTTTTTTTTTCGTGTTGTTTTCTAAGAGAGCCATTTTTGTAACGTTGGAAATTCTCAGCCTCTCGCGAAAAGTAAACAAGGACAGAAGAGAGGAAAAAAAGAATGTCCGTTCCCGCCGCGATCGTGTTTTTTTTGCTATACAAAAGAACAAAATTTCATTGATCATTTGGGATCTCGCGTTCGAGGATCAATAAAGTTCGGCGGCGAAGTCGACGAATCTTCGCGATCCTCGTGATGCGGTCTTACTTTTCTTTATCATTCCTGTACGACTACACACACAACATACACATCGAGTCTCGAGTAAAACTACGTTTACGCATCAAATTCGAATCTTGGAAATTTTCCGGACTCTCCATAATCTCGTTAAATTCGTCGTTTTCATTTAACTTTTGTCGGCCGGGGCCCCCTTTTTGCCGGATATTGCGCGATCGTTACGACGAGGCCGCCGGAATCGACGTAAAATACGCACGGAGCGCCACGAGGTATCCGAGTAATTAATAAAGGGGACGGTGCTAAAATAGTTTCGTACCAATTGCTTGTTTACGCATGATTAATGCACACCGAGCACCCTGAGGAATCCAACTCAACTCGCACAATTGCCAAACTTCGTATCCGCCTTGCCAACCGAAGCAAACGCACGAATGTTTCAAAGAGAACGATATCGTTTGCTTTTTTTTTCATCTCGAATAAAGAACTTAGGGGAATCTCATATTGCGACGGTAAACGATAACGAACGCTCGACAAAGTTTACGAACCTCGTTTGAGGGCTAACGCCATCTTGGGCCGCAAACCAACCCGGAGACTGAAATTAATCAAATTGAGAGAAAAAAAGGAACTTTACTGAAAGTTTATAATTCTTCGGAAAATATACACAGAGTGCGAAACACGTTGTAATTATTGTTTCAATACAAAATGAGAGTGGAATTCGTGCAACTTTTCGGATCGAGTCTAGAGCAAAACACCTGAGCGTTTCTCCATGTAGACGTAAAACCATAGAGAAACTACCGAAGATTCGTGTGAGATATCGACAAATCTTTTTTTTTCGACATTTCTTATAAAAAATTCCGTTTTCGAAAGAATGCCAGGTTAATTTCTTTAAAAGATCAATATTTTAAAAGAATCCTTCGTACTTCTCAAGTTTCTTTCGTATCTACATTGAGGTGATGGTATTTTGTTCGTGGTTGAATTCGTAAAATTGACAACTCGTTCGCGGAGGGTCGCAGCGCATGGTCCGGACGACCCGCCGGGATGCCGCCATTTTGTACTGAAATGTTCAAAATTTCTACTCTTGTATATACTGCGAGAAACCAATTGTAAATTTTCAATAAAGTATCAAAAATCAGCTTCAACCATGTCAGTTTTTGTCGTTATCGATTGCCTCACCCAACACGGTCACATTGTTATAATCGAACAAGCAATTGACACGAGGGGGGGGGGGGGGGAGCCAGAAGTTTTATTCGGTAATTCATAAGTTATACTTATTCGGTAAAGCGAATGTTTTGGTGTTTTTTTCTCTCTCTCTCTCTCTCCCTTTCTCTCTATCATTTTGCTCTACTTGGCGTCAGTTTCCATTTTAACGGGAACAGTGGCGGCCTCCTCCGTTTTCTTGTCCTTCTTCGATGCCTCGATCTCGGTGCCCTCGCCGTTACTGTTGTCGCGTCTTCGCTTGCGCGCGAATCGTCCCTTGTACTTAGGGGGTGGCAGTTGTTCCATACCGAGAACTTTGTGTATTTGACGGAAAGCAACGAGCCTGAGCGCGTGCTGAGCCGAGGCCGTTATGTCTTCCCGCTGCTGGGCCGTCATGTTTCCTATTGCGTCCGTTGGCTCCTTCTCGCAAGGATCCAATATGCCTTGTGTCCGAAAAAAAAAACAACATTCTCATTCTTACGAGTTTCAACGGAGCTTTCGTGGGGCGCGACTAGGTGGATCGATGGGAAAGGATCAGATTGCCGAATCATCCGCGCGATGCTGCAGCTGTCGATTACGATCGGAGAAAGCAAAAGACTTGCTATCAAGAACGTTGGTCGACTTTGCAACAGGCTCAGTCTCGTCATCAGTTTCATCATTTCGTTCCTCAAATTATTGGGTATCCTTTTTATTTCAATGAATTCGGTAGTAATTATTAGTGTGCCAGCGTCGATAGACAATCATTGAAATACTTGAAATCAATTGTTCCATTCGGAAGATCAAATAAAAATGTGTAGATCTAAGCTTTTTAATGGAATTGGACTTCAATGCTGTTTTCACTTTCTTGAGTCAATCACTTTTGTCCAAGCAGCCTTCGTCGTAAATTAAGTGAATTTCAGAAAATGCCGACACTTTTTTTCTCAAAATGTGGTTTTTTTTTAACAAAATTGTTGCGTTATGAAAATCTAATACTAATAAAATTAAGTAGACAAACTTCGAAAATATTAAATCAAATGTTTTTTTCTCTGTGCACGGTTTTGTTTAGGTTAAGGAATGATATACACCTAGATGGTCGAGGTCGAGGATTTAGAAGCTATGAACATTCCGTCGACCGTAGAAAACCTACACTATGGGTTGGTATCGATGATTCCATGTAAGTTGACAAATTTCATGATTTATTCATTCCCAAATTTTCAAACGCGTTTTTCTCAAAACCACGTTTTTCAAATCGGTACCCAAAATTTCTCGAAAACCAATTAACCGATTGCCTTGAGGTTTTTTGTGGTTATTCTATTCACCATTATCTAGTACTTGTCATAGGATTTTTTTTCCGTTACTTAGTTTTTGTTTTATAGGCAAAATAATAACTAATTTTTGTCCCAAAAATCACTATTTATGTTCAAACGTCCGCCATTTTGTCATAAATCGATATTTTCAAAATCGGCTATGACGAGTACTAGATTATAGTATCTAATTTAATCATTTTGGTTTTTTCTCAGATGATTTTTGAAGAAACGCCAGTGGGTACCGCATACGCAGATTTTTTTACGACGCTCCAAGGATCATACAATATCCTTGTATATTTTTAATATTTTTAAATAAAGAAAATTAAACATATTTTTGACTGCATATACTTTTAGATAATTAAAACCCCAATCCGAAATTTCAAATAGTTTTCCTTTCAAATAAATTCACAAAAATGACCATTTTTCCGGCACCTAGGTGTATATCTCCCCTTAAGCAGATAAACTTCGCAAATATGAAACCAAATGTTTTTTCTCTGTGTCCGGTTTTGTTTGGGTTAAGCGTAACAAGTTGCATAATAATTGTATATATGAAAAATATTCGTTCTTTGACTTTCTATTCTAATTACTCTGTCGAAGATTATTGCAAAACGATATTTACGAATGAATTTTTTTTATCCAGGACTATATTGTCATTTATACGAAATTATTGTACGACAAAAATTTCGACGAATTGAACGAAGCTCGTAAATACAAAAACCCTTTTTTTCCCGTAAACTTGTCGCACGATTAAAATGGTTACAAACGAAAGATAAATCTCGTAAATAGGGATTTCTTGAAAACAAGGGCCGGATATTCGAAGATTGCATACCTGGGCTTCCCGGCAGAAGAATTCCTCCGGCGACGCATTCGAGAAGTCGTCGCAGCGCTTCCCCGAGACTCAGTGGTCCTCCGGCTGTGCTGATCACTTTCTCAGTCAACAATTCCAACGCCTGTTGTGAAAGAGAAAAGTTGGAAACTCGGTTATCGCCATTGAACGAGCTTGCTCGACGAGATATCCGAAAAAAAATGTACTGACCCATGCGTTGAGCGGTCCCCACGTGGGTACGCGATTGCAAAGCTCGCGCATTATACGAATAACCATAACGCAGCTCTGCAGCGAGGTTGCCCTAGCCTGTGGGTGGGAAAATTACGAGTTTCGGATTACCACAGGTGTTGCTTCACAATCGTAAAATAACTTCTCGTTTCTTCGGACATATTTTCGACACACACCCTAAGCTAACTGGTTTGCTTTGTGTGGGCTTTAGCTATCCTCCCAGCCTCGTGCCTATATTTCGTATGTTAACAACAACAAAAACAAGTTTTTTCTAGCCCATATCTCAATATTACCGGGTGTTTTTTTTCTCTTTTTTCTTTGATATATTCTTTCTTTCGATAAAAGCAACTCGACTCTCGGTCGTTCGATAGCCTAACGAGTTTACCAAACAGATCTAAATCGCTACGAACACAAATATGTGGAAATAATATTGGCCATGATCCGGAAGTCTTTAAAATTATCTAGCTTCGTATGAAACATTAAACACCCGGTATATACATACGACACCACTGTGTGTTTGTGCTTGTCTGTCTTTTAATGTTTAACGGTGCTTCGCACGCTCAATTCGTACGTAATATAACGCTTCTCTCGATTCTTTATTTCCCGGCAAATGATTATTTTTATTGCAAAACAAATAAACAAACCAATGCACTACGTTCGGTCATTTTCTAAGACAGACCTAGAACAGACTCAGTCTAGGCTACGGTGCGGTATCACATAAGTTTCGCTTTTATTTATCATATCCAGAATAATCAATTTCATCTTTCGTTTGCTTCGTACACGTTCGAGCAATGCAACTTTGACTCACTCGTATTCGGCAAAAACGGCAAAAAATTCAATACCTCAACTACGTTTGCTCATCCGACCAGAGTCGTGTTGGGAAGAAAGAAACAAAAAATACGAGGCAGAGTATTTAACGATGAGATAAACTACGTGGCTATTATTCTGGATTTCGCTCGTCGAGATGATCCGATGCGGATGTAAGTGCAATCCATATTTCGAACGTCGGGAAACAGGCGAATGACATTTACATACCGCCACGGATGAAACAAAAAACTATTCGGTTCGGCAATTAAATCGAACGTAGGGGGGGGGGCGAGATAAACGCAGTGGTAAAAATAAAATTGTCACAAGGCTGGAAGTTCTAAGACTGCTCTTTTTTTTCTCATGTTTCATTATCTTGCACTGAGATCTCGTCTCTTTTCTTTCTGCTCCCTTTTCACGGATAGAGAGACAGAACAAATGAGAGGATGACACTTGCACGCGTATCGCGGTTCAGGATATACAGATAGAAGAAAAACAAAATTAAATTGTGAAAAAAAGTGTTTTTCGCGAGAACGCGCGCGCGCTTCCATGGCGCGTCGGCCGAATTTTACGGTAACAAAAAAAAAGTGGCAATCGAGAAACGTTGCCCTTCGTCTTTATTTTTCTTTCTATTATTTTTTTTTCTTTTTTTGTCTTTTCGTTTAATCGTTCGAACTGAGAGTTGTTTGATTCAAACCTGAAACCACTTGGCATGCCTGAGTGCAGCTAAAGCCTCCAAACACTTAGCCTTGGGAAGTACGTCTGGTGGGTCTGGTTTCGTCACGGCGGGCGTCGCGGGCGTTGTTTGCGATGGAGCAGCTCCCTGTTGCTGCTGTCCAGCATTATCTGAGATTCCAACAAAGAAAGCACAACACGCTTAGACAACACTTAGAGTGTTTGATCATGCCCTGTTCGGGATTTTTCTTTCTTTCTTTCGTTTTGTTTTGTCTTTTACACCTCTATGTCGACATTCGAACTGAAAACGCGCTTCGATCAATGTCGATGCAACAGAGATTCGACGCGGTTTAAATAAAACAAACACAAGTGTCATCGAATACCGTGCGTGGACGGAGATCGTCCCTTCTTGTTTTCGTCAAACATCCTCATTTCTTTGTTCAGCCAATTACGAAATATCAATCGTTATACCGAATACGCTGAGATTGCCAAATTATTCGGGAAAAAAGCGCCCGAAAAAAATGAAAATTCATTTTTTTCTGTCAAAAGACGGCGGAATAAATTCCTCGTTTAACTTTGATAAAATGAAGGCAGATGACTCAGCGCGATTCGGTAAAACTATGTATATTCGGGGAAGTACGATTATCACGTCGTTTTAGTTATGCGTTATCCTCGATAGCTCAGTTATTTCGTTCGGTACTTTGACGCGAATTTGAAAGTTTTGAAAATAGAAAAAACACACGGTGCTTGGGTCAAACACAATGGTGTTGAAGTTTGCACAGTTGGAACGCAACAAAAGTCCTTTTTTTACACTTTCCATATTTTTCTTATTATGGTAATGAAGTTTGCGTCGTTGGAACGCAATGAAAGTTTCGTTTTACATTTTATCTTCTATATTTTTATGATAGGCGATTTTTTTTTGAGATATATAATGCAGATTGCTAAATGAGTATCTCAAAAAAATCGAGGATTAGGCGAAATCTGCCAAAACAAATTTCGTTGCAGTCCAACGGTGCAAACTTCAACATCGTTTATTATTATAAATCTTTTTTTTAAATTAATTTATATTGTAGATCGCTAAATATCTTTAAAAAGGGTTCAAGGTTTTTTTTATAGGAAAAAGCTGTCAAAAGCAATTTGAGGAATTAGAAAATATTCATTTTTTTTATAGATGTAATGTAGATTGCTAAATATCTCAGAAAATGATTGGAGAATTAAGCAAAATCTGCCAAAAGAAATTTCGTTGCATTTCAGCGATACAAACTTCAACATTGTTCATTATTATAGATCTTTGTCTTATTGATTTATATTGTAGATCGCGAAATAAATATCTTGAAAAAATTGTTCAAAGATTTTTGTAGGCAAATGTTGTCAAACAAATTTAAGGGGCTATACCAGTGTGACACTTTCGAAAAATCGATTTTTTTGCCTTTTTCGACAGTTTATACTTTCAAGAATATCCTGTAATAATTTCAAGGCCTCTAATCATTTTGTCTGGCAAAAATCGATAGTTAAATCTTTAAACGCGTTTTTCTCGAAATGAGATTTTTCAAATTTGCTGACATTGTAACTCAAAGAGCAATTATCCGATTGACTTGAAATTTGAACTGAGTACTCTTGAATGTATTTACTCTACGATGACGTAGGATATTTTTGATCGGATGAAAATTGACGATTTGGCATTGAAAAAAACGACCATTTTATAGGCAAGAAAACAGACGTTTTTTTTCATAATTACGCCATTTTGTTAGATTTTGATATTTTTCGAAAATCCTACGTCATTGTATTTTTTTGCGCCTCCGAAGGCATCTCAATATTTTTTTATGAAAAAATTATGTAATATAGGTCAAATATAGCCAAACATATACCCAAACAAACCCAAACATTTAATTGAGTACTTTTCTTCCAAAAAATTCTCGAAAATCACCAAAACTTTCAGCGTCCACACTGGTATAGCCCTTTAAGAAATTAGGAAATTAATATTCGTTTAATTCCACCCATGCAAGCACAAACGTATGAGGCAAAACTTGATGGTTGAAGACTTCCAAGCTTGCCTCGAGTGTACCGCGAGTAAAATTAACCGCCAGTAATCGTCGTACTTCCCGGGGTGAATTACCGTACAAACAAATGGAGGATGTCTGCGTCGAAGTAACAAGAGGTGACCAATTTCTGTTTTTCGCCAAGCCTGAGATACGAATTTTCGTTTTTGTCCCTGCGCGTTCAATTTTCTTCGGCAATGGAACGCGCAAGCACGAATTTTAGACAGTGTTAACACAAATGTTCCGTGTTCCCGTGCAAAGGTGAATATAAACAGTGCGTGCGAAAGATGAAATAGTTTCGGTGAAAATTCGTGTCTGTAAAGCTTAGCCTGGCTTGCACAGTATTCGATAGCGGATAGAGGGTTTTTCATTCATGGTTTACGCATGATCAAAAAGTCCATAGTTTATCGATTGCCTCAGCGTTGTTCTTTGGATTCGAAAAGCTCGTCGATGCTCGAGACCGCAGCGTGGCTTTTGTTTTATGTTCGTTCGCTTTGCGAGAAAAGATGCGCTATACACTTCGATGGAGAATCCAGCGCGGTTTCTTCGATCCGAATGACGGACGAGAAAGAAACAAACGTCCCCTTCGACGAGGGAATCAAGATTGGATCGCCGCAACAACGGAGCGTTTGAGATTGTTTTTGTTTTGTTTCCGGTAAAGGGACTCGCGAAATTCTCACCACGACACGCGTGTCGCGAGGTTAATGCAGCTGCTGGAAATGCGGAAGAAGCTGCGGGTAATAAATACGTTAGACACAATTATCGTTTTGGTTATCTTCGCCGGAAGTTGCTCGCTCTGCTCACCGCGTTCGTCCAATACTCGGCAGCTGTCGGTGGAAGGAGAAAAAAAAAACCGAAAAAAAAAAGAAGAACAACTCTCTCGGGCCATGAAAAGAACAAATGAATTTGCATAATTCGTGTGGTCTCAAAAGTAAATTGGCGATTAAACAAAACGTGCTCTCTCCTGGATGTTGTAACTTCGATAAAAAAGTTTTCTTTTTTTTGTACTATATTATCCTTTTCTTGGCCGTCGTAAAGAACGTGGAAATGATTGTATCACCTGCGGCTGGTGCGACCGATTTGGTGGTTTCGCGCATCAGAGGACTCGTCAGAGTCACGCTCACGGTTACGGTTCCACCTGAGACTGTGAGCGCCGCCGATTCCGGATGTTTTCCAACGTTGTAAGTCTCGTCCGGTGAGACTACTTTCAATTGAGCCGGCAATATCTCCGCGACTTTGTTCAGTAAGGTCCTGCGAAGGAATAATGTTTATAAACCCAAACGAAAAGCAACATGGATATACTCGCAAGAAAAATTCTCTTCCGATTATCTTGACTCGCAATATACGGCTCAATGTGGGCGGGCTTCGCTTGATGTTAGAATCCAAAATGATACAGATTCAGTGGTGTGTTTTCGAAGTTTGATAAATCAACTAGAACTCGTAATGAGAGATGTGGGCTGACCCACTAGGTTGTCGTTTTTTTTAAAGGCTATCGTCTGGTTCAGAGGGTCAAAAAAATCATTTTTCCCCCTTTAATCGATGATTCAATGGAGATGTATTTTTTAAGATACGAATCCGACAACAGGTAAGCGTCGAGCAGGTGTGCGGAGCAGACGTGGTTGATGAGCATTACATTCCTGTGAGTTACCAATCATTATTCATATTTTTAATAATATTAATAAATAATGATTTAATATTAATATTTAATTTAATTATTTTTCCGACCGAAAACTTTAAAGCGCGTTTTCTCGAACTCTCGTTTTTGTGATTTTTGCAAATCGGCGGGCGTGATAGCACAAAAACTATTTGACCAATCGGCACAAACCAAAGTTTATTCTCTAGAGTATTAAAAACTCTCCTTAATGAACTAAAAACATTGATAAAAAAAAGTCATTATATATAACTTTTATTGCACGAATGAAGAAAAAAATGGTAAAAAAACGTTGTTTTTTTGTTCAAGCTCGAAAATAACTACGATTTCACGATTGTTTCTGGCTTTTTAGTTTATCGACGATAAAAATATATGTCAATTAAAAATAATTTTGGTTTTTACGTTTCAGACAAGTATTATGCACACCATATTTCCCGCCAATTCGAGACTCCAGCGGCGGGGCGCTTCAATGGTCAGCTAATTACTTCGCCATTTTGCGACAATTTGACGATAAAAATTGGTTTTTGAACTTTTCAAATGTGCGGTAAAATACACTCAAAATTTCACGAAAATTCGTTGTTTATCGCACTATTTTAAAAAAAATCACCTTTTTAGGCCTCTAAACTAGACGACTGCTTTAAACGATAAGTACGAGAGTGAAAGAACAGCTAGCGGTAAACTTTTTTTCGTACAGAGTGTCAAGATATCGAAGGAAACATATTCACGGGCTGCTACATCTACCTGGGCGGGTAAAAAAAGCACTTTCCAAAATTATCGATCTTCACTTTTTAATAGTTACGTAAAAATGACGACTGTTTTAATAGATTTTGTATGCTCGAGTTTAAACTCGTGTTCTCGTTGTTAAAAGCAACATGATTTGAAAATCGACGATCGTTAACGACTCGTATTTATTAACTTCAATAGCCCGTTTGGTTTTTAGATTTCTTATGGACCGTTAAAGCAGGAGGGTCAACCCCCAAACATCGCGAAAAAATTTCATTTGCCGGCGGCGATGTTTTGTTGTTCTGTATCTTTTAAGGCTCTCAATATGTGTACCATTGCGTTGAAAAAATGCGTTTCTTTTACACCAATAATTTCGCAAAAAAATGATAATGTTCAAGTTTGCGTCGTTGGAATGCAACGAAAATGAATATTTCTGAGTTCCTTCAATTCCTTTTGACAGATTTTGCCTGCCAAAAGACCGACCATTTAAGGTAGTACCTCCACAGAAGAGTTGAATTAAGAAATGGTTGAAATTTGACATATATGGTATTCAATACATTATCCAAACATCTGTGCAATTTGAATAAGTTTGACCACCCCAAACCTGAGATATTTACACTTAAAGTTGGCTTGGTTTACACGCAACAAATGCGTTATGATTGGCAAACAGAGCATCATTAATTTTACCGTCAAAACTAAAATTAAGAAATTGATAAAAAACGAGGATAAGCTAGAGTAAGATATCACGAATAATGTGAAAAAAAATGAGAATGATTCACTATCTAGTTTCCAAGATATAACCATGTAAAGCCCTCACAATTTTGGTGCAAAGCCTGGCAAAGCCTGGAAAAAAAACAATTGGGGCAAAGCCTGGACAGTCCCGGCAAAAAGTTTAGTGGCAATGGTAGATCAAAAACACAATATAAAATATATTTTACGGCAATAAATGATATCCATCGTATTATCTACTAGTACCGAGTCAATATTGCGTAGTTTTTAATTTTATTTATTACTATTTAAACCAATTATCAATCTTTTAAACATGAACATGGTATGTAAACTTTTGGTTGAGATTTTCGCAGAGGAACTACCTTAAAAGATATTTTAAACGATAAAAATCTAAAAAAGATCTATAATAATTAAAGAATGGAAAATAAAACGTAAGAAAAAACTTTCGTTGCGTTCCAACGATGCAAACTTTAACGCCATAAAAAATTCCGAATTTAGCGATTTTTTTCGGTCCTCTAGGTAGATGTAGCGCCTTAAATATGTATCCTCGCGGTAGCCAATAGCCATCGAGATATACTCACTTGGTGGGTTTCTCGGCGCAGAGAACGACGAGACACACGTGATTGTCCCCGGAGAGAAGAAGGCCCTTGGCCAGATTACCAACGCGCATTACACCGCGCAGTATGCGCGAGTCTTCCTTCTCCTTCTGGAAGGAGAAGAGATTGCCATCGCTGCCGTCTTCCTTCGACGTTGGCGGGGCCGCAGCCTTCTTTTTGTCGGCCTCCTCTTTCTTCGCGGCGTCGGTACTCGCGGCGGAATCGTTCGCGTTGTTCGCGGGTGTGGTCGAAGCGTTCGCCGGTGTGGTACTCGGGGCGGCTGTCGGTGTCGGTGCTACGACTGGAGCGGGCGGGGCCGATTTCTTACCTGGTAACCAAAGGACGCGCCACTTATCGATTAACGTTTGCGTTGGGTGAATTTTTTTTTTACTTCAGACAATTTAGTTACGCAAAATGTCAACCGGTTTAGATATTCGAAAATTGTTTTCCACATGCACCGCTCGCCACAATTTTCATTCCGATAGCTCGAAATTCGACAATGATGGTGTTTTCAGATTTTGTTCGTAAAATTTGGTTAAGCGCCGCGAAAAAAAAAAATTGTTCGTCGTTCGAGGCTACTCATACGAGATTGAAGTTCGCTTCGTTGACATGTAACGAAAATGAATACTTATACATTTTTTTTGAGTGCATTGTGCCTACCAAAGTCACTTTATCATTTTTTACGACACTTATTCAGAGATCTACAATATAAATATGCCGCAAAGAATTTTGCATAATAATGAATGTAAGAAAATTAAAATATAACGAAAAACTTTCGTTGCATTTCAACGATGCGAACTTCAACATCGTACTCAAATTGAAGAGAAAGGTCCAACCTATGAAGGGATTGACTTTATATTTGCTACACTTATTCAGTGTAATAGTAGATTTGAACGACGGTTTTCTTGAGGGGGAGAGTAGGGGTTTGCACTTTTGAAAAATCGATTTTTTTGTCTTCTCTTATAGTTAAACATTTCAAGAATATAATCCCGAAATTTCAAGTCAATCAGAGCAAAACTCTCGAAGTTATTGACTATTTAGTCCCGCTCCTCTAACACTGTAGCTCCAAACGCGAAAACTTCAAACGCGTTTTTCTCGAAACCACTTATTCAAAGTCCGTGTTCACTGCCATTTGAAAACTACATGACCTATTTATTTCAAACTTGGTACACACTTTCTTCATATAAAATACCTCCCCCCAACGGTTAGTTTGAGGTTTTTTTACATGAAGGGTTTTTTCCACCCCCAAAATGGCGGAATTTTTCGTGAAAAATAGCACTTTTCACTTTACATGACCACCAAAAATTTAGAAATGAAAAAAAAATTATCAAAGACCGTTGGGGGAGGATTTGATGATACTTTGACGAAATTTAAATGGTACTTGATTTCAGATAATTTCTAGCTGAGATACAGTGAACACCGCAAATCGTGTTTTTCCAAAGGCGTTCTCGGAAAAGCTTTGTCACCGGCTTGTTTGTGGATATTTTCGCGTACAAATTTCACGGAATGTTCTTGAAATGACACTTAACAATGTACAAAAGGTTTCAATAAATTTACTCTATCCATATAGATGACAAAAATTCGCAAGTGTTTTTTTTCACGCTGAAACTCCTACCCTCCCCTTAAACCATAGAACTATATATGTAGAATATTTTCCCAAAGTTTCAAAGCGAAATTCGAAAAACTCCAAACATTACAGCCCGTCAACGCTATTATGCCGATTGAGTTGAAACTTGGTAGAAATATTGACAATATTGGTACCTTTGACTTGACGAAAATTGTTTTTGAAAAATTGGGGGGAAAAACTACTCTTGTAATCCACATTTTACAGAAATGTTGATTTTTTTTTTGTAAATGCGTGCCATTTCCTCAAATTTGCATTTTCTTCATTTTAACTACCGTCACATAGAAACTATACATGTTCTAACTGAAAAAATGTTTGAACTTTTTTGCAAATCAAAGTCTACGGGAAGCTAGACTGCACGCCGATTCGCAACTCCCGCGGCGACCTTCCTTCAACACTCTGCCACAGCTCCGCCATTTTGATGATGAATTAATGTTTTTTAAATAGTTTCGTACACTTAAATATACTATTAAAGTATACCTAAAGTTTGATAATCGTATTTCTCAGTTTAAAAAATCCCTCAACATAGCTTATTTTTTTCCTGTCTAAATGTATATTCCGCCTTAACAAAATCTGCAGATTTTTGCAAAATTCAATCCAGACAGCTGTTCCGTGGCACCGTTCACGTTCATAGAAATTCACGCTGCGTCGTAAAATTGGTTGAAGCCAGAGCACGTGAAAAACGCCGAGACGTTACGTAGGAACGAGATTTTCGAAGCTTTCGCAAAGAAATTATTTCGTCGAAATTTCGAGTAAAAAGTGTTAACGAAAAACTCACTTGTTTCGGCCATTGTGTCGGAAACGAATTTGAGTGCCTTTTCTGTGTGAGAAACGATTTTGTGAACTGCCTGCAGCTCCTCCTCTTTCGGGTAGATGGTCGAATGATGAGTGGCGACGTGTTTGTCGTCCGAGGAGTCGGGACGTCTCTGCGGTCCGGGGAACATCATCATGGGCGGTGGTCCGGGGAAGGGCCGCGGCATCGGCGGTGCGCCGGGTCCACGTCCGTATCGTCGATACCACTCGTAATACTCGTACTCGTCCTCGTAACGTCGCCTCTCCTCCCAGTACATCATCTCGTCGTCGATGATCGGTCCCATCGGTCCCATTGGCCCGAGCTGACCGATATCCTCGCGACGACGCGAGTACTCCTCCTTGATCTGCTGACGACGCAGCTTCTCCTCGAGCATCTTGCGCTGCTTCAGACTCGGCTTCATGTCCACCACGAGATCGGGATTCACCTTTTTCTTGTAAGCGAATCTGTGACGTCTACCCTTCATGTGCATGTCTTTGGCGTTCGGATCGTTGAAACGGCACTCGCACAATTTGCAATTGAAGCTTATTATCTTTCCGTCTTCGGACTTGTTCTCCTCGATGTATTCTTGGCCAACCGGCTGGGGATCCTTCTCATCCACCACCGTCTCCTCCGTAGTTGCCTCCTCGGTCACGGCCTCCTCGGCTTTCGGCTCCACCGCCTGAGCTGCGTTCACCGTGCCTAAGTTTCCGGCTGTCAATATTCACAAGTAAAAGGTGGTCGGATAAGCGTTATGCTCAAGGAGTTAAGGCCTTAGGCCACAGTAACGGGTATAAAATCATGTGCGAATTTAACAATTTTTTTCCGTATGAAAAAGTGATTCACTCGTGAAATTAATTAAACATCTATTTAGTATGAATATCAAGCTGTTGGCATTTTTTTTTCGATGTACAAAGTGGCCGACTACTCGAAACTTTTCGAAACAGCTTTTTTCCGATTGGCGTGATAAATAACCAACATTCTCACTCGATTTACTTCAAATTTAAAAGTTATGTTCCTAATTGCATTTCGCAGAAAAGTACGTACGGAATTTCTGATTAATCGAAAACTTTTCATTTATTGAGCAGTTTATAAACAGTTATAACGAAATTTTTCACTGAAAATTCATTTCGTAAGGGTAGATATACACCTCGTCGAGGTCGAGGATTTAGAAGCTATGAACATTCCGTCGACCGTAGAAGACCTACACTATGGGCCTGGTATCGATGATTCCATGTAAGTTGACAAATTTCATGATTTATTCGTTCCCAAATTTTCAAACGCGTTTTTCTCAAAACCACGTTTTTCAAATCGGTACCCAACATTTCTCGAAAACCAATGAACCGATTGCCTTGAGGTTTTTGGTGGTTATTCTTTACACCATTATCTAGTACTTGTCATAGGATTTTATTTCCGTTACTTAGTTTTTGTTTTATAGGCAAAATAATAACTAATTTTTGGCCCAAAAATCACTATTTATGTTCAAACGTCCGCCATTTTGTCATAAATCGATATTTTCAAAATCGGCTATGACAAGTACTAGATTATAGTATCTAATTCAATAATCTTTTTGGTTTTTTCAGATGATTTTTGAAGAAACGCCAGTGGGTACCGTATACGCAGATTTTTTTTACGACGCTCCAAGGATCATACAATATCCTTGTATATTTTTGGTGTTTTTGAATAAAGAAAATTAAACATATTTTTGAATGTATATACTTTTAGATAATTAAAACCCCAATCCGAAATTTCGAATAGTTTTCCTTGAAAAAATTCACAAAAATGACTTTTTTCCGACTCCTAGGTGTATATTTCCCCTTAATTTTATGACTCAATCACTTTTTCATACGAAAAAAAAGGTTAAATTCGCACATGATTTTATACCCGTTACTGTGGCCTAAGGCCTTAAAGGGAAAAATTCCTAGGAACTTACATGCGACGAAATTGATTTTGGGCGTTGCGGCAACCGTGGCCTTCTTGACCGTGGTCGCTTTGGCGACGACCGCGGGTTTGGGATTAAGAACGATCGGATCAGCGCTCGGTATCGGTTTTCCCAGCTTCGTGTGCAACTTGACGACCTTCTGATGCTTGGTGCCGCGTAAGTGAGCAGCGTAAGCGTCGTTGCCTGTGCAGGTCACGTCGCACAATTCGCAACGCAACGAATTGGCGGCACCGCGGGCCGGTGGTTGCTGCGGGACCTTGAGGGACGCTTCCTTCTTCTTGTGCTTCTGGCCCTCCAAGTGCTCGCGATAGGTCTGCGGCCCGGCACAGCTGATCTTGCAGACATCGCAGTAATGTAGCTGTTGCGGTTTCGGGGGCTGCTTCGTGCGCATCGCTTTCATTCCGCCGCCACCCGCGCCGAAACCCTTGCGTCCGTAGCCCTGCCAACCTCCAGTCTTCTGGTTAGTCGAATTGCTGTTTGCACTCTGTTGGGCTACATACATTGTCGCAGCGCTATATAACGCTGCGTCGTAGCCGGAATACGTCGTACCCGCCGGTTCTATAGGGGCAAATTAAATTGAAGCCTCAAACTTCGGAGGTGGCTATATTTCAAATGAGACTCGATATCTTTATTTTTTTCGCGGATCCCCTGCGTTACTCTATACCCGGCGAGACATACGTTGCGTTGCAATTAAGGAATCATCAGTGTAAAATAAAAAAAAAATCAATTCTTTGTTGTTGCATTATCCGACAGTATAGATGGCTATAAGAATGGACTTGGCATCGCCGATTGATCATAAGTAGACAATTTATATGAAAATTCCGCACTCGAAACTTTGAACGCGTTTTTCAAAACGGTGTACACTCTCAAAGCATGAGTTTTCAAGCTATCTGTCTCAAATTTTGACACAATATTCGTGACGTCATTCTTCATCTTGCTATGGAAGCTTTATTTTGTTGAACTCTTCGTATTATTTTTAACCAAACACTCGAAAAAATTGGCTAAATTTGAGACTTTTTTTTTCTAACCGCCGCCATTTTGTCAATTTTGATATAAAATGAAAACGTCCATAGCAAGATAGCGGCTTTCATACCGATTAATAATCTTTTCACTATTTTTTTCAAGCGTTAGAAAAATGTAAAAAAATAAATGAAAATAAACGTTTAAAATTTTATTTTCTGTTCTTCGTGAGTGCTTTGATTTGACATGACAAAATCAGACTGATTAGCGTATTGTAACCATCGAAAAAAAATCGCGAAATTCAGCTATTTTTCGACCCGTTACACTGTGATGATTCCTTAAAATTATCTTTTTGTTTGGTCAAAAAGCCCTTTTTGCAGATTTGGGCAATTAATATCTCCCGAAGATTTGTGGGATCCTCGTCAGAGATATACAGCGCAAATCTCAGCAGTTTTTCGACAATTTGAATGAACCAAATGACAACGTCAGAATTTTCGTTATATTCCAACGATGCGAACTTCGACATCATACGACATTCTCGGCTTTCTATTCTTTCTAACCTCACCAAACTCCCATCCGGCGGGAAAATTCGGTTCTCACGAAAACTGCTCTACCTACGGGAAGGGGGAACTAATTTTCTTACGCAACGTTCTTCTCGATGTGAGGTACAATTTACTCGTTCAATATTTTTCTTCTGTTTTTTAAATTGTCAAATTGCTCCGAATAGTCTGAACCCAGGGATTCGCAGCGATAAAATATTTCGGGTAAAGCTTCATTTCCACGAGAGGGGAGCGTGAAACCCGCCGCGAAATTCTTCGCTTTCACTCAGAGTATAATTCACCCCGAAGGGGCAACACCACCAAGTGCGATTTTTGCGTAATCAGTTTATAGTCTCAAAAATAATATCCAATTGGGTTGAAGTCGAAATTCGACGAATAAATGAGTTTTGGCGTCGATACTTTATTTCATTATCAAAAAAATTCAGCAACTGAAACTCTAAACCAGCTTTTTTCGGATACATTATGTTGAAATTTGTCATTTTTAATGTTCAGTCAATTAAAATTTGTACACAATTTCTTTGGTAAATATTCGTGAGAAATACCAAAGATTTTGTGAAATACTTTGATTTCTTGCGAACATTTTTATAACAGCTTTTTTCGAAAAGGAGAAAAAAAAAGCAGATGTATACGATTTCTGATTCTCAAAATTGGAAAAATTCCACAGCGGAGAACGGCAGCGGTAAATATGGCTCTCGACGTACCCAAACGTGACGCCATTTTGTATTGAAAACATTTCGAACTCTTTTTCTCTATACTTCGCAGAATAAACAGTAAATTTTACAACAAAATTCAAAGGTCAATCTTTGTAAAATCAATCTCCAAGCGACTGAATCAGTTTTCGGCCTAAAACCATGACGTTGAAGTTTGCATCGTTGGAGTGCAACGAAAATAATCTTTTTTTTCAATTTCCCAAATTTCATTTGGCAGATCGGATCAACGAAAATCACGCAAACATTTTTAGAATTCTTATTCAGCGATCTACAATAAATTGACGATGATTTTGGACAATACTGAAAATAAGAAATTGGAACGAATTTTCGTTGGATTCCAACGATGCAAACTTTTACGCCATCTAGAATGGTGGTATTGCGCCTAAAGAGGACAAAACGACGCGCGAGAATTTCGAAACGCTGAAATGCTTTTCTGTTCGTGGAGAGTAATATTCGAATTGCACGAAATATTACAGCAGCTCTTCGAGCAAAGAGAGAAGAGAGAGGTAGAGCTTGAAGACCCGGCGGCGCATTGACAGTGGTAAATGAGTGAGAAAACTTACTATTTGCCGGAGCAGCAGGTGTGACGGCGGGTGTCGCCGGGGCTGTGTAACCCGAGGAGTACGTAGCGTTTTGGGTGGGATTGGGTTGTTGATAAGCGGTGCTGGACGCCTGATAAGTCTTGGCCTGTCCGGTGGTCGTAGCCTGGCGCGCTGTGCCGGTGTACGCGCTAGTCGTGCTGTAAGCCGGCTTGGCTGCTTGATAGTGAGTCTCGGTGGTCGTGTAAGTCGCAGCTGCTGCTGCGGGCTGCTGGTAGTAGGTTTTGGTCGCGTCGTATGTGGCTGCTGGAGCGGCTCTGCCGTATCCGTAGTCGTACGTCTGTGCCACGGTACCTGGGTTCGCGGCTATGGGGGAAAAAAGACCTAATAACGGATCGGTCAACGTTCTACCATAGCTTCGGTTAAAGTACATTTTATTTACAACTAACAACGTATGCAAATAAACGATAATGGAAACAACAAGGTTGGTAGGTTTTGGGATACGGGATATTTTGGGACTCGCCAAAGCGTTGGTTCATTAGATATTATCATGTTGACGTTTTACAACGTTCAAGTTTGCATCGTTGGAATGCGAAGATTTTTTTCTTCGTTTTTTATTTTTATCATTGTTCAAAGCCTTTTATTTTTTAAATTGAGATCGAAGATCTCGAATAACAATACGGAAAAACATTCGATTTTCACAGCCATAATTGGCAAAAAAATAATTGAGCAATGTGAATTTTCGTTGCACTGCAACATCGTGAAGTTTGCATCGTTGGAACGCGACGAAAATATTTGTTCCCTTATTGTCCAATTTTTTTATGGCCCATTTGGCCTACGAAAATCACTAACATTTTTTGAAGATCCTTACTAGGGATCCATAAAATAAACCTGCAAAATGGAGTTTAAAAAGTAATAAGAATAAAGAAATGAAAAAACAAAGGAGAATTTTCGTTGCACTCCAACGCTGCAAACTTCAACAGCATATGATATTGATGTTTGCATCGTTGGAACGCTACGAAAGTTTTGTAGCCTAATTTTTTTTTTCGCTAAATTTGGGACTGGCCAATTACTCAAACATTTTTCACGTTTGATGCCGAAGATCTTTAGCTTGAATTTGCAAGAAAACTTTTTTAACGACAAAGAAAATGAAGAAATGGGAAATAAAAAAAAGAATATTCGTTGCATTCCAACGATGCAAACTTCAACATTTTTTTGTTGCAATTATGGGCTGCAGAAAACTCTCGAATGTTTTTTTTAAGATCTTTGTAAGAAATCGGACGCCTAAATTTGATGGACAAGATTTTCCATGTTGAAGAAAATGAAATCATTTTTTTTTTCTTCATTTTCGTTGCATTCCAAAGATGCAAACTACAACGTCGTGCGATTTTCAAGATAGGTTTAGCGCAAAAGCCCCTTTCAACGATTTATCGAAATTTATAGTGGGCGGAAGAACTGTTTGTAGAATTTTAACGAGCTGTACTACTGCTAATTCGAGATATTTGGTATCAGAGTTGGCAACTTTTCACATAACGCATATAGCAATTGGATCAGATGGTGTCGCCAACCCTGTTCTTTTAATAACACGAACAAACGCGTCGAAGTATCTTCATTGAGATATAACAGAAAGCGGAGGACCATTGTCCAGAGGC
The DNA here is from genome assembly GCA_944452715.1 of Ophion slaviceki. Classification (NCBI taxonomy): domain Eukaryota; kingdom Metazoa; phylum Arthropoda; class Insecta; order Hymenoptera; family Ichneumonidae; genus Ophion; species Ophion slaviceki. The sequence goes on from OX101789.1 coordinate 33,607,933, forward strand.
GAAAAGATGATTGACCATTGCCGAAATACAATCACGATGTGGTTTAAATTTTAACCAAAGTTAGATGTCCAATTGTCGCTTGGGATACTTTTTAATATACGAGTGCATCCACATGCGTCGCTCCATGTGTAGCAGCGACGCCAGTACAAACTCGATCGCAAGATGGTGTCGAAGTTCGCATCGTTGGAACTTAACGAAAGCTCCTTGTTCCATTTCATTTTCCATATTTTCATTATTACAGATTCTCTTTATTTTTAGATTTATATCGTAGATCGCTGAATAAATATCTTTAAAAACAGTCTAAGGCTTTTTGTTTGCAAAGTCCGTCGAAAGAAATTAAAAGAATTCAGACATATAAAGTTTCGTTGCATTCCAACGATGCAAGCTTCAACCCCATATCGCAAGTTCAATGCGCGACCCTCAACTGGCCCTTATATTTTACCATGTGTTACGAGGAAAACTTTTTCACTACTGTAGCGCGAGAACCATGTTAGTTCGAAGCAAAAGCATTCTGCGTTACGGAGTCCAGACCATTGGAAAATAAAAGCACGCTTTGTCCTTTTTCCATATCGTAATGTAGAATGACACGTAGTCGGTAAAAATACCTCTATGTGTTCGTGACAACTAAGGAGACTCGCATTGAGCAACATGTTCTCTAATTAGAGGTTTTGAACAGTCAACAGTAGTCCGTGTATCGAAGCGCCCTAATGCTCTTGAAGCTTGTATCAGTGGAACGCAACGAAAATTATTTATTTTTCTCTTTCCACCTTCTCATTATCTAAAAAAATCTTTTTTGCGAATCTATATATCAGATCTCCAAAAAAGCAAATAAAAAAATGTCGCGGCATTTTCGTAGTTAAGATTTGCCGTAAGAAATTGACGCAAATTAAAATCATAATTTTCGTTATGTTTCGACGATGGAAACTTCAATATAGTCGCGCCCTAAGTGAACAAGAAACAATGGTAAGACACACACGCTCTGTTCCACTAACGAAACTCACGCATAGGAAATTCACGTTGAAGTTTTTTTTATTATTTTTTCCAAACGTTAAATCGTTTTAATCCATTTTTATTGCAGTTTTGGGCTACGCGAATGACTAAAACATTTCAGACTTTTTCTAATTTCTACAACCAGAATTTGCAATAAAATAGTTTGGGTGATAAAAATGAAGATGAAAAGAGAATTTTCGTTGTGCCGCAATGTTGTAAACTTTAAGACCATCAGATATTCGCTGTCCGTCTACCTATATTAGTTTTATAGACTCGAGTCCTGGTGAAAGATACGAACGCGGGACACGAGAGAAACAGATGAAAATCCGATTCAACCTTCAAAGACGATGGACATGTTGGTGAAGTCTCATTATGTTTTATCAAAAGAACAGTGCTACACTTTTTTACCAAAATATTAATTTTAGGGAAAAATTATGCAAGGGGATTTTCATAATCCGAGCAGCTAGTATCTCGCCTACATGAAAATTTGTCCTGTGAGCGGTAAAGTACCTGTGCCATGATGTTGAAGTTTGCATAATTGAAATACAATGAAGATTTATTTTTTTCTAGTCATCAGCTTGATGTCCGAAGTTTTTGGCAGTTTTAGACTACAAGAAAGATTGAAAAGTTTTTTAAAAGAATTTTCTCCAAGTTCTACCTCCAAATTCACTACGAACATTTCGAGCGATAACAGAAAAGAATTGTATCTGCGTGTTAACGAGGCAAACTTCAAGACCATTCCGTGCCACGATTTGACCCGAGCCACAGGATTTTATTTCGCATTCATTCTTTGGCGTCACTATGCACCATACAAGTCCTAGATGAACTTGCTGAGTTCCAGCGTACATCCTCGTAGGTTTTTACGTATTGTGTTTCCCAATTGAAGCCTTTTCTACCACTCCCTACCCACATTTTGCTAATCTGCCGCAACTTTTGTTGCGTCTGCAGCCATCTTAGGGACGCAATACCTTTTGGCGAGGAAAACATTTGCTGATTTCCATATTTTTTTTAAGTCAAGATTTCTTCACTATTGTTGGGACTTGAGATATATTCTATTACTTTTGGCCATTACATGGTTTTTAAAAATTAATCTTCAAAAATAGCGGAGGTATGGGACAGTCTTCTGAACTGCATTTTCAAAACTGGTGTGACGTATAGCTAAAAAACTCATTAAAAATGGGTTGAAAACTCATACTTTTTCATTAAAAAATGAAAAAGTATTATTTTGTTGCAAAATGTAGCCATTTGTTTTTGAGAATGTTTAATCTTTTTGTTTTGTAGTGTGCGATTTTATCGATTTTCAACATTTCTCACTTTTTCTTGGTTCATATTCTGCGTTTGAGTGCTAATAGAAGAAAAATATTCGTTGGTGTTTTTTTCGGATTAATCCCGCAGCTGGTGTGTCACGCCATCTGACAACATCCGCTGCAACTCGTATCGAAGACCATGCATTACCTCTGCCATTGTGGAAGATTATTAAAAAAAAAAATCGCGTAACAGGCAAAAGGAGTAATAAAACATACCCTAAGTCTAAAAAATAGTGAAGAAAACTTGCCTTTGAAAAAAATCATGAAAATCAGCTATTCTTTCCTCACCTGAAGTTATCTTCCGCCTTAAGCTACACTATATTGCATTTGCCGCGGAAAAGAGGAGCAAATACTTCAGATTCTCTGGTAAACAGAAGTTTTACTTAAGGTCTTAGGCTATGCGCAACACTGCTTAACTCAGAGTTCCGCTGGAGACTAACCCTGGCTACCCAGTGTCGATTTCCAGTTATGTATGTAAATGTATAAATGAACCTTATAAACCGTCCATGCAGCCCTCGGTACGACAAGTCGGCTTGTGTTCAGTTTTTTCTGGAAGGGGGAGGGGGCATCTGCTACAGACGCCCCCCCTCCCCCTCCAATGCACGGCGTTCTTCGCTAAGTGTAATTTATACGGGAAAATACTCCATCACAGGCTTTTTGCCGACACGTTGCCGCCATTTTCCGCGTCATTTGTACTCAGCGTTTTTAATTATCGAAATTCGGCACACGCGGCCCTCTTTTTTTCTCCAATGGTCTTAGCGTTATGGGAAAAGTTTTAGACGCGCGACGTTAGAACTGGATCGCGTGCGGTTAGGATTGAAACGAAAATACGATAAAAAGCGTAAGAGACAAATATGCGGACTTACCAGCGTAAGTTGTGCCGGTGGCGGCGGCGGCGGCTGCTGCTTGATAAGTCTCGTATCCCGTAGCTGCTGCGGTAGCGGGTCGTTGGGTGTATGTAGCGGCGGTTGCCGCTGGCGTTACTGCGTATCCCGCTTGGCCCGTCTGATATGCCGCCGCACTCGTTGCTCTGTTAGCAAACCAAATGCACCGTTTTGTTTTTTCTCATTTGCCCCGTGATTACCAATTCGATCGAGATTTAAGGAAAAGAAAAAAAAAGGAAAACGGAAAAATGCGTATCTAACGAAAAGAAATGACGAAAGAAATAGCGACGATGATGAGAAAAAAACGTTAAACGAAGATCGCGAGACGCTCGGTGGATGAGAAACGGGGAAAAAACGACTATGGACTCGGACGCGCGATCAATGGCGGCCAAAGCCGGCAAATCATTCGCGTGGTTCGGTACGAAGGAAAAAGAAGCCCGCGGTTCTCGTCTCGACGACGCACTCCCATGACAAAAAAACTAACACAAATACGACGTGCTTAGGGCTAACTCTTTAATTAATATGATATACAAGCGATTATCGTACCCATATTGCGTTCCACCGTGTGTAAAACCGAAATAATTGTTCTGAGCCATCCTTCCTCGCAGAGTATCCCGGAAAGAAGGACAATGGAGGAAGTCGTAGGGCGTGCCACGATTCCGATATGGCGTCGTATGCCCGTCTCCTATTGGCAATATTCCTATGGAGCCGGGCGCAACGATCGCGCGAACGACGCGCCCTCACTCGTCGCTTCTTCGAGAGTACTTCGTGCGCGCGTCATATACCACCACGATACCCCCCCCCAAAAAAACTACCATCGCGCAAATAACCCAAACTATCGTAATGATAAAAACTCAACGAAATAAGACGAGAGAGGACGATAAAAAGGAAGGAAAAACAGAACTAACCGCGCGACAAAGGGAAACTACCGAATCATGCTCGATCGTCAAATAAATTATGTGTCTCACTTACGGGAAAATCCTCGAGTTGTCTCACCCACGGACGCGGCGTTTTTCTCACTAACTCTCTCTCTCGACCGGTTGGTAGAGTCTATCGCGCGGACCTCCGGCGTGCGCAACGAGGGGCTAATTTTTACCGGTGGCGTGGTTAACTACGCGTGCCGTGGGAGAAGGCGACACTTCCGGGACGCCACCGCTCCTCCCCCGCTCCGACGACCGTCTAATACGTTAGTCAAGTGCCGCGTTGTACCTTCTAAGGGACTTTCGTGTACATTGAACTTCCGGTTTCTATTGGATACACGCCTTGAGCACGAGACTTTGATACGATGAAAGAATCAATTTTATCGTTCGTAGAATTGGGTCCTCGTTTTACTTACACTTTCTAGACTTTTACCAGATACAGTAAAGTACGTAGGTGTAAGAAGTGTTGAAAAGTAGCTGAACTGACCCATTGATGTAGCAAATGAACTGGCGACGAATTCCTTTATCGTTGACTAGTGACAGCCAATGATAATCGCTCTTTCCACTGTGATTGGCCATGCCATTGGCTGATTAAGGTAGTTCTGTAGGTACACGTATGAGCCAAAAGTTTCGGTCGAAGCGTATAGTAACATCCAATACCCATACCACGGTCTTACATACAGGTCTGACAACGTCGGTAGTGGGGGTAGGCACCCTTAGATGTTTTGTTTTCTATTCCGATTTCTGCCGCTTGGTGCGTGACGGCAAGGGGAAGTAGTGGTGCAACGGAGAGAGAAATAGCTCTTGTGTCCTTTTCCCTCCTGACCGCAACGCATGCGCCATTTGCCCTAACTTAATTTACCGTACTGTCGTGTAAACTGCATAATATACCAAACCAATAAAAAATAATGTGTAGATTAAAAAAAGATGACTACTTTCATAAAAAAAAAAACTGAAAACTTTTTGAATACCAGCACATATCTGTTCATTTTGCGCTGTTTTTATTTTGGGTGTTTATTGATGTAAGGAAGTAGCTTCCGCTGTAGGCACACTTTTTTCCTTGTGATTTTACGAATTTATATCAATATTTATATGATTGCGTCATTCAGCTAAATTTTAATTCCAGCTCAGGCATTTTAAAGCTAATTCGTTATAGTGACGCAGTTATTGAACAAACTGTTTCTTAACATAATGATCTTTTAGTTGTCGCAATAACTAACTTTTGAGTCTAGATATTCTGCGTTGTCCAGGGTATCATCAAAGAGGTAAGTGTCTATTATCGTTTTTTTTCTCACAATTTACTAGGATTAGGGGCAAATATGCGAATTATCATTTTTCAATGCAAACAAGTTTCAATGTAAACAAGTTTTAATTTTCCAACCGATCGTGAAATGACGGTAAGGAGAGGAAAAAAAACAATACACTGGGTTCTAAAAGATTATTGAAGCTTTATTGATTTGTAAGTTTTGATAGCTTTTTTTCACCACGAATTTTTTCGTTAATTTGAAATTTTCTTGATGGGCATTTTGCCTCATCCGTAAGCGTATATAATACACTATGGCATATGATAAAATTTCCGATGCATGTTCTGTACAAGGAAAGGAAAATTCATAAGATGACATAACATCTTCCAATGTGGAATTAAAAACATCTTGGCGGGACGCATATTTGGCAAAGCAGGTTCCGACGTGACGAATGAGGTTAAAGAATCTTGAATTAGCGTGAATCAGTCCACCTCTCGATTTCATGTCGACCAATTGCGACACTGAAGACGTACAAGGTGATTCTGATGTCACAGCTCGTGGACAAGTGGTGCAGGATTTATATAACTTCAACACCTGTTTGCATAAGTACCCTGTAGAAAATATATAATTGTTTCAGCATACTACCACCATGCGTATGAAAAGAAGAATCCTTTTCTACGATCCCAATCTAAAAAAGTATAAGAAAAACAATAAACAAAAGATTGCTACAAATGCTACAGCTAGCGATGATTAATGTTAGTGCCCATAAATACCTACGTGTTAGAAGAGTATGAAACAGTTTCAGTAAATGATAAAATTTTCAAGAAAAACCTGTCACGTAGTATATAATGCAATCAAGAACCGAAGAGAGGGCATAATTGTCATCGTGATTATGCTCTGTGATATCATTCGCTTCCCAATCGTCGTGACGTAAAATCTCGTCCAATTTCTCCCGAATCTCTTGGCGATATTTAGCACTTTTTCCTTCGCATTTTTGTCCGTAGACAGCCTTCAGATCGTGCAATGATACAAGAATGTTAGGCGTCGGTTCATCGGAGACGGTGCAGTTACCAAATTTCGGAGGTTTCAGGATACTATAAACGGATAGGATTTTGTAAAGTTGCAAGAATGTGGGGCAGTTCGGATGATCATTTGCAGCTTGCCCGATGGTGCCGAAGAATTTCTGAAACGGCCAATACATAAACGCCATATATATATATATAAAATTTTGTTTAATAATCCAGGATTAGCATACACTACAGCTCAAAAGTTTGGATACACCAGTTGATATTTCTTTCCGCACTAAAAATCAGATAGCTCGGTCAAGAAAAAGAGATAACCCAAATTAACGAACGGCGTTTAAGAAGGAAACAAATTCAGCTTTGTTTCGTGTTTTTGAAATATTTCTTATGACTTTTTTTCGACCCGGTACACACTTTTGTACGTGACCATTTTTCGGCTATTTTTTCACCATCGAGAATTGGACGCATGATTGATGGAATTTTTAAAAATATTTTTATCGATCATAAACTTGAAACGGGTAGCAGAAGCTCCATTTTTATTTTTTTTAAGTTTCGTACAATTTTTTTGTTCACAAATTTATCTCATTTTTCGCTGAAAAAGACAAATCGTGGAGGATGCAGCATAACTTAAGAACTATAGGTTTTAAGAGGAAATGTCAAGGATCTAAAAAGTTGGGTAAGTTCATAGTGGATCGCCCCGAATTTTTTTCAGAAAAGAATCTTAAAAAATTCCAGGCGATCCAGTATGAACTTACGCAATGAAAATTGCCCAAAAAATATCAAAGGCAGACCTTTGAGATTTTATTTTTGACTATTTTGGTTCGAAATTTATAAGAAATTGTTATAAGCTATCCGAAAGTTGCGGATAGCTTATCTCGAAAAGTATGGCGTTTAGGACAAAATATCAGGAGGGGAAACTTTCTTAATTTTTGATTGTGAATTCAAGCGAATTGAAAATCGGAAATTAAAAAAGTTTCTCATCCTGATATTTTGTCCTAAACGCCATACTTTCCGAATTAAGCATCCTACTCGGCAGGGTTTCGAGCGAAAATAGTAAAAAAGAAAAATCCCAAAGGAAAATTCTGAAAAAATTCCAGGCGATCCAGTATGGACTTACGCAACTTTTTACATCTCTGACATTTTCTCTTCACCCCTATAGTTCTTGAGTTATGTTGCATTTTTCAAAAATTTGTCTTTTTTACCAAAAAATAAAATAACTGCGAAAAAAACGGACAAAACTTTTTGAAAAATGACAATAGCTTCTGCTACCCCTTTTAAGTTTATCATTGATAAAAATGGCAAACAAATTTTCTATAAATTATGCGCCGAATACTCGATGGTCGAAAAATAGCCGAAAAACGATGACATTCAAAAGTTTGTGCCGTGTCGAAAAAAAAAACATGAAAAATAATTCCAAAAAACCAAAACAAAGCTGAATTTGTTTCTTTCAAAACGCCGTTCATTAAATTTGATTATCTTTTTTTTACGCAGCTATCTAACTTTGAGTGCGGCAAGAACTATCGTCTGGTGTATCCCAACTTTTGAGCGGTAGTGCACGTAAATGCTTATAGAAAATACCTCTAAATTGTCTTGGTTTACTTTTCCTGTCAATAAATATTGAAAATCAAATATTTCAATGAGATATCGACACAAGTCCATCGTCGATTGTAGGGATATTCGTAATCCTCTCGAAGTCTCTGGACTGAGGAATTAATCTGCCGTTTTGTCACCTTTGATTGTCGCGGATTCCCAATCGTTCAACAATTGTAGCAATTCCTGTAGTACCTAGAAAAAACAGAGCCAATAGAACAGAGGATATTATTGATAACTTGCGAATTGTTTTGAAGTTATTTCTAACTCTATATAAAGAATAGTCTACTGACCTTAAAATCCTGGCACTCGGGCGTCAATCCCTGATTTGGCGATTTGCGATTTACCGCGTCAAACATGGAGTTAACGTGCAGAATTGTATCGTTTCTTCACACCCAGCGAGAGCTTGGCTACCATGTGACGAATAAAAGGCCAAGGCTTTTGCAACAGAGTCGCTAAAAATCTGTGCACGTGTAAAAGGATAAGTTATTATTTATCAATTTCGTCACATGCTAAAATAGTTTACTGTAATGAGTATCTTTTTTCTGTTTCAGGTATCGTCAACGATTGTATTAAAATGGATTTCGCTAAAAACGTTGCTGTACAAGCTGTACAACATTCTTTTCAATTACTCGGTATTGGAATGTAGCAACGTATGTTGAGAATAAATAACACAAATGGTGTAACACCAATCATTTAGCATGTCAGCACATATAAATATCCATGCGTTGACATGTACCTGGAAATTTTGAAACTGGCATCGGGCAGAGAGCTTTGTTTATTTGTCGTTCCGCACAGTGGTTCATGTCAAAGCCTGTAGATTGTTGCCCTACATGCACATCTTCCTCGAATATTGTTGGTACCGCAAATTCAGTGAGCTTAGGATATGCGTATGCGGTCTGAAATGGAATACAAAAGATCATTCGTGACATTCAAAGTTCTGCCTCAATACGAAATGGCTGGAATGATTATCGACAAAAAAAATCGATGAATAAACATACTTCAGCGATATACGACCATTTGCATCCTTTTTTCTCCAATGTCTGACAATACATCGTTCTCCGAAATGTTTTTCGCACACGTACTGAGACCCTTTCAGTTTCGGAATAGCATCGAGCCATTTTTTATATCGTTCGACGTTTGTGGGCACGCGAAACACGGAGCATTTCTGCTTATTATTTTTGTACCCCGTTTTACAATTGCGAACCGCGCAACCCTTCGCCATTTCGCATTTTTTTCGCAAACTACCAAAAAACTTCGCAAACTTTCGCAAACTACCAAAAAAATTCACACTTATGCGTAAAAACACGACAAAATAATGGTCGCAAATAAAGGTTATTTCGACTTTCGACAATCGCGCCACAAAAACATACGTAAACACCGTGGACCCATTCGCCGGTAAGAGGTAAGGGGGAAACTACTTCCCCTTGCTAATAGCGACGCGTAGCGGCGCCTAGTGAATCGAAAAGTGAAACCGATAAGCGTGCCTACCCCCACCACGAAAATTTAGCTTCGTTGCAAGACCTGTATGTAAGACCGTGACCTATACCATAGATTACCCAGCTAACCACGTGCCGTAAATGTACCCCTCATGTGGAGTGCGCCGTACCGGTACTGTTGCCACCTCGTACGTACGTACGGCACTGGTACATTACCGGTACGCCGTACGGTACGCTGTATCGCCAATGTACTAGTACAGTACCGGTACAGTATCGCCACCGTGGAGCCACAGTAGACTGCAGTACGGTGTAACTCCACGGTAGCGATACCGTGGAGGTACGAGTACGCTGGTATCCCGTAGCCGTACACTATCGGTACTGTAGGGTACGGCGTACTCCACATTTGCGGTACGCTGTACTAATGGTACGCTTGGTTAACTGGCCCAGCTAACCACGTACCGTACATGACCCCTCATGTGGAGTGCGCCATACCGGTACTGTTGCCACCTTGTACGTGCGTACGGCACTCCTACATTATCGGTACGCCGTACGGTATGCTCTACCGCCAATGTACTAGTACAGTACCGGTACAGTATCGCCACCGTGGAGCCACCGTGTACTGCAGTACAGTGTAACTCCAGAGTAGCGATACCGTGGAGGTACGAGTACGCTGGTATCCCGTAGCCGTACATTATCGGTACTGTAGGGTACGGCGTACTCCACATTTGCGGTACGCTGTACTAATAGTACGCTTGGTTAACTGGGGGGTAGTAGGGAGATGCTCAACGCTCCCCTTTTCGGCGTGCCTCGTAAATGGCACTAAATCGTGGCGGCGAGTTCGGGAGTATGATTTCGTGATCATCGCCTCTGTCGAGGTTGCAGATTCCCTTGTAGCCGCCCGAGTGCGTGATCACCGCTCAAGTCGGTATCGCAATCAGCGTGAACACGAATGGGTAGCTCGGTGGGGGAAAAGTCTCTGCCCCTCGCAAATCGCGCTCGCTCGACAGGCGAACGGAGCGAGGTTTTCTGTCCGATCGAGCTCGACATATATGTGTGGCCGTACTGCGGATTGGAATATGCATTAAATGAATTTCAAAGTAAAAAACATGTATCGAGATCATTGTGTTCTCTCGGGTGCCCGTTTATGCCGAAAATGCGGGTTAAAAAAATTAGCGACGAACCGCGTTGAAAAATAAAACGCCGAAACGACCGTGGAAGATTCAAAAAGAAATCTTGAGCCTTTGTCGCGATCGTTTCGGCATTTTTTTTGAACAGTAAACATTATGGATAAGGGTGTATCATAAATGTTTCTCTATCTGCAATGAGCGTCGTGGCTGAGTTGGCAGCGTGACGGATTAACGATGCTTTACGGTCCGGGTTCAATCCCCGGTGAACCAACTTTTTTTTCTTCATTTTATATTCAGAAAATTTCGAACTTTCTCTCGCTTTAGCTATTCTCGCCTGTTCAGGCATTATTTATGATATTTAATTCGTATATGCTTAATAAAAAAAACAAGACATTGCTATCGGGGATTGAACCCGCGTCGTCTACACTCAGAGCCCGCACGCTGATATCTCAACCGCGAGGCTCTTGTGACTGCAAACCTGCCTTACGTATACAGTAGAACCTCGATTATCCGAACCAATTGGGACCGAGACTAGTTCGGATAATCAAAAGTTCGGATAATCGAAACGTGGGTTTTTTGGGACGAGATCATCAACAACACCTTTTTACATAAAAACAGTACATAAATATATATTAAAATTTGACATACATATTAACGTTGAAATATGTATATATACAGGGTGGCCGGGACATTGACGTTCAAAAATAAAATTTAGGTCCCATGTATCGTGGGGTATCCGAATAACCCCCATGTATGTCCCGCCACTTTTCATAGTTTTCGAGTTATGAATTTAAAAAACATCTAAAAAAAAAGTAAATGACTGTCGAGATTTTTTTTTGCAACTGAATCTTTATGAGTAGTAATTTTATGCATAAAATAAAGAGCTTCGTAACTGTGATGAAAGTTATGAAAATGTTGGTCTAAAGTGAAAAATTTACGTTCGGTAAATTATGACTTTAATTTTCAACTTTAAATAAAAAATCTAAACAGGTGACTTCATGGTTCCTAATTAGGCCCCAAGAATGCGCCAGACTCTCAGCTTTCAAAATCATTTAAAAAAGTAGTACTTAATAGGGCTACTTTAGCTACAATTGACCTTCAAAGACAGCGAGGTGGAAAATTCTTAAAATTAGCCATCTGATTTTTAAAAAAATCTGCCCATTTCATCATACCTAAGGTTATTTAGTTTGTTAACTAACCAAAAATGACTGCAGGGAAAGCTAAGATTTAAACATGTGGAGGTTTTTTTTTTAGTTTAATTTAAGTTTAATTAATTTTGCGCGATCCGTTCTCGTTACGAAAACGGATGGCGCAAAATTCATTAAACTTAAATTAAACTAAAAAAAATAAACCTCCAAATGTTTAAATCTTAGCTTTCCTGCAGTCATTTTTGGTTAGTTAACAAACTAAATAACCTTAGGAATGATAAAATGGGCAATTTTTTTATTTTAATCAAATGGTTAATCTTAAGAATTTTCCACCTCGCTATCTTTGAAGGTCAATTGTAACCAAAGTAACCCTATTAAGTACTGCTTTTTTTTAATGATTATGAGAGCTGAGAGTCTGGCGCATTCTTGGGGCCTAATTAGGAACCATGAAGTCACCTGTTTAGATTTTTAATTTAAAGTTGAAAATTTAAGTCATAATTTACCGAACGTACATTTTTCACTTTAGACCAACATTTTCATAACTTTCAGCACAGTTACGAAGCTGATTATTTTATGCATAAAAGTACTGCTCATGAAGATTCAGTTGCAAAAAAAATCTCGACAAAGTCTTCGATTTTTTTTAGATTCTTTTAATATTTGTCAGGCCGAAAATTCTCACAAGTTCAGAAAAAAATTCATAACTCGAAAAGTATGAAAAGTCGCGGCACATACATGGGGGTTATTCGGATACCCCACGATACAAGGGACCTAAATTTTATTTTTGGACGTCAATGTTCCGGCCACCCTGTATATATATATATATGTGCGTGCGTGGGCTTCATTAATGTTACATGTACTTCGTTGGGGTAATTCTAGGTTGTTCGCGTTTATATGTATATTGTCTAGGTGGAGTGTTTGTTTGGGTCTGAGGAGCCTATTGAGGCTTGGAAAAAATGAGTCTGAGTTCCGGTAGTCAATTTTTTTTATCTGATTTTCCCAGAATTGTTCTGTTATGCGCCTGAATTCGAGACGCAAGTTGTCCCGGATTGAGCGTAGGGCAACTTTGGCATTTCTAGTTAGTTGGTGTCTCCCTGTTGGGTCTATGACGTGTAGGGTGTGCAATAAGTTCACGAGGGTTGATTTGCTGTGTTGTAATCTTTTAATGCGTGAGTTTTGGTATTTTATTAAACTGTCTTTGTATGCTATTTTTGGGACTGTGTTTGTGATGGTGAGGGATATAGCCTCGTTGATCAGGTTTAGCTGATTGTCGATTTCATTGACCTGCAGATTGTGATTGTCTGGAATTGTTGTTGTGTATGTGTTTTCGAGGTTCTTTTTAAATTTGGTCCAGTTGGTTGATTTAAAATTGAGTCTGGGTTGCTCCTCGGATGGGTTAATTTTTGTTATGTTGTTGTTATCTAGTTGGATTTGCATGGTTATGGCCGCGTGGTCGCTGTCGTAAGGGAGTGTGCGGAGTTTATTGTTATTGTTATTATGTGTTGTTAGCGTCGCGTCTATGAGGCATATATCGAGATATGAGTGTGCCGGGTGATAGGTGGGTTGAGAGGGCACTAGTATTTTTGTTTTGTATTTAATTCCTTGTCTTGCTTCCCATTGTGCGAAGTATTTGCCTCGTTGATTATCTACGCGATCACCCCACGCTTTGCGCCTAGTGTTAAAGTCGCCAGCCATAAGATAATATACGTTTGCGTGCTGCAATTTTAGTTTGTCGCATAAGTTATCGAGTTCAGTCGTGAAGGGTGCACGGTTGTCGTTTGTCGCATATACGCTGATAATGTATAATTTTTTGGCTCCGCTTGCTTTAATTTTAATTACTGTATATTCAATAATGTTATTGTTCGAGGATGACGGATAGTTAATAACTTCAAACGGGATTTCTTTTTTGATGACGATTGCTGTACCGCCCCCTTGTTGCGAGTTGGGTCTATCAGTTCGGATTATGTTGTAGTCGCGGTATTGTATCTTATATTTTTTGTTTAGCTTTGTTTCCGATATTAAGACAAAATCGTGGTTATATTTTTTTAGAAATTCGAGGAGTTCGAGTCTACGATAGTTTGTAATTTTTGAGTTTACGTTAATGGCAGCTATTCTGAGTTGTTGGATTTGGTTGGGTATATTAGCCATTGTAAAGTGAGTTGAAAATATATTCTATTTTGGCCGTATTTTCCGCTACTTGCGCCGAAATTGTTTTTAGCTGGCCTGATATAATTGTCGCTAGGTCGTTTTTTAGGGTGTTTAGCCAATTTGGCTGTTGCTGTGGGGGGTACTGTTGCACTTGCGGTCGTTCTGTGTATGAGGTATTCTGCGTAGCTTGTGTCTCTGCGAGACTTGTGGGCTCAGACTATCGCTCTGGTGCTGCGGGTATTGTTCTCCCTGAGTACGTTGTGTGCTTGGCGAAAGGGGTTTTTGCTGCTTGTGCAAATGAGATGTTTGCTTGCGTCATTCTGGTGTGGTCGATTTTCTGCTGCATCGCCTTGTTGCTGCCTCGTTGTTGGCTTCGTTTGATGTTCAGCGCGAGCTTCATGTATGGGTATCCTCGATATGAGGCGGGGTGTCCATTTTGTTTGCAGTTTGAGCACTTGAGAAGTTCTTTACCACTCGTTTCGATTATGGAGCAATTTCCTGGTCCATGGGGTTGCACACATTTTACGCACTTGAACTCGAGTTAGCATTTTTTTCCCGAGTGGCCTACGCGTTGGCATCTGCGACATTGGTAGATGGGGGGCTTTCTAAGCCGGTCCCATCTGATGCGCTGGTCGGCCATCGAGTTGATTTTCAGCAATTCCGCTGTTGAGCTGCGGCTGGATAGTTGGACTAGGTGGTAGTATCTGTCCGTGTTTCTTTTGTCGAAGTAAAATTTCATTACGCTGATTAGCTCTACGTCGGGTAGCGCCAGCTCTATTATTTCGTTCTTTATGTCCTCGGCGGAGAAGTCTCCTCTGATTGCTTTAATTAGGAATGATTTAGGTTTTTCATCCTTCGGTGTAAATGTATAGAACTCCATTTTCTTTGTTGTTAGTGCGTCTTTTATTTTTTGGTAGTGGTCAGCCCCCTGACACTGGATACTATTTCTATGACAATAAATTACTCGCGTGTTGTTCGGGACGTTTGATTGCGCTACAGTCCACTTCGTGGCGCTAGTAGTCATCTGCTCGGTTTCTTTTACGCATGCGCGTTCCATGCTCGATATAATATTTTCGGAGTGTTTGGCGTTTTACGCGTTTTACGGTTGTGTTGTCACTTGTGGCTTGTGAGGAAAATAAAATTTTCAGAACATTTTAAATGTTAAAAAATCAATCCGCGATCGGTGAAGTGTATTTTTATTTACCATGACATACTTTCTGTATTGTGTGTAGGTAGGATAATTATCAAACGACGCTGAGCGGCAATTGATAATTTGTAAATTATTCAAGGGAAACAAATATATTTTTCCTCACATTTATATGTTTCGATTTATTTCTTCAAATTTCCATGCTTGTTAAGAAAGGGACACCCACGCAGACACTTACTTCTCGGTCTCTAGCTGCCAAAAAACAAATACATATCTAGTTACATAATTTTAAACGATTAAAATGATCATATTATAATAATGATTGTCATAAACATTTTCTCCATTGTTTGGTGGGTTCGGCTGGTTCACAGGTTATAGGGCATATATATATAGTTATCGAGCAGGTGACTACTAGCGCCACACGTCGCAGCGATTGAAAATAAAAACGACGGACATTACGCGAGCCATGTATGACTGATGGTGACAGGGGGCTGGTAGTGGTTTGCGTTTTTGGCGTATACCGTGTGTGACGTTGTGTTGCTTGAGTTCGATTCGAGGATTGTTACTTCCTTTTTTGTAATTGAGAGCTCGGTCATGATATTTATGACTTCTGCCATGCTTGTTAGTGTTAGGTATATCGGGGGGGGGGGGGGGGGGTTGAGTCGCCTTGGTGAATTTACCTGTTGCTGGCTTGCTACGCCGCCGGTAGTATCGTCCTCTTCCATGTCGCTGTCGTTTGCCAGCGCGTTGAATTTGTTCTCGGTTGGCGAGATGTTCTCCTTGTCGGTCGCTGGTGCGTTGGATTTCCGCTTTGCCGGTCGCTTGGGCTCTGCCCACTTTTCGCCTGGTAATGTTGCGTTGCTGCTGCTTGCTTCTTCGTCCGGGCGGTTTGCCGGGGATGTCGTTTTTCGCTTGCGCGATTCTGCTACATTTGATGTAATAATGTTATTTACTTGATTGCTGCGGTTTTCCTTGAGCGTTTGCTTAAGTAGCCGTTCTAGTTGTATTGGTCCGAGTCTCGGGTATTCTTTCTGTCGATTTCTTTGGAGATTTGCTGGCGTTAATGGCGTCGGCTTGTCTCTCCAGCGGGCCACGTTGCGGTTGGCGTGGGGATCCGCCATTTTTCTGACGATTCCAACTCAGCCACGATACTCATTGCAGATAGAGAAACATTTATGATACATGCTTATCCATGTTTACTGTTGAAAAAAAAATGCCGAAACGATCGCGGGAAAGGCTCAAGATTTCTTTTTGAACCTTCCATGGTCGTTTCGGCGTTTTATTTTTCAACGCGGTTCGTCGTTAATTTTTTTAACCCGCATTTTCGGCATAAACGGGCAACCGAGAGAAAACAATGATCTCGATCATGTTTTTCACTTTGAAATTCATTTAATGCATATTCCAATCCGCAGTGCGGCCACACATATATGTCGAGCTCGATCGGACGGAAAACCACGCTCCGTTCGCCTATCGAGCGAGCGCGAATTGCGAGGGGCAGAGACTTTTTCCCCGGCGAGCTACGCGTTCGTGTTCCCCAGTTAACCAAGCGTACCTTTGGTACAGCGTATCGCAAATGTGGAGTACGCCGTACCCCACAGTACCGGTAATCTACGGGTACAGGATACCAGCGTAGTCGTACCTCCACGGTATCGCTACCGTGGAGTTACACCGTACTGCAGTGCACGGTGGCTCCACGGTGGCGATACTGTACCGGTACCGTACTAGCACATTGGCGGTACAGCGAACCGTACGGCGTATCGGTCATGTACCAGTACCGTTCGCACGTACGAGGTGGCAACAGTAGCGGTACGGCGCTATCCACACGAGCGGTACATTTCCAATACTTGGTTAGCTGGGTCCCCGAGCGGTACCACACGAGCGGTACATTTCCAATACTTGGTTAGCTGGGTCCCCAGCTAACCAAGTATCGGAAATGTACCGCTCATGTGGAGAGCGCCGTACCGCTACTGTTGCCACCTCGTACGTGCGCACGGTACTGGTACATGACCGGTACGCCGTACGGTTCGCTGTACCGCCAATGTGCTAATACGGTACCGGTACAGGATCGCCACCGTGGAGCCACCGTGCACTGCAGTACGGTGTAACTCCACGATAGCGATACCGTGGAGGTACGATTACGCTGGTATCCTGTACCCGTACATTACCGGTATTGTGGGGTACGGCGTACTCCACATTTGTGATACGCTGTACTAAAGGTACGCTTGGTTAACTGGGTCCCCAGTTAACCAAGCGTACTATTAGTACAGCATACTGCAAATGTGGAGTACGCCGTGCCCTACAGTACCGGTAATGTACGGGTACGGGATAGCAGAGTAGTCGTACCTCCACGGTATCGCTACCGTGGCGTTACACCGTACTGCAGTGCACGGTGGCTCCACGGTGGCGATACTGTACCGGTACCGTACTAGTAAATTGGCGGTACAGCGTACCGTACGGCGTACCGGTAATGTTCCAGTACCGTACGCACGTACGAGGTGGCAACATTATCGGTATGACGCACTCCACATGGGCGGTACATTTGCGATTCGTGGTTAGCTGGGTCACGCTGACTGCGATACCGACTTGAGCGGTGATCACGGACTCGCACGGCTACAAGGGAATCTGCAACCTCGACAGAGGCGATGATCACGAAATCATACTCCCGAACTGGCCGCCGCGATTTAGCGCCATTTACGAGGCACACCGAAAAGGGGAGCGTTGTGCATCGGATCTCTGTAGGAGATGCGAATCGTCGATTAACGCGTTGGCACGCTCTACGTGTTGATTTAATGATACTGGACCGTGAGGAGGACACGCCGAGGAGCAAAGATATTAAAATGCCATGCTGGTATTATGAGAAAAAGGAATTGAGGAACACGCCGTCGATACAGGATGGTATCGACTACGAGACCGAGTGCCGTTACCGCAAGGAGGGTGCTCGCTTTATCATCGACACAGGCACCAAAATGGACCTCGGTTACAATACCATGGCCACTGGCGTCGTATACTTTCACCGATTCTACATGTTTCACTCTTTCAAAAATTTTCCACGTTACGTGAGTGTCGCATTGGCGCGTGCTTTCCTACGCGTCTCGTCACAGTTGCCGCCACCGGGCCTTAACGCCAAATTGTTTCGTAGGTGACGGCATGTTGCTGTTTATTTCTAGCTGGTAAGGTGGAGGAGACTCCGAAAAAGTGCAAAGACATTATCAAGACTGCCAAGACTCTCCTGACGGAACAGAAATTCACTACCTTCGGGGAGGATCCCAAGGTAGGAGAGCATACTTTTCGCGATAGGAAGGATAAATGGGATAAAGGGCGCAGCAGTTGACTCTTGTCGTCATTTTCAGGAAGAAGTTATGACTCTGGAGCGAATACTCTTGCAGACAATCAAATTCGATCTCCAGGTCGAGCATCCGTACAGTTATCTGTTGAAGTACGCCAAGTGCCTGAGAGGTCAGTCGACCGGCGAGCCCTCCTGCTCCTCCTTCGAATTCCAAAGAAATATCGATCCCTTGGACACCCGCGAAGATTCATTGAGAACGTTTTTTTCAGGAGACCGAAGCAAGTTGCAAAAAATGGTGCAGATGGCATGGACCTTTGTGAACGACAGGTGCGTTAAAAACGAGAACATAATGTGGCAGTATGTCCATGTCAATGCAGTCTTCGTATTTGAATCAAAATAAGACCTTTACCAACTGGTCAAAATCGAATCACTCCGTGCCCCTGAGCCGAATATCGAATTTTATCACTCTTGAAAAAGTGTTTCTTTTGATCGAAATATGAAGGCCACGTGGTCCAAATTAGGGACCACAGATATCGTAATATCCGCCACAATGTATGGGGTTAAAGTTTGCATTGTTGGAATGCAACGATCATGAATATTTCTGAGTTCCTTCAAATTCTTTTGACAGATTTTGCCTACCAAACGCCTTTGACCACTTTTTCAGATATTTATTTTGCGATCTACGATATAAATCTAAAAAAAGATCTATAATAAAAATACGGAAAGTAAAATGTATAAAAGAACTTTTGTTGCGTTCCAAGGATGCAAACTTCAACACCATCACAGTGTTGACGGGGAAAATCTTTTTTAGCATGTCCTAATGTAAATACGGCTCGTGTCCTCTTCCAGCTTGTGCACGACACTTTCCCTCCAATGGGAGCCGGAGATAATAGCTGTCGCCCTAATGTACTTGGCCGGAAAATTGAGCAAATTTGAGGTGGTGGATTGGAACGGGAGACAGCCAAAGCACTTGCGTTGGTGGGATATGTTCGTGGAGGACGTCACAATGGATCTGTTGGAAGGTTCGCGAGGATCGAATTTATGCAATTTTTTTGTCCTTGGCGTTTCCGGTGATCACGTTTGGCAATCGTTAAATTTGTCGTTCAGATATTTGCCATCAGGTACTGGATCTCTACTCACAGGCGAACAACGTGAAGCTTCCGGATTCGCCGCCGCTGGTGCCGTCAGCTGAGACCAACAGGGAACGTATAGTCGCGCCACCTACGATAGAAACAGCGCCTGGTACACCCAACGGTTGGTCCTTCTTTCAGCACCTACTGTCGTGACTCAAGACGTTTAGTGTACACGCTGAATCGCAACATGCACGGGAATTTTAGCAAATCGTAATAAAATGAGGAGATAAAAAACGTCAACCGTACGGACGATATTGAGAATACTTGCAATTATAAATGAAGCGTTAATGTTTTCCATTCATAATTGTGTAATTACCATTCGCGGCGTTTACGTTGATAAAATTAGAAGAGCAACACAACATGACTCGAGCATACATTTTGGAAAGTTTGCAAAAATCGTTTTATTGTTGAGTCCTGGTTCACGTGTCTCACGATTACGCGACAATGTTTCGTTTCGTTTGACGTTTGCGCGTGTTTTTCTTTGCAGCCGTGACGCCGAGCAAAGTAGCGAAGATCGAGCCGGCGACCGTCGCGGCGAACGGATGCGCACCGGTCGACACTATCGAGCCGCCCGTGCAGCCGGTCGAGATACCGGCCCACTTTCCGCCCTATCCACCCAATTTTACACCCGCTGGGACCAGCTATCCGGCCGTATTTCCACCGACGAATATTTCGGTGCCACCGCCGCCGGTCAACACGATGAATCATATTGTCTCCGCGATGCGACATTTGGGAGCATCGGGCTCCATACGGTCGAATCCACCGACTCCGACCTCCGGACAACCGTTTCAGCCTTACGGTTACACAGCGAACGCTACGTACTTTCCCGCGGCTAATCCCGCACCGCCCGTCGCCGTACAACGACCGTATTATCCAACGCAACCCTGAAAAATTTACACTCGTGAAGAAATATACGCTGTTTGTACCATTATCTAGTCGTTTAGTTCGTTTCTTACCACATCTCCTGTCTGTCTCGCCCTCTCTGTAGTTCGACGTTCTCGAGATCGCGGAGACGAACGAAATTTTAGATGTACAATTTGAGCGTACTGTTGTTGAAAATCATCGCGGCCGCGTCCGGTTTGATAACTGCGCAGTTCGACACTTGCGTGAAAAACGACCGTTGCCGCGATCGTTTCGGAGTCGTAAGCGTCCTCGTCCGCGTACAGTATATAAACCGTTCCAGGTATATCCAACAGTTGCGCGTAACCGATCACTGTAATAAGTTTTGCGCGTAGTAACGATAAGTAGGAGTTCAAGCATTATTGAAGTTTTGTATCATCAGCGTACTTTTATTATTGGCATTATTATTATTAGTAATTACTGTTACTGATATCAATATTGAGAATAATAAAAATGATAGTGGAGAAATAATAATAGTGGCAATATACCGGGTGTCCAATTTTAATCTTACACCTGATATATCTAGACAAATACTGCTCCGATGAAGTATTGCGCATAGTAGACCTTTTCAAAGGGGGACGTTAACAAAAACCTTTTCAGTGGGGGGCGGAAAATAAAATCTTATTTGGTTCAACATTCAAAATGGCGACGTTAAGATGGCCAACATGTTTAAAAAAAAGGGAAAATGACTTTTTCACTAAAATATTTGTCAAGCCAGAATGAACAACTTTTGTGGGATTTTTTTTTTTCATTAAGTTTATAATTAATAGGTTAGAATATCATGTTTTACTATTTTAGCCCTATTCAGGATGTACCACGAAGAGGTAAATCCTTCAACATCTCTAGTGTAAGTATGAGTTTTGTTTGGGTTATCGAACAAACCCAAACAAACAAGGATTAGGTATCCGCGACTTGTCTCTTTCGTTATCAAACAAACCCAAAATAGGGTTTGTTACAAAAGCCTACAAATGTTACCCACAAAAGTTAGTTTTGGCCTGACAAATTTTTTGGTGAAAAATAGTCATGCTCCCATTTATAAAAAACACGTTGGCCATCTTAACGGCGATATTTTGAATTTTGAACCAAAAAATATTTTTATTGAACGTCCCCCTTTGAACCCTAAAAGTTCTATTGTACTCAATACTTGATCGGAGCAGTATTTTCGAGATAAATCAGGTGTAAGATTGAAATGGGACACCCGGTGTGTGTGTGTGTGAAGTTATAACAAAATTTTCCGTAATATTGGCAGACATATTTAGCAGTAATAATACCAATGTTACGTATTTATTATATATATGTGTACGCCCGTAGTTCATGACAACTATCGAATGGAAGAGGTCCTGTACGGATGTAAAGATCTGTATGTTTGTTTTTTTTTATTTTCATATATTAGGGCGTTAGGCTACTGTGAAAATGATTCAATCAAATGATAAATTCGTCGTTTGAGGCAACTCAAATTGAAGAGGTAGGTCCAACATATGGTGCAGAAATCGTCAATTCAAGGTAAACTTATCATTACAACCGTATAACTACTAGTGAAACTTTTAACGCGTTTTTCTCAAAACTATGTTTTTCAAAACGGTGTACACGATTTCTCGACATCTAATGAACAGATTGACTTGAAATTTGGTACACTTATCCAGGGTAATAGTAGTTTAGTATTGACCGACGTTTTTCTTTTTAACATTTTTTTCCATTAGTTATTAATAATAATGTCATTTTTCGTCGAAAAACGGAAGAAAATTCAAATTTTCTTATTCTGATTAAAACACGTTAATGGGTTAGGCCGGAGTAACGGGTACAAAATCATGTGCGAATTTAACAATTTTTCTCGTATGAAAAAGTGATTCACTCATAAAATTAATTACACATCTATTGAGTATGAATATCAAGCTGTTAGAATTTTTTTTTCGATGTACAAAATAGCCGACTACTGATATTTTCTTTTATCTTTTTTTTAGGCGCTCCGCGGCGTAACATTTAGCATCCACAATTTTGTACCTAGAACAAAAAACAAACATTATCGTCAATCTACATTAGAATACCTAGAGAAGTACGTACGGAATTTAAAAAATATTGTTTTATTCAAAAGTTGTAGGTATTTGAATGAATTTTTAGTGAAAAATTTCGTATAAACCTGTTCATGAAAAGAAAAGTTTTCGATTATTCAGAAATTCCGTACGTACTTCTCTGCGAAATGCAATTAGGAACATAACTTTTTAATTTGCAGTAAATCGAGTGAGAATTGTTAAAGTTATTTGTCAGGCCAATTGGAAAAAAGCTGTTTCGAGAAAACCGCGTTTAAAGTTTTAGGTACTGTATGGCCGTGCCAGGTGGGCTTACGTTATACGCTCAAAGTCGGTGAAAAAAAATGTTCTTGCTATAAATCGAATAGTAACTTATTCTTATGATAAAAAACCGTTTTAGCGAAAAAAAATTGATTTTTTGAAAATTCTACTGTGTATTACCCCTTAACGAGAAGAAGCTGGGCCAAGTCTTAACCAATATTATATTTAGGCCAAACGATTTTTCAATCGTTTCATTTGCTCCTTCAATTTTTTTTTAACTAACCCTGCTTTTCCTATCGTCACAGTAGCCTAACCCCTTAATTTCGTATAGAAGAACGAGAGCTCCAAAATTGTTATTTCTTTTGTGGCCGTTCAATTTATACATCGTGATCACTAAAAGTTTGGGGGCCGTCCATATATTGCGTCATCGATTTTTGCTGATTTTTACCCCCCCCCCCCCCCCCAATCGTCCAATCCTTCCTATCGTTATGATCCAATTATCGTCACCGTCATCCAACGACCAGATCCCTCCCCCTATTTTGAAATGACGAAAAACGACGAAATTACTATTTTAAAATGATGAAAAAAATTTACCCCCGGCTGCGACACCCGTAATGAAATTTGAGTGTTACAACGGAGGCACCAAACTCTACTTATCCGCCGTACCCTTCGCGTTGCTCAGGGACCTCCACATCGTCGGTCCGCTTACGCTCACGTTTCCCATTCCGTTCAGTCGTGACATCAATTCGTTCGTCAGCGCTATGATTTTGTCCGATCTTGATATTACTTCCGAGATCTGCGAGATCGGGGAAAAATGATTGTACTTTCAATAGGAAAGCTTCATTAGGAAAAATCGAATGTATATTGAGGTCGGACACCGCTGTAAAATTTTCGAAAAATCGTTTTATCGGAGGGTGGGGATCGGAAATTCTAACGATCAATATTCAGAAAGACTGAAATTTCGAATTCAATAACGACGAACGTTCCAATATACATCGATCAATCTTATGATAGTCTGTAATATAGTTAAACGAAATTGTGGATACAAAAATCTCGAAGTTGATTTATAGCGAAACCATATATGAGATTTAACAAAATACTGAGAGATGTAATATCGATTCGCCTGTATATATACACCAAACAATTCGAAACGTCAAACCGCCGAATTGTATAAATTACGACAGTTGCGATTTCGAATTCATTAAGGGGTGAGATGCAGTCAGAATTTGTCAAAAATTCGATTTTTTTAATACATTTTTTGAAGTACTTTTCGAAAATATTCTCTAAAAATTTCAAGTCTATCCGATGAATAGTTTCCGGGATATCCCACAATTAGTGAAGGGGCGTCGGGTCCCCGTGGCAGGTAACGGCTGCCGAACGCGCAAACGATAATACCCGGGAAGGCAGAATGCTTCGAAGACGACAACAAATTAATATTTTGGAAGCATCCACATCGGCAGAAGCCCTATTGTATGGGCCAGGAATTGATGATTGTAAGTAATTTTTTAATTAGTATTTCTATACACAAATCATGTGTAAAATTGGAAAACTCTTTCAGAAATTTTCAAAAATTTATTACTCAAAAACAATGAACTTTAGCAAAATTTTATAAAGAATATTTTCGTTTCAAAATTGCCCAATATGTTTAAAAGAAAATAATTCATCCCGAAAAACCTTAATTTTTTTTTAATTGTTTTAACATTTGGCTATAAACAATTGAATGCTCGACTTTTCGGCAAAAATTGTGATATTCGGATTCAGCTGATCAAAATACATAACAAAAAGTTTAGCTTCATCCATCGAGGTCAAAATTTTACGAACATATAATACCGTATCCACATCGAAAAACTTTAAACGCGTTTTTCTCAAAACTATGTTTTTGAAGTCGGTGACCACTATAATTCAAAAACCACTCGATGGATTTCGATGAAATTTGGTGTGCTTATTGATAGCATTAAAAAATAGTCCTCAATCGAAGGATTTTCATTTTTGTTGAAAATTTCTATTTTTTTTTAACAATAGATGAGCGATTTTTTGGTCGAAAATCGAAAGTTATCTGTGGGAAGCCGCCATTTTGTTGATTTTTGAAAAGAAAAAAAGCTTCGATTAAGGACTAGATTTATTATTAAACTAATGATGTTTTGGGTTTTTTTTACATTTCAGATGATCCAGTAAAATTTTATGATGGTCACCGCAAAGCACTGCATGCCGAAGGGGGTCCAACAAAGATGGCGATATTTTTATAAATAATCAATATTTTTCTTTGAAAATTTGTACAAGTGAAGTTGAAATATAACATAAAAAGTCTGTGTAACCACTTTTGTAAAACAAACTTAATTACTATAAAACAAATTTATTGAAAACGCTCGTTTTTTCACGCCTCTGACTGCATCTCACCCCTTAAAGCGAATGACCAAAAAGTCGATCAGACCGTGCAGATTTTTTCCACATCCTGTATGGCACACTTGTCCAAGACATCTGAAAATTCGGAACAACAAATATCTGCATGATGAGGAACCACATTTATCTTTCATTTGTCTTTGATGCAAATCTTATTTTAGCTCTTTGTAAAATTTCAAATGGATTATCGTTTATCCGTATCGATTAATCGCAGAAAAATTAAAAGTGATATTTTTATTATCATTGTAGAGATTGACGAAGGGGAAGCACTGTGGTTATTGAAAAGAACAAATTGGTTCTAAAATTGGTGCTTCAAAATTGGCTGGATCTTCAATCTTCAACAGCTTTATAGTTAACGTTGAGAAATAATAACAATACAAACTAATAATAATATTAGGGTTAATAATTTTCTAATGATTACATAATAATATAATTATTTGGTAATAGTAATAATTGTATACAGTAACAATAGTACTGGTACTAGTGCACTATTAAGGGCATACACTTAACTGAAATTTTTAAAAATATTGCATTTAAAACACATTCTCTGAAAATTTCTTTTCACGCTCTCAAAATGACTTTTTCAAGAACGGTGACCCCGATATTGCGAAAATCACTGCACCGATCAACTTCAAATTTTATAATCTTCTTTTACACATCACAAAGCAGTCCTTGAACGAAGGAATTTTTATTTTGACGCATACTTTTTTGTATCACTGCAAATAGAGCGTTTTTTTTTCACCGAAAATCGAAACTTTACCTTGGGCAGCGGCCATTTGTTCAAAATTAATATTTTACTAAATCCTTCATCTAGGCCAGATAATTTCATGGAAAAACTACATGCATTTATTTTTTTTACATTTTTTTTCGAGCAGCACTAGGCACTGCGCAGGACGTTTTGTAAAGAGCAGTCTGCACAAAGCATTCTATCTACCATGTTTATAAACATTTTTCTGTACGAAAATTGTAAAAGATACATGAAACAATACGTCCGAATGTAAAAAAAAAATTTGAATACCTGCACGTGTTTCCAGAACAAATTCACGAAAATTCCTCTTTTTTCCAGTTACGAGTTAAGCGTAACCCGATAGTAATAATGATAATAACAATAACGAAAATAATAATATGGATTATTATTCAAGTAGTAGTGGTTTAATAATAACAATATTAAAAATGACAACAACATTAATTCTAATAATAATAGATAACAATAGAGAAAATATATGCAATAAAATATGCGGACGATGTTGCAATAGTGGGTGAATGTGAAAGGGGATTAAACAGCATGTTAAAAGATTTAGAAAAATGGGATAAAGAAAACTCTATGGAGGTAAATGCCAAAAATACAAAAAAAATGATATTTAGGAATAGAGGAAGGTTGAAAAAGGGAGAGAAGTGGAAAATGAATGGAGAAAGGATAGAAATAGTGAGTGAATTCCGGTACTTAGGGTACTGGTTTTCAACTACGAACACAGTAAAAGGGCATGGGAGAAAAATGGCGGGAAGAGCCCACAAAGCCTCAAATGCAGTGTGGGGAGTATGGAAAGGAGGAGGGAGGGATGTGATGGAAGAAAGATTGTATCTATTAGAATCAATTGTTACGGCAGGAGCTTTTTACGGGGCAGAGATACGGGGTTTCGATAATATAGAACAGTTTGAGGTAATACAAAATAGGTATTGCAAAATGGCGTTAGGAATCGACAGAAGAACTCCCAGATACGTGTGAAGAACAGAGTTAGAAATACCAACATTCGAGTACAAAATTAGGGAAAGAGCGCTGAGGTACATACAGTTAGTGATAAGAATGAAACGTAATAGATGGCCGAATATTTGTTTAAAAGAGGAAATAAGGGAAATCTCAAACAGGAAGCCTTCGAAATGGGGAAAATACTTTTTAAAAGTATCAAGGGAATTAGAAATTGAGGAAATAATAGATATGATAAAAGAGGGAAAAGAAATAAAAATAATGGAGAATTTCATAGACAAGGGATTGAATAACTTAAAAAGAAAGACCATAGAGAGAGAAAAAGAACAGATTCAAAAATCGACATAATAGGTTATACAATGCGATAGTAAAAAACGACGAAGCTTCATGGAAGTACTGGGCGGCAAAGGATGTTAAAGGAAAATATAAGGAAACATGGGCGAGGATGAGGTGTGGAAATATAGGAAGGGATGAAAAAAGGGGGAAGTGGAGTGGACTTGTAGGATATGCAAACGAGAAAGAGAAACAATGGAGCACCTGATTACGTGTGAAAAGGAAGAGAGGTAATATCTAAAGAAGCGAAAACATATATAGAGGAGAGGGTAAAGGGGAAAAGGGATGAGGGGGGACTAGATAATAGATTAATAGGGTTGCTGAGGGGCGATAGATGTAAATATGTGTACATTTGTAGGGAAATAGAAAGAGAGTGTAAGAAAAGAGAAACGGTGTTAATGGAGAATGAGAACGAAGAGTGTGACGAAAATTAAAAATAATAAAACAGGAAAGATATAAGTTAGATTGTAAGAAAGCGATGTTAAACGGTGTAACAGCATTGTAAAAACCCGAAAAGGCGATGCAAATAAAACTTCTTACTACTACTACTACGACTACTACTAATAATAATAATAATGGGAAATTCTTTATTGATTTTTTGTTAACTGAATTTGTTGGCTAAATTGCTCCGGTCTAGATTAAGGGACGTACACCACTGTAAGCGTCTAAAATTAAGCGATTTTCCGCGATTTTTTTTGGTGGAAGGACAAGTAAGAGTATAATAATATTCGAGGATGTTATTAGTCATATCTTCAAGTAAACAGAAAAAAGTTCAATTAATTCACATGAGTATAGCTAGAGAAATACCTAGGGGATTTCGAAAAAAAAAACATTTTTGTGTAATAGGCAAGCATTTAAAGTAAAAACTCAATTTCCGACAGAAAAAATGGACAATCGTTTGTTAATAAATAATGTTATAATTACCTCATGAAAAATCTCTTACGTATTTCTCTTCGGAATGTTATTTCCAAGTTCTGCTCAAAATTTGGAGTGGGAAGAATGAAAATTGTTGAAGTTATGCTGCGTGCCGTTTTGAAAAATTGTGTTTCGAGAAAAACGGTCGACGTCTCGCACACGGACCAGCCACTGCCACCACAGACCCACACGGGCCTATTTTTTTACAGGTACCAAACTTTCTTCTCATTCTAGATGGTTCAAAGGATTAAAAGCCAACTAAATTATGAAGCCAACTAAAAAAAAGGCAATTAAAAAAAATCCATTTTTTGAAAATTCTCCTGTGGTGTTACCCCTTAAGATCGAGCCTAACCCCCAGGGGTAGGTGAATCTTGCCAGTGAAAACTCAGGAAGTACGTTGCCCGGAGCAATAAAATCTATTATCAAATAGTAAATGTTAACTGTAATAATAATAGTAATAATTACTTGCCAGTCGAGATATTTCCAGCGACAACGATGAGTGTTTTTATCGAGCTACATGGCTCGTTATACCAAACTTGTGATTTACTTTTCAATGTAAACGTTTCCCTACTTTATCTACATTTTTTCAGTTTCACGAATAAAAAAGAAATAGACATCTTTAACGAAAACTCGCGCAAAAAATATATATCTTTCACGTTTCATGGTGTAAACGAAAATACTCATTGTCGTTATCACGCGCACACAGCACATGCATTTACGTGCCATATACGGGGTGTCCCAGAACTCAACGTCAAGATGAAACGGGGTGACAGGATTGATTGTAACCATCATGAGAAAAATCAGAAAAAAAATCTGGGCATTTAAGAAAAACCTAGAAATTTGGTCAAACTGTAACCATTTTTTGGTTATTGTGGTTAATTTTCATTATTTTTGTTTATTTAAACTTTGGAACCGTAACCCTAAATAACATTTCTAGAATCACAGTAAAAAAATAATGACACAATTGCCCCAAGTTTCCTAGAATTAAGACTGTTTTTTGTTAAACTATGAATTTAAAATTTTCAAAATAGATTTTTTTTCCGATTTTTCTCATGATGGTTACAATCAATCCTGTCACCCCGTTTCGGCTTGACGTTGAGTTCTGGGACACCCTGTATATATATATATATATAGTATGCTGCTGCATAGTACGAAACACGCCACCGTGGCGCTCGCATCGCTCATCCCTTCTCCAGGCTTCTTCCCACGCAAACGCTATTATTGCACGTACTTCAGTGTCAGTGTACGCATGGCTGGCCTGTACTAGCCAACGCTACTTCGATTGCTCGTTGATGCTCCAAACTTGGTTGACCGTAGTAAAGTGTGACAGATTGTTGTGATTCGTAACAAGCCACGACCGCGATTCGAAAGAAAATTCAAAAAGCCTACTGACGTCGTTTACCAACCGTGCGATAATCGTGACGCGTACGCGATAAACGAAAATTCGTCTCGCGGCACGGGCAGCTTATTACGAAAAAAAAACAAAGCTCTGCGATCCACCCCCGCTGAACAACCCTTTCAAGAACATTGCGCGACCTTTCGATATTTTTGCAATCTCGTGAAAGACAAACGAATAAAAAGAGTAATGAATTAGTGAGCGATATGTTACAAGTCTTCCGGAATCGAAAGGGCGCTTTTCGTAGCAGATGCGAATCGTCGATTAACGCGTTGGCACGCTCTACGTGTTGATTTAATGATACTGGACCGCGAGGAGGACACGCCGAGGAGCAAAGATATTAAAATGCCATGCTGGTATTATGAGAAAAAGGAATTGAGGAACACGCCGTCGATACAGGATGGTATCGACTACGAGACCGAGTGTCGTTACCGCAAGGAGGGCGCTCGCTTTCTCATCGACGCCGGCACCAAAATGGATCTCGGTTACAATACCATGGCCACTGGCGTCGTATACTTTCACCGATTCTACATGTTTCACTCTTTCAAAAATTTTCCACGTTACGTGAGTGTCGCAATCGCCGCGTGCTTTCCTACGCGTCTCGTCACAGTTGCCGCCACCGGGCCTGAACGCCAAATTCTTCCGTAGGTGATGGCATGTTGCTGTTTATTTCTAGCTGGTAAGGTGGAGGAGACTCCGAAGAAGTGCAAAGACATCATCAAGACCGCCAAGACTCTCCTGACGGAACAGGAATTCACTACCTTCGGGGAGGATCCCAAGGTAGGAGAGCGCACTTTTCGCGATAGGGAGGATAAATGGGATAAAGGGCGCAGAGGTTGACTATTGTCGTCATTTTTAGGAAGATGTTATGACTCTGGAGCGAATACTCTTGCAGACGATCAAGTTCGATCTCCAGGTCGAGCATCCGTACAGTTATGTGTTGAAGTACGCCAAGTGTCTGAGAGGTCAGTCGACCCGTGAGCCCTCCTGCTCATCCTTCGAATTCCAAAGAAATATCGATCCCTC
Source organism: Ophion slaviceki (assembly GCA_944452715.1). NCBI lineage: Eukaryota > Metazoa > Arthropoda > Insecta > Hymenoptera > Ichneumonidae > Ophion > Ophion slaviceki. The sequence continues at coordinate 33,638,278 of OX101789.1, forward strand.
GGACGCTCACGAAGATTCATTGAGAACGTTTTTTTCAGGAGACCGAAGCAAGTTGCAAAAAATGGTGCAGATGGCGTGGGCCTTTGTGAACGACAGGTGCGTTAAGATGAGAATACAATATGGCAGTATTAATATATCTGTGGCCCCTAATTATGACCATGCAGCCTTCGTATTTGAATCAAAATAACACTTTTTCAAGAGTGGTAAAAATCGAGGTAATTCTTTGGATAAGTGACTTCCGAAAAATGAGCCTAACATTTTTGGTTTCCTATTTTCTCATTTATTGGGCTATAAATTATGATATTCACTCGGGGAAGCTGACATTTTTCGTTAACAATTTTTTTATGAGCAGAATCGTTAAAAATAATTTCACATTGTTCAAAAACGGCTGTATTAAAACGCAATTGTGGAGGGATTTATAAAAGAAGCCTTCCTGAATACAAACAAATACAAACAAATACAAACAAATCCAACCCCCTCTGGCGTTTTTGAACAATGTGAAAATATTTTTAACGATTCTGCTCATAAAAAAATTGTTAACGAAAAATGTCAGCTTTCCCGAGTATAGGCGTCGAAATGTTAAAAAATGCCCTATTTTATCGTGTGTTTCCGCGAACTTCTAAACCCCATAACTTTTTATGGGGGGAACGTGAATTTCAGCTTCCCCCGACTGAATATCATCATCTATAACCCAATAAATGAGAAAATAGCAATAAAAAAATTTTAGGCTGATTTTTCGGAAAAGTCACTTATCTAAGGAATCACCAAAATCGAAATTCGACCAAGGGGCGAAACGGGGGTGTCAAAGTTTATATGGGAAAATAAATTTTTTCCTCAGATTTACTTTAATACACTACAACACTAATAATAATTAAACTTGTATCTCAGCAATTTCCAAACTTTAACCTTTAAGGGGGTTAAACGGGAGTGTTAAAGTTTGAAGAGACAACATTTTTAGGCCAGATTCACTTGAAACTTACGAAATTTATTTGATATAACACTACCATGTTTTTCTCACTTTTCGGTGCGTGTAGACAGTAGAGTAGTACTTTTAACCCCTTAACTGTGTATGCCACACATATGGGCAAAAAAGTGCCACTTTTGTCTTGTTTCTTTCGGTCGAAATATAAAGGTCACGTGGTCCAAATTAGGGACCACAGATATCGTAATATCCTCCACAATTCAAATCAAAACCACGAGGTTGAAGTTTGCATCGTTGGAATGCAACGAAAATGAATATTTCTGAGTTCTTTCAACTTCTTTTGACAGACTTCGCCTACCAAAAACCTTTGGCTACTTTTCAAGATATTTATTTTGCGATCTACGATATAAATCGAAAAAATATCTACAATAAATATATAAAGTAAAATGTAAAAAAGAACTTTCGTTGCGTTCCAACTATGCAAACTTCAACACCATCACAGTGTTGACGGGGCAAATCTTTTTTAGCACGTCCTAATGTAAATACGGCTCGTGTCCTTTTCCAGCTTGTGCACGACACTTTACCTTCAATGGGAGCCGGAGATAATAGCCGTCGCTCTGATATACTTGGCGGGAAAATTGAGCAAATTCGACGTGGTGGATTGGAACGGGAGACAGCCAGAGCACTTGTGTTGGTGGGATATGTTCGTGGAGGACGTCACGATGGATCTGTTGGATGGTTCGCAAGCGTCGAATTTAAGCAATTTTTTTGTCCTTGGCATATGTGGTTATCACGTTCGGCTTAAATTTGTCGTTCAGATATTTGCCATCAGGTAGTGGATCTCTACTCACCGGCGAACGACGTGAAGCTTCCGGATTCGCCGCCGCTGGTGCCGTCGGCCGAAACCAACAGGGAACGTATAGTCGCGCCACCTACGATAGAAACAGCGTCCGGTACATGCAACGGTTGGTCCTTCTTTCAGCACCTACTTTCGTGACTCAAAACGTTTAGTGTACACGCTGAATCGCAACATGCACGGGAATTTTAGCACATCGTAATAAAATCAGGAGATAAAAAAACGCCATCCGTACGGACGATATTGAGAATACGTGCAATTATAAATGGAGCGTTAATGTTTTCCATTGATAATTGTGCAATTACCATTCGCGGCGTTTACGTTGTTAAGATTAGAAGAGCAACACAACGTGCCTCGAGTAAACATTTCGGAAAGTTTGCAAAAATCGTTTTATTGTTGAGTCCTGGTTCACGTGTCTCACGATTACGCGACAATGTTTCGTTTCGTTTGACGTTTGCGTGTATTTTTCTTTGCAGCCGTGACGCCGAGCAAAGTAGCGAAGATCGAGCCGGCGACCGTCGCGGCGAACGGATGCGCACCGGTCGACACTATCGAGCCGCCCGTGCAGCCGGTCGAGATACCGGCCCACTTTCCGCCCTATCCACCCAATTTTACACCCGCTGGGATCAGCTATCCGGCCGTATTTCCACCGTCGAATATTTCGGTGCCACCGCCGCCGGTCAACACGATGAATCATATTGTCTCCGCGATGCGACATTTGGGAGCATCGGGCTCCATACGGTCAAATCCACCAACTCCGACCTCCGGACAACCGTTTCAACCTTACGGTTACACAGCGAACGCTACGTACTTTCCCGCAGCTAATCCCGCACCACCCGTCACCGTACAACGGCCGTATTATCCAACGCAACCCTGAAAAATGTACACTCGTGAAGAAATATACGCTGTTCGTACCATTATCTAGTCGTTTAGTTCGTTTCTTACCACATCTCCTGTCTGTCTCGCCCTCTCTGTAGTTCGACGTTCTCGAGATCGCGGAGACGAACGAAGTTTTAGATGTACAATTTGAGCTTATTGTTGTTGAAGACTATCGCGGTCGCGTCCGGTTTAATAACTGCGCAGTTCGACACTTGTGTGAAAAGAGTCACCGTCGCCGCGATCGTTTCGGAGTCGTAAGCGTCCTCGTCCGTGTACAGTATGTAAGCCGTTCCAGGTATATCCAACAGTTGCGCGTAACCGATCACTGCGATAAGATTTTGCGCGGTGTAGCGATTAGGAGTTCAAGAATTATTTAAATTTCGTATCGTCAGCATACTTTTATTATTGGCATTATTAATATTAGTGATTACTGTTACTGATATTAATATTAAGAATAATGAAAATGACAGTGGAGGAATAATAACAATAGCAATATACTGGGTGACCAATTTTTATTTTACACCTGATTTATCTCGAAAAATATTGGTACGATCAAGTATCGAGTATAGTATAAGTTTTAGGGTGCAAAGGGGGACGTTGAATCTTTTTTGGTCAAAAATTCAAAATCGCGACGTCAAGATGGCCAACATGCTTTAAAAAAATGGAAACGTGATTTTTTTCACAAAAAAAATTGTCAGGCCACAACTAACAACTTTTGGAGAGAATTAAAAAAAAATAAACTTCGACATTTTTAAGTTAGAACACATTTTTCACTATTTACATTGACATCTAATGAACGGATTGACTTGAAATTTGGTACACTTATTCAGTGTAATAGTAGTTTAGTCTTGCCCGACGTTTTTCTTTTTATCATTTTTTTTTCCATTAGTTATGAACAATAATGATGTCATTTTTCGTGGAAAAATCGAAAGAAAATAAGAAGAAAAAAATTTGATGTTTGAAACACGATAACGAAAAGAAGAAGCTCCGTCAAGTCTCAGCCAATATTATATTTTTCAAGAAAAAACTGTTTTTTTTTTTCGTTTTACATCAACCGACTGGCCAAAATGAAATATACCGTTAAGCCCCTCACGTTCAAAGGCCCTTCACGAGATTGTTTATAACTTCTTTAATTATTAATATTTTGAAATGAAATTTGGTACACAATTTTGTTAATGTACATACTAATGAATGTCCAAACGATTTTTCAATCGTATCTTTTGCTCCTTCATAAATATTTTTTTTTAACTAACCCTAATTTTCCGGTCGTCACAATAGCCTAACCCCTTAATTTCGTATAGAAGTACGAGAGCTATAAAATCGTTATTTCTTTTCTGGAAATTCAATTTATACATCGTAATCGCTAGAAGCTTGGCAATTTTTTTTTCGTACGAATAATGGATGGAAAAAAATTTACCTCCGGCTGCGACACCCGCAATGAAATTTGAGTGTTCCAACGGAGGCACCAAACTCAACTTATCCGCCGTACCCTTCGCGGTGCTCAGGGACCGCCACATCGTCGGTCCGCTCACGCTCACGTTTTCCATTCCGTTCAGTCGTGACATCAATTCGTTCGTCAGCGCTATGACTTTTTCCGATCTTGATATTACTTCCGAGATCTGCGAGATCGAGGAAAAAGGATTGTACTTTTAACAGGAAAACTTCATTAGGTAAAATCAAATGTATATTGAGGAAGGACACCGCTGTAAAATTCGCGAAAAAAACTTTTTTTTTGCAAACACTTTTTAAAAAACCCTTCGAACCTTCAAAAATATAATGCATATTCGTTTATAGTTGAAAAAAAACAGTTTTGAAGTGGTTTTCGAGTTACATTTGAGGGGAGTCTCGAGCGTTGAAAAGCGCCTTCGGCGATGCTACGCTGGTAGACGCAATTCTCGACTCTTGTAAGCCCATTATCTTAGGGGAACACGTTATTGACTAAAAATAGTTTTCGTAATTATTTACTTTAGTTCCGAAAAATGAGTTACACATTTTTTAAAAACTATTTTCTCATTAATTGGGTTATAAATGATGATATTCAGTCGGAGGAAGCTGAAATTTTTCATGAACAAAAAAAGTTAATAGTAATTTTGTATTTTTCAAAAACACAAGATCGAAGAACCGGCTGCCCTCACGACGAACAATTCACATCTTCCAACACTACACCATGACGTCGTAAAAAATCGACACTCCGATCTCGATCTTCGAAAATCGGCACACCTCGACAGTTCCCATGTGGCATCCTGAGCAAGACATTTTTCGAACTGAAGAATTTATTTCACTCGTATTGACGACGCTCTTGTGTTTACAAGTTCGTAAATACACGAGCAACGTATGTTTTTATTTTGCTGTATTGTTTATATTTCAAATGTACGAATACGTTCGAAAAGTACGAAAATCGAATGTACGAAATGTACAAAACTCGCTATTCCTATTTTATCATGTGTTTCCGCCAACTTCGAAATTCCATAACTTTGTATGGGGCGGGAGGGGTGGATTTCCGCTTCCTCCGACTAAATATCATCATTTATAACCCAATTAATGAGAAAATAGCACAACAAAAAATTTAGGCTCATATTTCGGAAAAGTCACTAAAGTAAATAATTACCATACTTTTATTTTCTACCAATAGGTGGCATTAGATTACGGAAAAAAATTCATCCAGCTGTAGCGTCTATTAAACCGTTGACTTCAAACACGTTTTTCTCAAAACCATGTTTTTGAAATCGGCACACAGCAGAACTCGAACAATTTTCGTTCAATCGACTTGAAATTTGAACTGTAGCTTCTTAGATTGCTTCAACAGTCAAGTACGAGCGCTTTTTTCAATTAATTGAAAATTGTAAAAAATATATCACTTTACATATGAAAACTATGGTAGAAAAATTCGAACTTTTTTAAAGAAGTCAGATGCAGTCAGAATTTTCAAAAAAATCGATTTTTTTTATTTACATTTTCTTGAAGTATGATGTTTTGAAAATATTCCCTGAAAATTTCAAGTCAATCTGATGAATAGTTTCCGGGATATCCCACAATTAGTGAAGGGGCGTCGGGTCCCCATGGCCGGGAGCGGACGTCAGCCACGCTAGGTGGCTGACAAACGCGCAAACGATAATACCCGGGAAGGCAGAATGATTCGAAGACAACAACAAATTGATATTTTGGAGGCTTCCACATCGGCAGAAGCCCTATTGTATGGGCCGGGAACTGATAATTCGGTGTAAATAATTTTTTAATTAGTATTTCTATACATAAATCAAGTGTAAAATTGGAAAACTCTATCAGAAATTAAAAAAAATTTATTACTCAAAAACTATGAACTTTAGCAAAATTTTATAAAGAATACTTTCGTTTTAAAATTGCCCAAAATGTTTAAAAAAAATAATTCATCCCGAAAAACTTTAATTTTTCGAAAAATTGTTTTAACAATTGGCTATAAACAATTGAATGCTCGACTTTTCGGCAAAAATTGTGATATTCGGATTCAGCTGATCAAAACACGTAAAAAAAAGTTTAGCTTCTTCCATCGAGGTCAAAATTTTAAGAACATATAATACCGTATCCACGTCGAAAAACTTTAAACGCGTTTTTCTCGAAACTGTGTTTTTCAAGTCGGTAACCACTATAATTCAAAAACCACTCGATGGATTTTGATGAAATTTGGTGTGCTTATTGATAGCATTAAAAAATAGTCCTTAATCGAAGGATTTTCATTTTTGTTGAAAATTTCTATTTTTTTTTTATCAATAGATGAGCGATTTTTTGGTCGCAAAGCGAAAGTTATCTGTCGGAAGCCGCCATTTTGTTAATTTTTGAAAAGAAAAAAAGCTTCGATTAAGGACTACATTTATTATTAAACTAATGATTTTTTTTGGGTTTTTTCTATTTCAGATGATCCAGTAAAATTTGATGATGGTCACCGCAAAGCACTACATGCCGAAGGGGGTCCGATAAAGATGGCGATATTCTTTATAAATAATCAATTTTTTTTTGACAATTTGTATAAGTCAAGTTGAAATATAACATAAAAAGTCTGTGTAACCACTTTTGTAAAGCAAACTTAATTACCATAAAAAAAATTATTGAAAATGCTCGTGTTTTCACGCCTCTGACTGCATCTCACCGCTTAAAACTAGTCTGTATTTAAAAAAATTATTTTTTAATTTCCTGCCGTACTTGACTGCTAAAACTAATATAATTGACGAAAATATTTTAGTCTCAGTTCCCGGATTAAACTTATGACAGTTCTACTGCGTGCCGCAGATAGAGTTGGCTGAAAACCAGTAGGCTATAGCGACTCGTGCGCCGCCATTTTGTATTCTTTGGACAAATAATTTTTTTACATACTTCAATGTTTACCTATTAAAGGCTAAAAGTTCTTTTGATCATGTATTTTATTCATTAAAAAAAATTATCCAAAGAAAGCAGTCGAAGATAGGCAGTTCCAGTGGTGTCTTCCCTTAATTAAATTGAGTCATGAGAAGATATTTGAAGTGCGGAGACTATGCCGTCCAATCAGTAATGGAACGAAAAAGAACATCGTCAAATGTCAAGTTTCTAGAAAATCGAAGAGATCCGTTCTTCGTGATAAATTATCCCTACTCTCTCTTTGCAGGATTTGTTTACAAGGCTGTACACGCACGATATCTTTTCATTAGCCTTTGCAAAAATTCTTGATACCGACCGCCTCTACGAATTTTCCAGCTGAAGATAGATCTACGGATGTTGAAACACTGAAGACGCAAACATCGTTACTGAGTCTGTACAGAGCAGCCACTTTGAATTCCACTGAGCTGTTGACCGTGCAGATTTGTTGCGCATCCTGTAAGGCACACTTTTCCACGACACCTGAGAATTGGAAACAACAAATATCTACGTGATGCGGAACCTCATTGATCTTTTATTTGTCTTTGATGCAAATCTTATTTTAGCTCTTTGTAAAATTTGAAATGGATTATTGTATAACCGTATCAATTAAGCGCAGAAAAATGAAAATGAGAGTATTTTCTTATCATTGTAGAGAATTGACGAAGGGAAAGCGCAGTGGTTATTGAAAGGAACAAATTGGTTCTGAAATTGGTGCTTCAAAATTGGCTGGATCTTTAATCTTGAACAGCTCTATAGTTAATGTTAAGAAATTATAAAAATATTAACTAATAATAATCAGGTTAAGAATTTTCATAATAATTATATAATATCATGATTTGATGATAGCGATCATTTCATACAGTAATAATAGTACTGACACCAGTGCACTATTAAAGGCATACACCTAGCTGACATTTTTAAAAATATTACATTTGAAAAATATTCTCTGAACATTTATTTTCGTTCTCTCAACATGACTTTTTGAAAATCGGTCACCTTGATTTTGCAAAAATCACTGAGCTGATCAACTTCAAATTTTACAATCTTCTTTTACATATCAAAAGACGAGTGCTTGAACGAACGAATTTTTATTTCAATGCATACTTTTTTTTAACAACGAAAATAGAGCGTTTTTTCTTCACTGAAAATCGAAACATTACTTTGGACAGTGGCCATTTGTCCGAAAATTAATATTCTATTGAATCCTTCGTCTAAGCACTAGATAATTTCATGGAAAAACTACATGCGTTTGTTTTTTTTAAACTTCAGATGATTTGTTTTCGAGCAGCAATAGTCACTGTGCAGGATGTTTTTTAAAGAGCAATCTGCATAAAGCATTCTATCTACCATGTTTGTAAATATCTTTCAATACGAAAATTGTAAAATATACATAAAACCATACTTTCGCGTGTAAAAAAAATTGAAAACCTGCACGTATTTTCCACAAAAGATTCACGAAAATCCCTATTTTTTTTTGGTCATGCAGTAAGGGGTAAGGCCACAGTAGAATTTTCAAAAAATCTATTTTTTTTTTCGCTAAAACGGTGCTTTATCATCATAAGAATAAGTTACTATTCGATTCATAGCAAGAACATTTTTTTTTCACCGACTTTGAGCGTATAACGTAAGCCCACCTCTGGCACAGCCATAGAGTATCTAAAACTTTAAACGCGTGTTTCTCGAAACAGCTTTTTTCCAATTGGCGTGACAAATAACTTCAACAATTTTCACTTGATTTTCTTCAAATTTGAAATTTATGTTCCTAATTGCATTTCGCAGAGAAGTACGTACGGGATTTCTGATTAATCGAAAACTTTTCATTTTATGAGCAGTTTTATACGAAACTTTTCAGTGAAAATTCATTCAAATACCTATAACTCAATTCAAATACCTACGACTTTTGAATGAAACAATATTTTTTTAATTCCGTACGTACTTCTCTAGGTATTCTAATGTAGATTGACGAGAATTTTTATTTTTTGTTCTAGGTAAAAAATTGTGGAGGCTAAATGTCACCCCGCGGAGCGCCAAAAAAAAAGATAACAAAAGAAAATATTAGTAGTTGGCCTTTTTGTACATCGGAAAAAATATATATGTATATATTTTTTCTAACAGCTTGATATTCATACTAAATAGATTTGTAATTAATTTTACGAGTAAATCACTTTTATTCTACCTTTTAATATTCTACATATATATAACTATATATGTAGAATATTTTCCCAGTTTCAAAGCAAAATACGAAAGACTTCAAATGTTAGAGCCTGACAACGCTGTGCCTCGTTGCTCGGATTTGGAGCATGCACCGCAGGTAAGAGCAAGAGTGCGGAGGGGTAGACAGAGATGGGCGAAAAGTAATTAAACTAACAACTAACAATTACAACTACTATTGTAACTAATAATTTAATTACTTTATAACAGACTACTTAAGTAAATTTTAATTAATACTGCTACCTTCTACCTGACGAAAATTGTTTTTGAAAAATTAGAAAAAAAAAACTAGTTTTTTAATCCAAATTGTACAGAAGTTTCGTGTGAAAGGTTGATATTTTTTTGAAAATGCGTGCCATTCTCCCAAGGGGTTACACTTAGTTGGAACTAAAAAAAAATCGATTTTTCGTTTTCAACAGATTCTTACCATATAACCTTTCAAAAATATTTTCTGAAAAATAGGGCAGTTATGAGCGTTTACACATAGGTCCGCTAACCGCTTTACCGTTACAGGTAAAAACTTTACACGCATTTTTCTCGGAATGACGTTTTTAGGATCGGTGATCAAAATATCTCAAAAACAACTAAACCGATCTGCTTCAAATTTCACAGATATTTTTTGTATATCAAAAGGCAGTCCTGAATGGAAGGATTTTTTTTTAATGCATACTTTTTTTTATATCAAGGAAAATAAAGTGTTTTTCTCATCAAAATTTCGACGATCACTTTCTCTGGGCGACCATTTTCAAAAATCACTATTTTATTGAATTATTCGATTAACGACTAGACAATACGGTACAAAAACTAAATTCATTTGGTTTTTTTAATTTCAGATGATTTGTTCCCGAGCAGGAATGGACTCCGCCAAGGACCTTTTTTGCACAGCGGTCTGTGCAATTTACTGTATCTCCATCGTTTATAGATATTTTCCAATAAAACAACTGTTAACGATACTTGATATGATACCCTTTACTATGAAAAAAAGAGTTAAAAACCTGCACTTATTTCCCAAAAAACACTTCACAAAAACACCTTTTTCCCAGCCGCCTATAGTAGTAAATGTTAATAGTAATAATAAATGTTATTTTTTATTACTATTAATAATATAACAATAAATAACAGTAATAGTAAATGTTTATAGTAATAATGATAGTATAATAATTACTTGCCTGTCACGATATTTCCAGCGACAACGATGAGGGTTTTTATCGAACTACAAGGCTCGTCCAACCATTCCAGAGTAAACGTTCTAAATATCGAGAATGTTACATTTAAAAAAAATACCAATCGCTCGTAAAGAAAAGATTGTTAAATCAGAGAATAGGTTAAGTACGCAATTGTGTATCAACTTACGGACTCGCCGTTGATTCGTCCTCGAAATTTTCCGATCCCCAAAAAGCCCTCGAGACCGGCTCTTCGTAGCCACCAAAATCATTCATCGCGAACGCTTAAGTAAATATTGAGCTAAAAATTTCAGGTAAGAAAGTCTGATGAAAAATTGCTCGTCATACAGTCGATGAGGAAGATGTTATTACTTCGTGAACGTGTTGGTCGCCGGTTCGGCGGTGCGGGAGAAATTATGAATGCAAAAGCATGCGAAAAGGGTCATGTGACGCTTGCGGAAATAATGTGGCAATATTACCACCAGAGATGTTTTTACCGGCGTCACTACGGTTACAAGTGGCGAATGGTTTCGTAGAATTGAGCACAGATGGCACTACTGCGGCGAATAATGTGGCGTTTCCGCCACTCGTGGGACCACCGTCGACAGTGACTATCGACTGTGGTACATCGCGCGCCCTAACTTACCGACAGCGCCACTGTCGCAAGCAAACGGTAGTTGCGGGGAAGCCTTTCTAATAGGCGCGTTGCCTCTCTAGTCTTCTCTCTCTCGCACATCGCACTACTCTACTTCCGGTTTTCGTTGTCGCGACGTCCCTACACGTGTGGGCTGCATAGGCTAATCTTAACTATTCTACTTGTTAATCGTGCGTGTAAGTATCGTGTTATCTCCATTCTTCAATTGGGGTGAGAGTTGGTATTACCCGTTCCACAATAACGGAAGGAGCCGGTGATAATGAGAAGTCACGTGGTCGCGTTTTATTCGCCCCAGGAAAAGATGAATCCTAAGCTTGAAGCCCAAAGAACAGGTCGATTTTCAATATTTTTTTATGATGGGAGTATGGGGATGACGAGGTCGGGATATTACACACAATTAATACATAGTCTCGGCGAGGATGAGTTTTTTAAATTGAAAAATACTGATATAAATGGAATTATCATTATCTGAAGAAAGTACCGCCGTTGCTGCATGGCCAATCGGTGTAGGTCGTTCCGGCAACAGGGTGGCCTGAAATTTAAAAAAAAATGTATTTTTAGTATAATAATAAAACCTTCGCATGACCTGATAGCTATTCATTTTGAAAATGATGAAAATGAAATAGCAAGTTGTAGGCAAAAAAGTTAGGTATTCGACAGAAAAAAAACAACTTCAATTATTTGTTATTAATAGATGAATAAGCCTATCAAAAAATCGTTCGGTCCATAGTGCAAATTTTTCTTGAATTTTTCATAATTTCTCATATTTTAGTAATATTTGAGATTTTCGGAGAAAAAATAATTTAAAACAGATTCAAGTACTGGTCTATTTCCCAAAAACCCTTTTTTTTTACTGAAAATTCCTGATTTCTCATTTTTTCCCGGAAATTTCTCTTTTTCCTATGACCTAAGTGAACGGCTGCAGAGATATTCGGAGAAAAGTTAAAGATGAAAAGAAATGAGATTTTCGTAAAAAAAACTTATTATTATTATTTTTTTTTCCCGAAATTTCCCATTTTCCTATGACCTGAGTGAACGGCTGCGGAGATATTCGGAGAAAAGTTATAGATGAAAAACAAAAAACGTATTTTCAGTAAAAACAAAGTATTTTTCTATGTAAGAACAAAGAATCAACGTATTTTTTATGAGAGAAACAATAAGTAAGAATAGCAAAAGACTTTATTTAATAATTAAAATATTGTACTTTTTCTATTAATAATATAACTGATGAACATGTGATTATGCATTTTCATTTTGTTAGTTTGCGTTACTTGATAACAGGAGGAACAATAATTTGAGCAAACAAAAAGTAAGAATTCATTTTTTATCTATATTTCTTATTTCATATAATTTCCGAGATTTTCCCGTGATCGTAATTAAAATAATGAAATATTCGGAAAAATTTGGAAAAATTCGGAGAAATTCGGAGAAATTCGGATGTTTGCGTAAAAATAATTGTCCGCGAAACTCCGAATTCTTCATATTTGTTCCAATTCATAGAAAAATTCGGAAAAATTTTACAGAAAAGATCGGAGGTCTTCGGAAAAAAATTTGCATTAGGGGTTATACGATAGGAAACCTTATAAACTATGCTCTGTCCGAATTAAGAGTGAATCGGTCTTATAGATTTTGAGATTTTTTTTTGAATTCGTTCAAAATCTTCGACGCAAAGTAAAGATAAGACCCTAGGCAATAAAACTGGACAAGATTTTTTTCTTCTAATTCCACAGTTATGCTCACTGTTCAGAAAACCCGTCATAATTCGGTCAATATTTGACATTTCTACAAAATTCTTGTTACAAATTCAAGACAGGACCCTAGGCTATACAACTCGACAATAGAAAACAACTATCTTTGACATTTCAAGCTTATGCTGACCCTTCTGAAAAATCGTAATAACTCGGTTTATTTTTGGATCATGCACTAACTCCCTAGACTATAAAACTGTGCTAAAAAATCGTATTTTCGACACTTCAAGCTTAAGAGCTTACACCACTAGAATTTTCAAAAAAATATATATATTTTTTTAATTGGCTTAAGAGATGCTTTGAACCACCTAGAATAAGGGAAAAAAGTTTGGTACGTGCAAAACAAAGGTCCGCTGGCCCGTGTGGGTCTGCAGGGGCAGTGGTTGGCCCGTGTGCGAGACGTCGACCGGTTTTCTTGGACCACAATTTTTCAAAACGGCACGCAGCATAAATCCAACATTAGTTATTAACGAATGATTGTCCTCTTTTCTGTCAAGAACTGAGTTTTCACCTCAAATGCTTGACAATTATACAAACATTCATATTGTCAAAATCCCCTACGTATTTCTCTAGCTATACTGATGTTAGTAATAGAAATAACAGAAGAAATAGTAATTTAATAGAATAAAATTTTTTTGTTGCCAAATTCAAATTTGTGTCAGTCAAATTAAATTCTCAAATTAAACATGCCTCGCGAGAATGGCTCCATCAGCATTTTGTATAATTTTTTAATATTATTTTTTTTTATTCACTAGAAGATATGACTAATAACATCCTTGAATATTATTATCCTCTTGTCCTCTCGACAAAAAAAAATTCGCGAAAAATCACTTGATTTTAGATGTTTACAGTGGTGTACGCTCTTAGGCAAATCCCCTAAATTGGAATAAATAAAAGTGGCTACCTTTATCCATTTGGCAACTCTGAACTCGGTTCCAAACCGGATACATTTATTACAAGATCGAGTTATCAAACCAGTATCTTTTAAAAAAATATATAACATTACGAATGTGGCCATTAAATTTCCATTCAAAGTCTGCTGTACTTGCAAAAAGTTCACGAAAATATTTTGGCGAATTCATTTACGATTTTCATTCTCCATAGGCAATATTTTTTATTTTCACGCGCTCTTTTCGCAAAACGAATTCGATCTCATGGATTCCATTCGATGCTGCACTATCGCATTCTGGCTATAAAACTATGCATTAAAACAATCGTATTTTCGACATTCCAAGCTTAAGTAAATCCCTTAAAGTGGAATAAACAAAAATGGCTGTCTTTATCCATTTGGCAACTCTAAACTCGGTCCCAAACCGCATAAATTAATTACAAAATCGAGTTTTTGAATCAGCATCTTTTTTTTCTCTAGATAACATTACGAATGTGGCCATTAAAGTTCCATTGAAGATCTGCTACACTTGCAAAAAGTTTACGAAAATATTCTGACGAGTTTATTCACGATTTTCATTCTCCATAGGCAATATTTTTAGTTTTTACACGCTCTTTTCGCAAAACGAATTTGATCTCATCGATTCCATTCGATGCAATTGCACTATTGCATTTGGAGCGTTATATGATATTGAAGTTTGCATCGTTGGGATGCCACAAAAATTAACTATTTTCGTTCAAATTTTTTCGATCAATTTAGTTTGTGAAAATGGCTCAAACATTTTTACGTATTTTTGATTGGAGTTTCATAACCCAAATTTGCAAAAAAACCTTAGGATAATGATAAAAATGAAGAAACGAAAAAAGAACATAACATCGTTGCATTCTGACGATGCCAACTTCAACGTCATAGCGTGATGAAGTTCAACACAGTGTGCCTCATTCCTCACCGTTTTCCGCTATGAATTTTGTCACCCGTCTAAATCATTAGCTGGTGGAGTGTAGACGAGACTCGTGTATTTGCATAACCATTAGCCGGTTTGACAATGTTAATGCCCCGTAGAAAATTATTGCTCGTGAGCGAAAGTGCGAGGACATTAATTAGTGACGGCTCGACGCGCACTCGGGCGGGCAGCATCGATGACTCTAATTGGAGGACTTTAATTGAGAAAATTAGAGCGAGGAGGAAAATGAATACGATAGATGGACTACGGCACCAAACGACTTCGTTTTCAATCCGAAAATAACGAATACACGTATCGTACATGCGCTTTTCCTATAAATTGTATTTATCCCGAAAGTGACAGTTGTCACGCGAAATAATAAACGGCAGGCGAATCACTACATGCGCAGAGTATTTATTCGAAAGACTAGCGCCGGCCGGGAATTCTTCATTGTGGCAACAAATGTTAATTTCACATGATAATATAAAACTAGCAGAACAATGGACCGGTTTATACTAAAATGAGTTCTATGCAGGGGGGTTCTATAAACATAGAACTTTTAAAAATTAAAATATTTTCTTCAATGCTTGAGGCTTTATTTCAAGTGTAATGACGTTTCACGCCCCAAACTTTTAAGAAAATATTTAATTTTTAAAAAGTTTTATGTTTATGTAAATTTTATCAAGTATTTATTGCCTATGCCATTGATCAGTGGCCAAGGATGGGGCTCTTCTGTAGCTTTACTATTCTATTTCATACACTAAATATTATTTTCTACTTTTTAGTTCAATAGTTTATGAATAAAAGCTTGTTTTTTTAAAGATTTTTTACGTTTATTTTATTTTATACTTTTTAGTATTAGGATTTATTTATTTATTTGCCATACCAGACCCCTATGCCATTCAGACATCGGCGTAATAAAAAACGTTGCCTTAGGTTATCAAGGTTTCGCGGGAAACCTTATAATACTGTAATTATAAATAGTGCTCAAGTCAACAAAGTTAATGAGCCACAATTAAATTGTTCTATCATTTGCCATTAGGAAATTTCAGTTCCCCCCTCCCACCGCCATTATCAGAATCTCGTTATTATGTGTAATGAAAAGTGCTTATGGTAACACAACAAATGAGCACAAACTCGACTGTCTTAACATATGTCATTATGGAGTTCCAGTGTCCACCTCCCACCATCAGACTCTCGGCATCATGTGTAATGAATTGTGCTCATAATAACAAAACAAATGAGCACAAACTCGACTGTCCTAGTATATACTATTAAGGAGTTGCAATACCCACCTCCCACCTCCATCATCAGACCAACTCCATGGTACCATATTATTGCATTGTTACCGAAGTTACTGTTACATCCTAGCGAATGTGCAAAGGAGACTCTTCTATCGGTTATTCCCAGTATCCTCATTTACCGTCACAAGTTTATTATATGTATAAATCTAAGAATAAGCCGCGTAACAGCACGAAGAGGAATATGCGTACGTTCCACACGCATATTCAAACCACAGCAATATATGCAAGATAGCAGCACCATCAGTCACAACTTTTCCTATCACATATTGGCTTTCAACAAAAACACGATCTCAGGCGCACATTCATAACGGACTCCAAAAACCTTACGCCGGCCGATCTGCATGGGGACAAAGTGAAGCCTACACGATCAAGAAAGCCTAACTCAGAATGAAAAATACATCCGGCCTCTTCGCGTAGCCCGGTATTTAAACTTCTTGATATGAGAAGTCACGATGGCCATCAATTGGCATAACGCAAACCATGCGCACGCTTAGGTCTCAGATATTGAACTCTATATCCCATGCGCTTTTTCGCCGGAACACGGGACAAAGGTCGCCTTCTTTTTATACGCATAATAATCAGAACCGATGCCCTGGAATAAGGCCACGCACGTGACTAACGAATCTGTAAGCTATTGGCACACCATACCACGACCAATCATGTTAATCAACCGATATCTTCACAACCAATAAACCAATCCTGGAAAAATTGCATCACCAAAACCGCACTCTCCCTAAGGTTCCTCCCCATTATTGTACCCCTCCTAATTTTATATCAAGAAAGACTTCCTCCCTAAAGTCAGTGTCGATTGAGTTCGATTTTGACCTATGTGAAAGGTGTATTCCGGTTGCCTTTCCAAAGTTATATATATATATATATGCAGGGTGGACCATTTAACGTGACGACCCCAAATATCTCCGTTGTCTTTAAAGTGACGAAAAAATGTCAGCAGGTTATGTCATTGATTTCGAAGGACTGATACAGTGGTGAAAAATTCATTTTTGTCAAGGTCATAGTTTTTGCGTTCTCAAGGTCATCGATGGTTTTTTAAATAGGAACATGTTTAAAAAAATTAAGACGTAGCTGATATTCAGACGAATCCAACGACCTATGATATCATGACCTTGAAATGATTTTTCACCAAAATATTTTGGTGAAAAATAATTTCAGGGTCACGACATCATAGGTGTAAAACACCCATAAACTATGACCTTCACAAAAAAATTTTTTTCATCACTGTATCAGCTCTCGAAATCAATCAAATTACCACCTGAAATTTTTTTCGTTACTTTAAAAGGCAACGGAGATATTTGGGGTGGTCACGTTAAGCGGTCCACCCTATATGTAATTTCGACACACTGTCTACGTAGGAAAGTCAAATTATATCTTCATCGTCCCGAAAACCTTGTGCACGTGTCACCGACCTACTCCAACAGCGAGCGCATCTGAACACGAGCGAAGACCTATATTCATAAGAGCGCCTACCGATATCTTAACGAGCAAAAACACACAGCTACCGCACACTAGGGCAAGCGAACCACATAATTCTGTTATTTTTCTAAATTATCCCTTTACTCCACTGTTATTATTAATTCACATTCAAATCCGACTACCCGAGTCGAAATTTTCAACCTTTTTAAAGGCCTTTGATCCTATGTCAGCCTCACTTGAGTCTGTTTACTGCTAGAAGTCCTACTATGGGCTCACAACATGCTCTTCCTTTGGTGCTTACCTCCTGCATAGGCCCTTATACTCCTACCTAACCTAGCTGAAGTCGTTGCAGTTCCTCTTTTACTGCTAGAAGTCCTACTATGGGCCCTAACATGCTATTCCTTTGCTGCTTACCTCCTGCATAGGCCCTTATACTCCTACCTAACCTAGCCGAAGTCGTTGCAGCTCCTCTTTTGATTGCGTTTGGACCTATCGCGCATTTGGCTGTTTCGACGAAACGAGGGTGAGGGTGGTCGCATTCGAAGGAGCGAGTCTGATAGTTTTCCGTAACCGTCATGCGTTGGACTAGGTAGGACCGCGCGTTCGCCGTAGAGGCCTACTTTTCCAATAGCCTTTCCATTATCTCCACCCAGCGAACCTTTCGCATTCGCTTCAAACTTGCCCCTGCAGCTTCAGCAACTCTCCAAAGTGGAAGAAGTGGATCTTGGGCAAACAGTTACAATATTTTTGATAGGAATTGCCCTCACGTATGCATGTATACGCCGATCCCTATATCAGGCACGCATGCATACGTATAGGTTAGTATACGTGTCTTGGTGTATGCTTAGGCATGCATGTGCGCGGGTATATACGTGTGTCTACACATGCGCGTATTCAGGCATATGTATCTCGATATGCGTAACAGAGTGTATGCGTGTGCGTGTATACGTGTGCCAATCGACGTCCTCCTTAGCGCCTGCAAGTGGAGAAAAGGGAAACTTGTTCCCGTTCTAGGCGTTAAGTAGGAGCTCATTTTATATTGAATATGAAGCTACTTTACTGCCTTTATCTTCTACCACTGTGAGGATCTGGAGGGGCAAAATAGACTGAAAATTTCGACTCGGGTACCCATCTGCAATAAAACGTCAGTTAAATTTATATGAGCTTGTCGAATTATTCCTCAATACCAAAATAGCGCGTCAATTCCTTAATTATATTCCTTCACACGCACTACCCCTTTTTACCCTCATCCCGTGCTACTGCGCTAGGCGTAGGCAACAAAGAGGGAAACGAAAATATTATGATCTCATCCCTTCCGCATGTGACAGTTACATAGTATGCCAAATTTCAACTCAATCGGATGTCAGCGATGCTTGAAAAATGGATTACAAATTTTCAACCAGAAAGACAGACATAGGAACGAAGCAAGTTAAATAAAAATTGTAAAAAGAAGAAGAAAAAATAATCAGACAGTCCATCCCTCCAAATGACCTGGCATTGAATCTTCATCGTCGTGAGGGTGAAAAAGTTCGCCTTCTTCCGCTCCTGGGAACGCAGAATAGAGAAAGCGTCATGTGATCACCAGAAACAGGAAATAAGAGTGCGCAGTGCACGCCTAAGCGGTCACCCATCCAAGTATTGGCCCTCTTTGCTGCCCGATACCGGCGTAAATTCTTCAACCCATTCCGATCGCGAATACGAAGTACGAACCTCGACTTCCGGTACTACGTTAGCGGTAGGCTCCTCGATGGAACTTCCGGTGGGTGTCAGTGATTGCGATGTAACTGTAGAACACACGATTGCATGCAAAACGACGCGCGTTAAGTTGGAAACTGAACCAATGCTATAGCTGTGAGTGAGTATATCACGAGGCTTCCGCGATCGATCTCTCCATCCACTTTCCGCCATCTGCTTTTGTCCACATTCTACATACCGAGAAATTTCAGGATCTCTCGAGTTCCGCGCCCGCGTCCCGAGAACGAACCTAGGAAAGGGAGAGGAAACTTAATAACAGACATTCGATATTTTATCTTTGAAATATTCTAATCGCGTAGAGCCGACTCTGCAGACGTACCGACGACCCCTCTCCCCCTCTCTTTCTCCCCTTTAGCCTCATCCGTTTTACTCGTAACTATACGTAACGCAGTAATGGTGGTTCGCGTCCTACTTGATTAGAATATTCAAATTTCAACCAATCTCCATATGTACCAGTCCCGAGCTCCACTTATATTCAACCACGTATATAAATATACTCGTCCTTCTGCAATTATACCACGATCGTTTTCACTCCCATGTTTTTCCGCGACGAATTTCAGATAAAATATTGCTCCAGGAAATACGAGGAAAAAAACTAGTCAATCCTGGCATTCTCCATGTTCGTCGTGAAAAACAACGGGCTGGCGCTTTCGTTGCGCTCAATTTTCCTCTTACTTGCTTCTTCTTATCGTGAGACGGTTTTATTTTTATTGCTTTTTTTGAATTTTTACGTCTGTACAAATTGTAGCCAATAAAGCCCATGTTCCACCTGATATATTTGTCTTCTCAAAAAGAGGAAGAAGAACTAATAATCTCGAGTCACTTCCTTGATATTAATAAAGTCTCGACAAAAACACCTGCAGACTCGCCTGCATGTTATTATTATTATTATTTATTATGATTTTCACTATTGCTAATAAATATTATTATATTATAGTGATGTAATGCTTTAAAATTTTTTTAAATTGTAGCTTGCATTTGTACATGGTCCCTTATTACATTCCCCATCATACTCCACTTCTAATAAAATAATATTTTATTATATATATATATATATATATATATATATTGTTTTATATTAATATTATAGTTATATTATTATCAATATCATTACATTATTGATATTACCATTCATCATTATTATTATTTTTTAAAGATTATAGTAGATTTTATCGCTCGGGGCAACGCACTTCCTCAGCTTGTACTGGGGAATATTCACCTGCCCCTGGGTGTTAGGCTTGATCTTAATCTAGACCGGAACAATAGTACAGGCTGTCTCTCAAGAGCTCCGACAGCACTCTGGGTGTCACCCAGTCAAAAAATCCCATACACAAATCTTAAAAAATCTTAAAGAATAAAAAAATAATAATTATTATTAAGCCCTCATTCATTTTATAACTTGAAGAATATGCTGCGGTTATCAAGAGAAAAAAGTACCTATAAAAATATTGATGAGTGTTGTAAATGTTTTTTTTACATGACCATTCTTTCATTTCTTTGGCTATGGATATATTTCGATACAGAGGATTATAAATAATTGTTGGCACCTCTATACAATAAGCGGGGAGTCCAATATATATTTTCCAATATATATATATATATTGTAACGTTGCGTTACCATATAGAGACTATCCGAGAAAGGTGAGGTAAGCGGGCTGGCGTAGCTCAGTTGGTCAGAGCAGTCGACCGGCAATCGAAAGGTCCCGGGTTCGAATCCCGGCCCAGAAGCGCACCGCATTTTTTTCGGATAGTTCTCTTGAGTTTTTTTGGGGATTATAAATGGCGCCCAACAGCGGGCCGCGGCCTCAGAATAATCAAGATAAATATCGAATTATCGTTGATTGCCGCGGAAAAAGAATCCCCTCCTTGAAAAGAGTCTCATTGAGCTAGCCCCTCCCTTTCCCTTCCCCCTTCCGTCCCTCAGACAATCCCCGCGTCTGTAGTACCCCTTCCCCCCTTCCGTCCCTCAGACAATCCCCGCGTCTGTAGTACCCGTTGCGTATTGAGTTATATTGAGTAGTTTGGGCAAAAATTTCGAGTCGACCCTCCAGAGCCGGATCGACTCTGGCAGGGGGGTTTGTAACGTTGCGTTACCATATAGAGACTATCCGAGAAAGGTGAGGTAAGCGGGCTGGCGTAGCTCAGTTGGTCAGAGCAGTCGACCGGCAATCGAAAGGTCCCGGGTTCGAATCCCGGCCCAGAAGCGCACCGCATTTTTTTCGGATAGTTCTCTTGAGTTTTTTTGGGGATTATAATATATAAATGGAAGCACGGAGACGAAATTATCGACTATTGCTATAAATATATGAAATGCAAGATTGGGAAACGAGGGCGCGATCAGGGTTAGCGTAGAACGTCGAAATGTTTCCATATCTTGCCCGATGATGTTGGGGCACAGCCACACGACGATCTATCAGTGGAATGGGAGAACGTGGCGGAAGGACTCAAACTATGAGGCTTATACAAGAGAAGCAGCGAAGGCCTGAAAATGTCCATATTCTTGACTAACGGGCAATTAGTGGAGATATAATCACGACTGACCGAGTTTTGTTCTCGGTTGCATCGTTAACTTTGACCTTGATCGATGACCTCGCGAAAGGGGTTGAAAATTGGTCTCGACAATCGGAAGCGATTTTTGAGTGCGTGGGATCAGAGGAAGGTAGAGAGGGAGCAAAGGAGAAAAGGAAAGGCAGAGAGAAAGAGAAAGAGGGAGAGAGGCGAAGCTTTTCTACCGTCGATAGGACGATACGAGAGAGTGTAAAATGTCGAGGGAGACGCGGAAAGTTCTGATCGGAGCTTAGCTGGAAAATGGATCTGTATGTGATCGTGTGTGTGTGTCTATACATATATATACACAGGGTGAGTCACAAGAAACAGAACACCTTTATATCTTTGTGGAATTTGAAAATACGGAGTATGTACATATCGGAATTTAAATGATTTGGAAGTACGCACATGGCTATCATAATATTCTTGTTTAGTTGAACAATTTTCCGTTTATTTAAGGTCGTCAAGGTTTTTTCAAGGTTTATTTAAATGGTATGGCATATTTTTTCCCCTTGCACATTGTAGCCGGCATGCAAACGAAGTCAACCATGTAACATAGTATGACCTTCAAATAACCTTCAACCCAGAAATATTTATTGCGCTGCGATACATATATTATTTATTCAATATTTCTGGATCGAAGGTCATTTGGAGGTCATAGTATGTTATATAGTTGAATTTGTTAGAAGGCTGGTTACAATTTGCAAAAACAACATTATTCCATGGCATTTAAAAAACTTTGATCACCTTGAAAAAACAGAAAAAAAATAAATTTACAAAATATTACGATGGCGGTGTGCGTCCTTCCAAACCATTCAAATTTCGATATGTACATATTTCGTATTTTCAAAACCAACCTGTATATACACAAGGTGGCCCAAAAAGTGACGTCCAAAGGAATAATCTATATGCCTTGTAAACCTATCGCACTCACCCCCATGTATATTCCTGTGCAGAAATTTTCGTAGGTATCCTATTGGATTCTCATAATTGTTCTCACTTCCTGATGGGCATCCAATGGGTCATCGCATTATATCCCCATACTAAAACGTCATGCTCGTACATTGAATTCTAATCGGGATTCCCATTGGAATCCAATGTACGAATCCACTTTGAATCCTAAAGGATTCCTATATCATCGAACAGAATCCGCTGCGATTCTTGATGTATCCCATGGCATTCTGTACATTGAATTTTCTAAACAAAATATATAGATATATCAAATGAGTGGATCTCAAAAATATATATATCTTATCTTAAAAAAGTGTAAATTGCTTAAAAAAGTATATTTAAAAAATCGGTTGAATCACATGACTGAGAATCCACTGTAATTATCGTTTGTTATTGATTTTATTACACTTCGACATAATCACGCACACGCCCACGAAACGTACAGGTTATGTTTCGACACGCCGAGTTCTTTATCGAGACTTTTCACATATTTTCGATTCGAACGTGGTAATAATTCTCAAACGGCGTTCATCGAGGAACAGTGCAGAATCCAATTGGATCCGAATGAGGACTCCCTATGTGCGGTGTCCCTAACAAACCCCTATAAAGATGCATCTTGGGACTTCTTAACAAATTTGTATACGGGATCGCGAAAGGATATTTTTTGTTAGGACATCCAACAGATTCCGGTTGAGAATTTCGAATAAAATTTTTCCAACGACGTCAATCGAGAAAAGGGGCGGAATCTGGATTCCAATATGGACTCTACGTGCGGTGTCTCCATCAAATCCCTATAGGGATGTGTAGGATCTGGGAATTCCCCAACGAATTTCTCCTCGGTTCCTAAGATCTCTTTTAGTTTTCGAACAAAAGGCATGGTTTTATTCTCCTCTTTTATGTATGTACTTTCCTTGCCATTTTTTTTACTTGTGTTATTATGAAGTGCACTGTTAAGCGATAAATCAATCGCCAACTGAACACTAATCTAAATGCCTTATATTTCGATCAGAAGTTCGATCGGCTTGTCAGGATCAGTCCCTAAAACTCAGATGATAAAGAAAAATACTTATACTACTCTAGATGACTTTCAATTGCTTTTAAAAACTTCTATAAGGTACAGAGACAAAAGGCAAAATAAAATAATAATCTAAGCTACACGAAAACACGCCAAAAATTCCTTCTTCTCGAAAACTAAACAAAAAAGATTGTAGACCAAACATAGTGGTGATTCGGATAGGTATTGACACGAGGCATCTAGATTTTCCTTTTGGACGTCACTTTTCAATCCATCCTGTATTTATGTTTAGACACGTACGTATATATTTGGATTTCCCGGTAGCATCTGTAATCGAGAAAGGGCCGCATCTATCAAACTTCGCCTCCCCCCCCCCACTACTGTCGACGACTCGAGTCCCTTGTCCCTTATCCATTCATACGTATATGAATACAGAATATTTTCTACCAAGTTCTATTCCAAATTCAACACCGTAAGCTCCTTCTCGCTGGCGCGAGTAGATACACTTGCTCTCGAAAAAGTGTGAAATTCGAGCTTTAGGTTGCTTGTTCGCGAAGATGTGGAACGCGAGGGACGGAAAAAAGGTACACAACGCGTACTTCTTTTTTTCAGCTTTTTCCTCCAACCCTCCATTTCTCCTTTCTTTTTCTCCTGAACGAAAGTAAACTCACCGCTCCGTCTTCAGTAACGGGAAGGTTCCTCCGTCAATATCTTCGTGTCTATTTCGTTCTTTCTTCGGCATCGGGACTCCTTTCTCTCTCTCGCCCTTCCTCCCTTCATCTCGCCGTCTCTTCCCGCCTGTTTCGGACTGTTTCCACTCGAGATCTTTCACGAAATCTCCTTTCACGATTCTCGCTTGCGCCACTCCAATGTTTGATCGCCTTCGGATCGAATTAATCGGAGTGGATCCTCGAGCCGCGCGTAACAGGACCGGGTGACAATGAGCGAGCACGCGAATGAAAATAGCCGAGGGTTTTCGTGCCGAGTGCGGAATAACGAAACGAGTCGATGAAGAGCGCCGAATTTATTCTCGTCTTTTATTTCCCGAAATATGCGGCAATGAGATTTCCAATTATATCCGAATCGAACGCTCATAAAATGGAAATTGACGTTGCAGCATGAGCTGAATTCAACACCGCTGGGAGAGCTACCGCTCGAAATATCAAGCGGAATTGTCGCACCACTGGTGTTTGCCACGAATTTTCGACTTTCAAGGGTGCATCCCTCCCCATCATCACGAGAAGTGACCCAAAAGTTGAGGGCCGATAGAATGGGGAAAGCTGTCATCCACCGTGAAGATCAATGCACCGTTGCACGCATAGGACACTTTGCATGTAGGGGAAATAGGGGCAAGATGAGAATGCTAAGGTCATGTTCAAATACAACAATACCTACACATAAATCGGTCAACTTTAATTATTATTTTAAACCAACCAACATTTATGGAGCTTTCAATTTTGGAAATAAAAAAATCAGTCTTTCCGATTGTCAGCATAGAATACATATTTTATATATCACAACCATGTTTTCCTCGCTTTTTCGTGCGTATGAACAGGACCTAAAAATGGACTTTTAGGGCCTAGGCCTTAAAAATGTGTGCGTTTGCATTTGTCACGCTCATTGAACGCCGCTGTGAGACTGTCAGTCTTTCAGCTGTCACTTTCACCTGACACCGCGACAAACTTGTATCGGGATAAATCACATATATTTATTCATCTCGAAATTATCTTTACAAATAGTACATTCAGATATGATGCTGCATTTTTAAAGTACTCTGATTTAAGGCAATTATGTTTTCCTCGCTTTTCCATGCGCGTGAACGGTGAACGTCTTGATATAAATTATTAAGGGGTCTTCTCACTTTACACGCTAAAAAGGCTATCTTCATGATTTTTTTGATAGGTTTATATTATAGATATTAATATAGAGGTTGTTACACTTAATAAATACACTTTCGAAATACATATAAAAAAATTACTTATTTATTGAAGTTACTATTTATAAACGAAAATGATAGTTAAAAAAATGTCCTAAAAAATGGTATGTCTGGCTGATGAAATCTCGGAGGTGCAAAAACGTTGTTTCGAGAAAAACGCGTCTGAAGTTTGTTTGTGTTACATAAATACATAAAAAATTATTTATGTATTTCGAAAGTGTATTTATTAAGTGTAACAACTTTTATATCAATATCTATAATATAAACCCATCAAGAAAATTACTCGAAATTGGCTGGTGGTGTGGTCTCTACGTCAACAGTTCAACAATTCAATGTGGCCGATCGATTGATGACGCCTTATCATTCGAACTCTCTCACGCATAGCTAATTTCAAACTGTCGCACCTAACAATGAGCGCCACAAAGTGGCGGTTTTGGAAATCCTTCCGTTCCTCGATTTTGTGGTTACTTTTCCAATACCCCTTCCATTGAAGTTCGGACTCCTTTATGTAGTCTCCATATTTGGCAACATTCGTTCTGTCTCCGTCTCTTTCTACTCAACCAGGCGAGATTAACCTCCATGCTTTTCATCGTCGATCTGTCAAAACAATGTCAGGTGCGGGAAATATAAAGCATTGTATTCGGGTCACGACTGATGAAAAGCGTGGAAAATTTGTGTTGGCGAAATATATCGGTTAAAAATGAAATACGTGTGGAAATTCGAATGAGTGAGATGAGGTTAGGACTACCGTCAGCTGTTGCCTTGCTGTCACGTCTCTTTATCGTAGCAGGTGGTAATAAATCCAATACCGGAAGTTCAAATTAAACTTGATATTACATAAAAATTAGGTCAATAAGCGTTATTTTTTCAGAGAGCATTGGATTACTACAAGGGTTAAGTATGTGAATCTGATTATTTTTAAGAATCTGACGGATTCCTACTATAATATACACTTTTGTAGCTACCGGAAATTGGGTTTTTGTATGTCGTCTCGGAATTCCTTCACAAAAATACGCAATTTTAATATTTTTTCTTCTGTAATTAGGTCGGTAACCGACCCTGAAATTTTACACGGACGATTATTAATATAGTTAGTGAAACCCCAAGAAAAAAAATGAAAATCCTATGGATTGAAGCCTGGCGATAGGACTACCTTAACTAGATACCGGCAATAAATATCAATAAACGTCCATTTTCACACATCCACCACCTTCTTCTCAGCGGGCCCAGTCCCCACACGTGCGTGTAGATTAAGATAGTAACGCATCTATAAAGAAATACTATAAGCAAGCTTGAAATTCAGTGTATGTCATTTCGCCGAAGTGCAAACAACTTTTTTTTTTCCATAGTGTTAAACATGTCAAATTTTGTGCCAAAAAAGAGTATTTGCGGGGAATAATACTGCGCTGCTTTATTTAAGGCGTTACCCCCACTTGTAGCGCAAAAAAGGCCTTTTTCATGAATTTTTTAAAAGAAAACTACAAAACTTTTTTAATCGATCAATATACCATCTTAAAGAACACATCTTGAAGAATTTTCAGTAATTTTTTTATTGAAAAATATTACATTGTTTAGTGGCAAATGGCCGTCAATGAAATAATGTTTTTATATACACGGTTTGCGGTGACCAACATTGCGGCGAAGTGGATCATCTGAAAAAAAAATGCGGATGGATTTAGTCAAATATAAGTATAAACTAGTCTTTAATCGAAGGATTTTAAAAAAATATTCATTTTTCACAAAATGGCGGACAGTTAAAGTTAATGGTTCGATTTTAACGAAAAAAAATTGAACGATTAAAGACTACATTTTTATGTATTAAATAAGCCTGCAAAATTTCAAGAAGATCGGTTCATTAGTGTTCGAGTAATCTTGGTCACCGACTTCAGAAATGCCATTTTGAGAAAAACGCGTTTAAAGTTTCAATTTCGGTTTACACGAAGAAAATTTTTTTTTTTTGTAAACTTACACAGAGTCATCTATTCCGGGCCCATACAGATGGGTATGGGCCCGGATACTTATACTTCAAAAAAATGCAATAAAAAAATTGTTTTTTTTTTTTAAATCGCAAGTGGGTGTAACCCATTAAAAAAACTGCAGCTGAAGCACACAGAATTCTTGTTGAGACTTACGGCGACAATGCTCTGGCAGAAACAACATACAGAGATTGGTTCAGACGCTTCAGAAATAATGATTTTGATGTTTTGAACTGGAGGCATTGCTTCATGAAGACGTTTGTCAGATGCTATCTGAACTTGCAGAATCATTAGGAGTTGATCTCACAACAGTTTCGAAACGTTCGAAAGCATTAGGAACTTATTCAACATCCCAATATATTAATAATTACTACTTTCATTGTGTTTACTTATCTGTCTCTCATCAGTATCAGCAACTCAAATAATCCAAAACGATGGTAAAGTTGAAAAAATCGATATTTTCTCACTCGAAACGCAAGCCTCCACTACAGTTGATACTTTCACATTCATTGACCTCCCCGCCACCCCTTTAAACTCCAATGGAATTACTGTGCTCGCACACGCTGTTCAGTAGCCAGGCTTATGATTCATCTTACCCCGCGCCTTCGTCTTGCGCCTTGTCCCCAAACACGTGGGGCTCGTATGGAGCGAGAAGAGCAGCAAGTGACGAAGATGAAGAGGGCGCGGGAATAAAACGAGACAAGGGTGAAAGGGAAAAAAAAGGAAGAAAGAGGGTCGCCGAGTTCTCGTAGAGCGACACTATCAGCGGCGAGAGATGTTTTTGGATCTCTGGTGCCAAGGCGGAGAGCGTTATTAAAGCGGACGCCTGAAAAATGGCGCTTAATAAAAGTCAAGACAAAGAGCGCCGCTGGCGATCTCTCGGGCGACCTCGCGCGCCTTGTCTCTTTTCCTGCTGGTGCTGTGTGCACCGAGACAAGGGATGGAACCGGCTTCCGTGATGAGACACCCAAGCGCGAAGCCCTCCGGCTTCGTATAGACGAGCGAAAGAACGAAATAGGCGGTGCAAAGTGTCCAGGGCGACAGGAAGAACAGGGAAGAAGAAATTAAAAAAAAAAAAGAACGCGAACAACCCTCGTTATTGTATACGGAAGAATAAAAGTTACACTCTTTGCAACGAGGCCGGAAAAAAAATACGGGCTTGTGACCCGGTTTCGCGTTCCCGTTCCATCCGCTGTTCGTTCTCTTTTTCCTTTACTCCCCATTCTCGCGTAAGGACATATATACGTTACCGGGGTGCCTTCAATCTAGACGCAAAACATCCGTTATACGTGTTCCGCACATTCCACAGGGCTTGCAAACTTCTATAAAGTTTCGACTCCTCTTTCTGGTGGAACAAATGATATGGAACGTATGAGATGACGGGGTCCGCATGTGGAGAAGAGACAGCTGGATACAGGGTTATTTGTTTTATCTAGAAAAGTCTTCTTTTTAACCTTGAATGTTAAGGAACATTTATGAAAGAAGATCTTATGCAGAATTTTCATATAAACCAATTCAAACACCTGACTTTGATAGCCTGCGGTGGAAAAAAATGCACTACGCGTATCGTGCCAATAACTTAAAAAAGCTGCTTAGGTATTGTCGATTCATATCGTTTGTAGAAATCGCATGCGAAATATCAAACGGAGATCATTTTTACTAAACGGAAATTGCAGCATATAGTAGGACTTGATCTGACCTATCGACAGTTGTAGGATTATTCATTAATTACAGGACACCCCGTATATCCGTGTGTCTGTGTTCATATATATATATATATATATATATATATATATATATATATATATATATATATATATATATATATATATATACCATTCAGGGAACGTTTATATATATATATATATATATATATATATATAAACGTTCCCTGAATGGTTCAACGGGTTACACCTAGCTCGTGGCTGGAAAAAGGGGAATTTTCGTGATTTTTTCTGTCAAACGTGTGCGGGTTTTCAATTTTTTTTCTGCATCAAAGAGTATGGTCTAAGGATCTTTTACAATATTTTGTGCACGGCGCTGTTAGAGTCACGTTTCTTGCGGTGATCAGTATGGCTCGGAAACTAATAATCCGAAATAGAAAATCAAACGCATTTAGTTTTTGGATGAAATTATCTAGTGCGTGGACGGAGGATTTAATAAAATGTCGATTATTAAAGCAACGGCCGCTTTCTTAATTGAAAGTATCGATTTTTGGTGAAAACGTGCTCTATTTCCGTTGATAAGAAAACTATCGAAAAAAATCCTTCGTTCAAGCACTGCTTTTTGATATGTAAAACAAGCTTGTAAAATTTGAAGTTGGTCGGCGCAGTGATTTTTGAGATATCGTGGTCGACGATCCTGAAAAAGTTATTTTGGGAAAAACGCGTTCAAAGTTCGCCGCCCATAACTCCCTCAATTTCGAACGGATTGACTTGACATTTTCGTAGAATATTTCCGAAATGTTGTACTTAGAGAATTCCCCGAAACCGAAAAATCGATATTTTTCAAAATTTCAATTAGTTCAAGCCCTTAATACCTACGCAAAAATGAATCGCCAGAAAAACAGTATAAAAAATTCAGTCACAAAATGATTAATGAGCCAGTGTGAGCTCGGGATCCCAATGGACAGATTAATTTACAATTTTTTTTTCTGATGAGAGCATAGGGATCACGAAGTCGGCATTTTACATACGCATGGTCTTGCCGACATTGAGGTTTTTTAAATTGGAAAATATTGATAAACAATAAAGTTATTATCATTCGAACAAAGTGCCGCGTTGCTGCATGGTCAATCGGTGTAGGTGACTCTGGCAACTAAGGCGATCTGAAATGGGAAATAAAAAATGTACGTTTAGTAAAATAATGAAGCTTTCGTATGACTGCTTGGTCGAAATTTTTTATATTACGGAAATGCCAAGCTGTAGAAAAAATAGTTCGTTTTATACCAAAAAACACAATTTTAATCATTTGTTACTAAGAAATGAATAAACATATGAAAAAAATAGAGAATGTTATAAACTATACTCTGTCCGAATTCAAGGAAAGTTGCCGATAAAAGATCTAACCGATAACTATTCTTACATATCTTTTTGAAGATATTCTCTTTCATTTCTATGTGCTTTTTGTCTCTCATATTTCTTCGGACAAAATGACCTTTACGGCAGGATTCTACTTTGAAACCATGAAAAAAACGCTATTTTCGTGAATTTTTTCTGAGAATACTATTAAAGATATCGATATGGGGTTTAAACTGTTCAATAAATACACTCTTTAAGTACATAAAAAAAATTTTTTAATGTATTTTATTCATTTTTTGTACACGTAAAATATGTTTAAAGCCAACGCCTCGAAAAGCAGGTACCGTTGCCGTGGTCGTGAAATCTTCCCGACGGATGGTCTGAAACAAAAAAATCAAATAGTTTCATGTTCAGTATGTCTTCAGGAACCGACCTAACTAGAATATTTTATATACGTGCAAAATTAACAAAATGGCGGCTAAAATACGAAAGAAAAAGCGTTTTTTTGGGTCTTTTTTTGCAATAAAAAAATAGTTCTAATCAAAATGTTAAGTTGATTGTAGTTAGGTCGGTTGGTACACACATATAGAATATGTGTTCCAAATTTCATAAGGATCGGTTCAGTACTTTTTGAGTTATCACGACCACGGTACTTGAAAATGTCGTTTCGAGAAAAACGCGTTTAAAGTTTTGGTGAGTGATATAGCGCGCTCAGGTAGGTGCGTTCGAAAGGCGAAAAAGGATAGTTAGACTGCTTGGAACTTTATAAAATTTCGACCGAACATTCTTGAACATATTTACTTTCGAAAAATGTAAAAAAAAAAAACAAAATTTTTTTTTTTCAAAGTTTCATAGTAGAATCCTGCCTTAAGACAATTCATCAAAATGTGAAAATTGAACATAACACCTGGTTATTCGTACATTTCTATTTCTTTAGTCGTTTATTTCTTCATTTGTTGTTACCGTTTACTTGCTTGACATGAATGTCATGTTTGCTTGTTCGTATGCTTGTTCATTGCAATTGTAATTAACTACATAGCGCAATGTCCAGTAGCCTAAACCATATTCCACACCCTAAGCTGTGTTTCGGTGAAAAATTCATCAGAATCGATTAAGTAGTTCTCGAGTTATAAACGCGCGAACGTACAGCGCGACACCAGACCATTTTTGTTCGAAATACGTTTTTTCTACTTCCTCCATTAACACGAGCAAGATAACGATATATGATGACGTAATACGGAGAGGAGAAGGTTATGAAAGGGAAGAAATCGCTTCGACCGCTTCGTTAGCCTCTGCTTGGGACGACAAATTGCCTTTGGGATCCGTGTCTCACTCATAGTTACCTCCAACTTGTCATTTCGCCAACGCCTCTATCAGAGCCAAGTTTCCTCATTCCAGTGTGCACCCCGAGTAGTTCATCCTCGTCCACGCCTCGTTGCAGTGTACCCATGCAGAAACTGTCGTAGGGATCCAATTGGATTCCCATAGTAGTTCCCACTTCCTGATAGGGATCCGAAGGGCCATCGCCCTGGATCCCCATACTAAAATGTCATGCCTATACATTGGATTCTAATCGGGATTTCTCATTGGAATCCGATGAACAAATCCAATCTGAATCCTAAAGAATTCCCATATTATCGAACGGAATCCGATATGATTCTTGATCCCATCGCATTCTGTACGTTGAATTTTCCAAACAAAATACGTAGATATACAAAATAAGTGGATCTTAAAAAAGTATAAATTTTAAGGAATTTTAAGGAAATGTTTGATTTGATTCAAATTTATACGGTAAGTTCTTTGTCATATACTGAATGCACCCTCCAAATTTTAAATCGGTCGTTTACACCGTTTCTATGAAAATTACAATTGAAGAAACACTTTTTAACATAAGGAGATGCCTAGGCTCATCGCTGAATGGCAGTTTTACGCAAGAAATAGTGTGAAAAAATGTTTAAAATGTTTCGACAAACTGTCAAATCACGCAGTACATTATGACAATTTTGTCAATTGTCCCGAAACTTGTTAAGGAGGGAGATACCTTTAGGCGAGAAAAAAATCTGCTGTTTTTCATGATTTGTAAAAAAAGTGACGATCTCTTCACCATTTTTTAGGCTTAGGGTATGTTTTATTACTAATTTGGCTGTTACATGGTATTTATTTTATTAATCTTTAAAAATGACGGAGGTATGGCACGGTCTTCTAAACTGCATTTTCAAAACTGGCGAGATGTATAGCTAAAAACCTAATCGACCGATTCTGATGAAATTTGTTATAAATCTTTTTAACTTCATTGTCTAAAACATGATACTAAATGTTATTGAAAAAAAAGTATCTTTTATCGCAAAACGTAGCCATTTTTTTCGGAAAATTCGACCTTTTTGTTTCAAAGCGTACTATTTCATTGGTTTTCATAATCTCTTACTTTTTCTTGCTTCATATTCAGCGTATGAGTGTAAACGACAGAAAAATCTTACTTGATTTGTTTTTCAGATTAAGCCCGCCGACGCCACGTGTCACGCCAACTGACACATCCGCCGCAACCTGTTTTTAAAAACCATGCCATACCACCGCCATTTTTTAAATTTAATTTAAAAACCATATAACAGCTCAAAGTAAACATACCCGAACTCTAAAAAATTGCGAAAGATTATTTCCTTCTAAAAAAATCATGAAAATCGGTAATTTTTCCATCGCCCAAATTAAGTCCTCCCCCTTTAAATAAGTATAAATCGCTGAAAAAGTATATCTGAAAAACTGATTTGAATCACATCACCAAAAATCCACTGTAATTATCGTTTGTTATTTGTTTTACTGCACTTTGACATGACATCAGCACACACTTTCTTCATTTTTATCATTGTTCAAAGCCTTCCTTTTGCAAATGTAGGTCGAAACTCTCGAATAAGTAAAAAATACGTACAAACATTCGAGCGATTTTCAGAGCCAAAATTGGTAAAAAAATAATTGAGCAATTCAAAAGAATGAATTTTTGTTGCACTCCAACGATGCAAACTTCAACATCATCGTATAAGCTCACGAACCGTGCAGGTTATATTTTATCACGCCGAGTTT
This sequence comes from Ophion slaviceki, assembly GCA_944452715.1. NCBI lineage: Eukaryota > Metazoa > Arthropoda > Insecta > Hymenoptera > Ichneumonidae > Ophion > Ophion slaviceki. Next base: position 33,671,922 of record OX101789.1, read on the forward strand.
TTTCTGGTAACGTTTCACATATTTTCGATTGGAACGTGGTAAGAATTCTCAAACGGCGTTTATCGGGGAACAGTGCGGAATCCAATTAGACCCCAATGAGGACTCCCTGCGTGCGGTGTCCCTAACGAATCCCTATAGAGATGTGGTCGCTCTTGGGACTCCCCACCAAATTTGTGCCCGAGATCACGAAAGGACATTATTTTTGGGAGATCCAACAAATTCGAGTTGAAATTTCGAAAAAAATCTCAAACGACGTCAATGGGGAAATAGCGCGGAAGCCACTTGAATTCGAGTGTGGACTTTCTGCGTGCAGCATCCCTATCAAATCCCTATAGGGATGTGGTATAGGATCTGGGGGCTCCTCGACAAATTTCTGCACAGGTAGGATACCAAGATGGCGAGGGTGATGGAAGGTCTCCGTCTTCGCGTCTATTGTACTTGTATGGGCGTTTCGTGGATCACCGCGGCGTCGTGGTTCCTGTGCCGGTCAACGAACCGCGTCTACCGGAACCAAATTTCGTCTCGTCAGGCTCTCCACACTGGCGCAGCCGCGGGCGGTCTCGCAAACATTCTCGGGATACTTCTCGGGCGCCGCAACAGCAGCCGCATCGTGGAACGATGAATGGCTTGAACAATGGCAAACTAACTTGGCGTAGAGCCACGCGATGATGATAAATGTCGCATTATGTGCGGCTCGGGCATGTTCGGCCGAACTTCGATTGGGGGTGAACTGGAATATCCGTACGGTGGATGACTCATCGCCATACTGACCAGACCGGATCCTGCATCATTGCGCTTGTTTCGGGCTCATCGAGCTCCTCATACTCAACGATCATTTCACGTGCAATATTCAGCGTTCGTAAAGTGCGTTCTTGCTTTGAGTCTGCATGAGCTTGAAAATTCAAAAATGCAGAAAAAACCCGAATTTCGACCACAAACAAAACTTTAATCATCTGTTATTAATAAATGGATAAACATGCGAAAAAATCATTCGGCCGAACGATAGGAAATGTTTTGAACTGGGCTCTGTCCGCATTTGAAGTGAATCGGTCGAATAGATTTTGAGATACGATTTACACGGTTTCGAGAAAAATGGGAAAAAAGGGTAAGTTGATGCGGAGCGGACCGCAGTAGCGCAGTGGACGATCTGACCCTTCACAAAAGTTGTCATAATTCGGTCGATTTTTTGATTTTTTACAAAATCTTCGTCGCAAGTTCAAGTTAAAATCCTAGGTTATAAAACCAGACAATAAAGAAATCATATTTTTCAAATTTTGACCTTATGCTGTCTCTTATGTTGTTCGAATTTTTACAACTTTTCTGTTGCAAATTAAAGCCACGACCTCAGCCTATCAAACATCATATTTTCGAAATTTCAACCTTAGGCTAACCGTTGCAAAAATTGTTATAATAAGGTCACTTGGTGGAATTTTTACAAAATCTTTGTTGCATATCAAAATTACGGCCTCAGGATATAAAACCAGACATAAAAAAATCATATTTTTGAAATTTCAAGCTCATGCTGTCTCTTTATAAAAATCGTCATAACTCGGTCAATTGTTGGAATTTTTTACAAAATCTTTGGCGCAAATTGAAGTTACGACCCTAGACTATAAAAGTAGGCGATAAAAATCATATTTTGGAAATTTCAAGCGTAAGCTGACCCTTCAGAAAGATCGTCACAATTCGGTCAATTTTTTCATTTTTTATAAAATCTTTTTCGCAAATTAAAGTTAAGACCGTAGGATACAAAACAAGATGATAAAAAGACATACTTTTGGAATTTCAAGTTCATGCTGTCCCTTTACAAAAATCGCCATAAATCGGTCAATTTTCGGAATTTTTATGAAATCTTTGTCGCAAATTGAAGTTACGACCCTAAGCTATAAAACTAGATGATAAAAAACCATATTTTGGGAATATCAAGCTTAAGCTAACCCTACAAAGAAATCGTCATAATTCGGTCATTTTTTTCATTCTTTACAAAAATTTTGTTGCAAATTAAAATAACGACCGTAGGATGTAAAGCCAGATAATAAAAAATCATACTTTTTAAATCTCAAGCTTATGCTGTCCCTTTACAAAAATCGTCATAATTCGGTCATTGGTTGGAATTTTTAAAGAATCTTTTTTGTAAATTAAAATTACGATCCTCAGCTATAAAATGAGACAGTGAAAAAAAAAACAAATTTTTGACGCTTCAAGTTTATGTTGACCCTTCACAAAAATCATTATAATTCGGTCAATTTTTGGAATTCCTCTCAAATATCTGACGCAAACCCAAACAAACCCAAACAAACTCTAGGCTATGAATCCAGACAATAAAAAATCACATTTCTAAAATTTCGGCTCTTGCAGACTCCTTAAATTTTTTTTTAACACATCTTTGATCGGCAACATGACAAATATTCTTACATTTATCCAAAGGTGACTCTGAAGGCTTTGGGGCTTAGATAATATTAAGTATGGGGACAATAGCTACAGCTAGACTACTTTAAGCATGGCCGCCGAAGTCGAATGTCCTCAAAATCGCTTTCTCCACATATACAGAGTGTCCTGTTATGAATGGATAATGCTGCAACTGTCGATAGGTCAGATCATGTCCTACCATATGCTAGAATTTGTTTAGTAAAAGTCCCACGGTTTTTGAGATAAAAATCATCTGCTTTTGGTTTTTCGCATGCCATTTATACAAACGATATTTTTTTAACCGGTTTAAAAAAATCCTATTGGTTATTTGGTTGTCTAAAAAAGTCATTTTTTAACCTTATATATTAAGGAAACTTTATGAAAAAAGATCATATGCAAAATTTTCATACAAACCAATTCGACCACGTGACATTGATAGCCTGCGGTGTACAAAAATGTGCCAATTGCGTTAAAAAATTGCTTAGTTTTTGTCGATTCGTATCATTTGTAGAAATGGCATGCGAAAAACCAAAAGCAGATGATTAAAAAAAATACCACAAAGCCCAAAATCGCGAAAACCGTGGGACTTTTACTAAACTGAAATTCCAGCACATAGTAGGGCATGATCTGACTTATCAACAGTTGCAGGATTATCCATTCATAACAGGACACCCTGTACATCCGAGGATTCCGCATACACACGGTTCAATGCAAATTTGATAATTCAGTCAGTCATCGGCCGACACAGATCGTTCGACATTCCACGCGTGTAGATAAGCCCTAAATTTACCACTCGCTCCAAAGTACCCCAATCGAACATTACGTAATATTTCCATATGCATCCGAATCTGTCTGCTCCAGGAACCGTAGTTTCTTTTTTTTTTGTTGCAAATTCTCCATCGCGTGTCAGTTGATAATTTTTCTGTTTTCGCGGTCACAATACCGTGTGTAACACTTCCAGCGAACCGCCAAAATACATCGGGTCTTGCGGTCATACGTGGTGTAAAAAAATGACTGTAACATCCATCGGTGCAGTGGTTGAATCGTCAATTCAGATTGGTCCAAGCTGCGATTTTGCGTCGACGCGTTTCGATGATAAAAACGAAAAAAAAAGCAAAAAAAAAAAAATGGACCGACGAATATGACAGTCGTGACAGTAGGTTGATTTGTGTAATTGCTTCTGCCGTTTCTGTACATCGAGACACATTCGTCGCGTGCAATAATCCTGTTATTGTTCGATTCTCGTTATGGCAAAAAAGAGAAAAAAAAACGGGGCAGGACGTAGGGGATTCTCCGTGTTCCTAGTGTCGCAGTTCATGTGACTGATTGAATAACGAAACGCTGGAAATTTCGCATCGACCAATGGCAGTGGACAGGCCAAAGAGTGAGAAGGAGCGAGCGAGCGAGCGAGAGAGAGAGAGAGAGAGAGAGAGAGAGAGAGAGACCCAGATGGAAAAAAGCGTTATCATCGACATTAAACGAGCTTTAAATTAGGAATGACGGATAGACAGGTGAGAAGAGCGAGCGTGTGCCACGTGCGTGTCATGGGGTGGATTTCTCGCGTTCGCTGACCCGCAACACAGCTCCACCAATCTTGCTGCCAGACCTGCACGTTACGATCAATCATCGCTACTTTCGATCCCCATTGTTGCGGACTCTCCGTAAACTCCCCGCAAACTCGTAGAAGCTCTCTGCAACAATCGCGAGTTCCTAGGGTCGCTCGCCCTTTACCTGACACACAATCCAACATGACACCTTGCAACATGGGGGAAGCAACTTCGAACTCGCGAATATTTCATTTTTACATCTCCAAACGTTCGCCGCGCTTTCTCAGGTGTAGTTGGTGCTTCCGAACAAAGAAGCACCGACTGCAGAAGCAGATATGCGACGAAATTTCAAGGTCAATTAAAACAAGAGCGAAAACCCATATCTTTTATTTTCTAGCTTAATCTATGGCTGATTTGCTTTTGCTATGTTGTTCTTTTAATTATAAAAGATAAGAAACAAGCATTTTGAGTAACAGTGCCAATCATGCTCCTTATTGAAAAATCCCGAAACGCGGTTGGAGTATATCCAAACGGGGAGTAAAATCGTAAGAGAACTTTTAGAGTCGGTGGACGCATTCGAGGTAATTTTAGTCAACTTGAAAAAAATGGAAGCTTTACTTTTATAGCAGCATCTTTATTGTACGTAGAAAATAAGGTTTTTCTTTTGGTCGAGGGAATTTCTTATTTAGCCGCTATTTTTTTCGAACATCACAACAATTTTTGCAACAATTTAGCTGTTTTTTTCGAATAGTGCATCTTTATGGCCTTTTACTTGCAAATATAAATAAAATTACATTTTATCCAAGTGTAAATCTGACGTAAAATTTTAAACGCGTTGTGCTCAAAATGACTTTTTCAAAATCGGTGACCATGAAATCTCAAAAATCACCGCATCGATTAACTTTAAATTTTACAAGGTTCTTTTACATATCAAAAAGTACTGCTTGAACGAAGGCTTTTTTTTCAATTCATAGTGTTTGTTTATTAACGAAAATAGATCGCTTTTTTAATCAAAAATCGATACTGCCATGACTGTGGCCATTTTTACAAAAATCATTATTTTATGGAATCCTCCATCCAAGCACTAGATGGTTTCATGCAAAAACTAAATGCGTTTGATTTTTTTTATTTCGGATGATTTGTTGCCGAGCAGCAGTGGTCACTGCAAAAGACGTTTTTCAAACAGCAGTCCGCACAAATCATTGTATCTGCCACATTTATAAACATTTTTCAATTTAAAAAATTGTAAAGGGTACTTAAGACCATACTGTATAATGTAAAAAAAATTAAAAATCTGTATACGTTTTTCCAGAAAACATTTCCGAAAGGTCCTCTTTTTTCAGCCCCGCGCTAGGTGTAACGCCTAAACACGGATAAGTAATTGTTTAACTAAAATAGAGTCTTTTTGCGGCCACTGAGACAAGCAATTCGAATAAAAGTGCCCACCATGTTCCTTAAAAAAACTTGACAAACGTACTCTACGTCATTATGTATGAAATTACTTTGAGTTAAGAAAAAAGTTTAAAAAATATCTGCAAATAATGGCCGAACAATAAAATGTCCGACAAACGTAACCTGTTCTTTTTACGTGTACCGCTACAAAGCTATTGTTTCCCATTTTTGAGGGATCATCACGGTGTAACGGGTCGAAAAATAGCTGATTTTCGCGATTTTTTTTTCGATGGTTAAAATACGCTAATCAGTCTGATTTTTTAATGTCAAATCAAAGCTCTCGCGAAGAACAGAAAATACATTTTTAAACGTTTATTTTGGTTTTTTAAAACATTTTTTTAACGGTTGAAAAAGTCTTCAAAAAAAGAGCCCTCACGGTGTACACGGTTGTGGCCGTAAATGTTATCTGAAACAAAATTTGTAAAAAGATTATTATTCAGTAAGAAAGCCAAAAATTGCCAAAATGCCGGCGGTTTGAAAAAAAGTATCGAATTTAAATTAAAGTATCGAATTTAAAAAACTCGTCCGTCCGCGCCCGGTCTCACACAGCTGGTCGAATCCCTTTTTCTGACAAAGGCAGCCGAAATAATTCTAATTTCGCCCCAAAAATTGAAAATCATGTATATAACCGTCTATACTATCGGATAATGAAAAATGTATTTGTTGAAAATTTTACACTGTGACGATTTCTGAAACCTGACTTTGAAAACCCCTCGAAAACGTCCGCCAAAGAAAAAAATGATCTCGTAATTTTATCCTCGCCTGCCTCTACTCGATACGTGTCTCCTCTTTTTACATTCACTTCCCTCTTCCGAGTAATTTCAATGTCCCACTATAAATGGGACACCCTGGAACACTTTCTTACCTCAACTACCTCCGTAGTTCCCCATTGCAGGGCCGAGCATTTTTTCAATCCCGCTAGCCTACCTTCATCCCGTCTCGTTTTCCCAAATCGCGATCAGCCTGACACATCGACCGGTGGCTCGGTTGGAAAGTCATCAAACGGCGTAAAAATCAATCTCAAGTCTGTCAAAGGTCTCCAATTAGCGTCGGTGTGCTTTTCTCGATCGAAATCAATTGCGGAGACTTTGCTCCAAGTGGAGTTTCACCGCCCGTAGAAATTCGAGCGCGATCGAGTTCGTGTACGTACACCCACGTATAATTATATAAATGTATGTACATTTCGCAGTCTCGAGCGTGCTCCGAATGTGTTTGAAAGGCAAAGCAGACAACATACGTATAGATGTCAGGCGTCCTGGGATGGCGTTCACAACATCGTGCATCAGAGTCTACGTATACGGAGCGGTGAGTTGAGTTTAGGGCCGAGTATATAGTGACGTTGGTCGTGGGGGGGTTGAGGGCGCTGAATTAATTACCTATAACTGAGAGGGTTTTAATTAAAGTCCACGGAACTGTTTATGGTAGACGCACGGAAATTCTAGGATGTGCGGTTGCGTGTGTATTTGTATTGCACGCGAATGTACCTGTGCATATGTGTGTGTCTGCACGCGCATACGCGTACGGTTACTGTTGCGCGCGGAGCAGTTGGGAATACGATGGTTAGTGCGGCGGTAATAGTTCGGCGTTTGTATAGGCAGAGAGGCTAGAAGGGTTGCATCAGCGTGGAGCTTCGCCGAGGGGGATCAACTGATGCGTACGAGACGCAAGGAGCTTAAGCGAGTCGCGAGAGTATTGTACGTGCAGGAAGGTCGCGAGAGCAATAAAGACCAAGTGTTGGAGGTTGAGGTTCACCTCCCGTCGACCTTCTCAGGGGATTTCCATGGGGAACAATACCTGACGGAGCTGCCTGGGAGCATGCAACCCTTGCGAGAAAATCTGTCGGACTATGCGATTCCTCGCGCGGCCAGTTGAAGGTAACCCGAATTGGTATAGGGGTCTATTGGAGGTTGGTTGGAGGGGTAGGGCTGGGGACGCGTCAGCTTGCATTGTTTTCCATCGATCTGGGGCTGCGTGCCCGTTGGTTGACACAGCCAACGAACACACTGACGAGTAAGCCACTAATCAACGTTGGTAGATTAGCTGGAAGGGTGTACTGCCTGGAAGGAAGTCATTTGAAATAGCTGTCTTAACATTTAGGTGAGTAGAAGTTTGCGGTGGGTTACTGCGTGTAGAAGGGACATGGGTGGATGATTCCTTTTCAACGTTGCGTAGGTTCGTCGAGCTTGATGAGACCGTCAGGATCCTTCAGTTCCAAATCGAGTTTGCACTTGACTGATCTTACCATGGTGAATCTGCCACCCTTTAAGCAGTACGTGCACCGCTTCCGCCCTTTCTCGCGCCCTCCCTCTGTGACTTTGTCGAGTCTCTGGAATCCAATATGGGATGTGATCAAGCCATCGCGCGGATGCTTACACCTTCTCCTTCACCAGCACGACAAGATGACATGGAAGACAGCAACCATCGGTTTCCACAGATACAGCGGTCAGGCTATACAGCTATAGCGACAGTTGGAACCGTTGCACCAAGGGCTAAAGCAAGCCGCGGTAATCCGACCATCGCGCGTATCGGTGGTCACTGTCACTGATCGGCGAACCGTTTCGTCCGCTGCGGAGTTCTTCGAGCGGAAATCGAGCATAAATTTTCCGGAACATCGGTCATGTGTGCCTCGTTTATTTATTTATTCTTCACGTCCGACGGTCACGCTCGATTCGCGCGCGAGCTCGTCCAATTAAACGGCCGTGTGAATTTCCCACGGTATGGCGACTACGCTGCCTGTACGAGAGCCTCCTCCCACAGCTGTCATTTGCTCCACTTGACGTTTCGCAGAATCCAATAATTTGTTATCAGGTGTTCAGAGGTGCCGGGGGTAGTTTCGCGATTTGTAGAGAAGCATCTGTCGGCCTTGATTTTCCGAGGTGCCATACTCGATGTACCAGGATTCCAGCAGTACAGTCGTCCAACCAAGTTCCTCAATCTTTGTTCTCCAGACTTTACTCGTTCTCCGTAACGTAATGCCACCACATACTAAACTTTCCTCGTTTATATAACGGCCACCTCGTTAACGATCCTTCTCGTAGTCTCAGGTCCGTCGTAAATCTCGATATCGCACGAATCAACCCTAATTATCCGATACATCGAGTGCAATCTTGACGATGTAATTATCCCGCGCCGAGATCCTCGTTTGTCGGAAGACTCGGACGTTCGGGCTTCTTCCGCAGATCACGATCTATCGACTGGAAGGATATGGAGTCTACAGCGAGGAATTGGCGTGGAGTCCAGGTTGGGAAAATTGGAATTCAATTGAGCGCAGGGGACGAAGATGCAGCTCGAAGGAGGTCGCGAGCGAGTCCGCCATCGTGTAACCGAATACAGTGAGCAATTTAAATGGAAATTAAATCCTCCGGCAGTCTGATTCATTGGAAGTGCTCGTTGGACGATTACGCGATAAATTGGCTCGGAATTGTCGAGATATACATGTCGATATTGCCATCTACAGAGAACAAGACGAGTTTTTCGTGCACCCACTTGCGCGCAATGTGGACCTCCGGTCTCCGCATAGTCTCGTTCACCAACCGAGCTTTATCGTTGGGCAAAAAGTAGCCTCAGCCGGGGCTCCGAGATACGAAGTGAACAAAGTAGGCGAGCAAAGATAACCGGTGCGGTAGCGGGACACACGTTTGTACATAGATGGGGAGATAGGACTCCATCCGAGAAGGGGGAGAAAGCCGGAGAATGATAGACCGGCTTGACATTGGATCTTAACCGCAGCTCGTTTCCGGGACGTGGCGTTCCGGCGTCAAAACAGCCGAACGGACAAGCTTTTCCCTCGTATCTGCCACGTTTCCGGCTTCGTGATGATGGTAACTTGCGAATTCACTCGGGCTACATGCGAACATTCCAGGTGCTGATCCTTATCGAGACGCGCTACCGAGCGCCTAAGCACACATACCGCTTGAATCGAACTTAATTTTGTGATAATATCTCAAACGACGGGCTCCCGGTGGTGCTTTTCTTCCACGAATGATGCGATAACGAGAGAGGCGAAAATGCCAGTTGAATGCCGCCGTTTTGATGGTGTGTGTCACTTTTCCTACCACATCGTACATACATGCGGGCACGTGTAGAAACGCGGTTTGGGCTGACTTCATACGGGTTGGAATCACTTAATAAAGGAGTGACTTATCTCCGGATGCGGAAGGAATGCCTTCACAATTTTTCACCGATAAGCCCTTTTTGGCAGTTTCCGCTTTATTTCAGTCCACTCACGTGAACTGGCTGACTCTTTCATACGTGACGGGCGAAGCTCCCTTGGCTGACCAGATAAGAATTGTTCCATTCACCGTGTAGCTGCTCCTTTTTCACCTTTTTTTGGGAATTCATGTCCAAAAAAACGCGCACGGTTCTCTATTCCTTTCCATTTCCATTCCGTGATGATTCCTTGCATTCACCTCTTTGGGGAATGATGTCCAAAAGTCCTGAACGGTTCTCTATTCCTTTCCATTTCCATTCCATGATGATCCTCGCATTCACCTCTTTGGGGGGTGATGTCCAAAAGACGTGCACGCTTCTCTGTTCCTTTCCATTTCCATTCCGTGATGATGCTTCGTATGCCCTCTTTGAGGATTTATGTCCTGTCCTCTTCGGGGAATGAGGTCCAAAAGACGTGCACGATTCTCTGTTACTTTCCATTTCCATTCCGTGATGATTCCTTGCATTCACCTCTTTAGGGAATGATGTTCAAAAGTCGTGAACGGTTCTCTATTCCTTTCCATTTTCATTCCGTGATGATCCTCGCATTCACTTCTTTGGGGGGGGGGGGTGATGTCCAAAAGTCGTGTACGCTTCTCTGTTCCTTTCCATTTCCATTCCGTGATGATTCCTCGCATTCAGGTATGCAGCACGGATAAGCTATGACACAAAAGGGTAAGATATTTGAGTATTTTTCCCATTGATGCTCCGCATCCCCTTTCGTGCTTTTCCCACCACATCCCTTTTACTTTTTACCCCACATTAGTTACTGCACCGTCTATAGTTGCACAGAGACCCACCAGAGATTTGCACACAGCCGCGCTCCCCTAATGCACTACTGCATCGCGTTTGCACGCTGGTACAGGGAAACTGTAGAATACTTGCACCATTACTGGTGGTCATTATTCAGATTTTCAGCTGCGTTACCATCGGAGGTTCGATGAAGCTGCCTCCCACTCCGTAGTTGGCGCGATCAACTCGTCTCCGTATGGGCCTGGATAATATAAGAGATCCCAATCTGGAAGATCACCGGAGCTGTCACTGTCACATCAAGCCGGTCCGATTATAAAATTGGAAAGCACGATATCAAGACCAAGAACAAGTAACATTGATCGAATGTATAATTCGGTTGATATCAAGGATATTCGCGCTATTTGCAAATGTAGGCTTAGTGGCAATTTTCGAGACGAATCGATGAATGATGCCGGTCTGATGGAATAAAGTCATAGTTGACGGGGACACAAGAGCGAGGGTGAGCGCCAGAGGGTGACTATCAGAGTAAAAGTCGAACTTGTCTCATGGACTCGAAGCACTTTGGATATTTTCGTGTCTCTCGTTGCTTGTATCGAAGGGAGAGTGGTGGGGTGTGGAGAGAGTAGGAAATAGAGGTCAAAAGATGATGAGTGAAGTTTCGGGCGTGGCTATTGTCCCTCGAGAGCTTCTTCTCGTCCTGCTACCTCGTGCCACTTCTGACACGATCCCAACCCCTCGCTCTTTCTTAAGTGTGATGTTAATGGCGCTTGTCGGAGGCTCATCGGTAACTGGGTTTGCCATAATTTCCGGGAAAATTTCGCCAACATCGCAGGCCATTAAGCACATTCAACCTTCGCGAGTCTTTACCACGTCCCTGTACTTTATAGCACATGTATAAACGGGAGGCTCTTCCACTGACTTTTTCTCCGTCGCCTCGGCACATGCTATCATATGCCCATGTAGCCAATAGATCCCATCCATGTACAAAATATACATACGCTAAGTACTGCTTACTCTCATATGGGATACTTCGAGGTAGAAGAGACTAGAAGTAGACTAACCGGCAAATTTGACTTCTCTTTCAACCCCACGATAAAAAAAAATTGTCAATTCAACGATGGCTTGACATTCTCTAGTCCCACGATGAAGAATGATCAATTGGAAATCAATTTTCGGATCTCTTCTACTATTACCCCACACTTGTCGCTTCGCTATTTTTGCTTGTATAAAAATCCCTCACGGTGTTGGCGACAACCTTTTGGAATCCACCACCAGAGGGGAACTGTAGAAGGCCTGCCATTGGGAGCTCGGTGAAGCGGTTGCCAATTCAAGTATTGACTGAGGTGTCAGAAGAGATCCGCCGCAGCCGTACATCAACCGCACGTCGGTCATCGGAACAAAGCTTCCTCTATGAGAAAACAAGATGGCACACTTCCTACGGAATGCCTCATGTATTTTATGTAAAAATACATAGGAAGTATCCGAAGCCAGAGAAGGCTGGCCATCGGCCAAACTTACCGCCACTCGCTGCCCCGAAGAACGAGAAAAACTGGAAAGCTCGGTGCCACTCGGCTTGGCCTTTTCTCTCGCTCACACTGCTTCCCTATCTCTTTCGCTTCCCTCACCAGCCTATACTATGGGCCAATGTAGAGAGGCCAAGGTTTTTAAGCGGCTGCGGTTAAAGAGCCGTTTATCACCTGACGTCTAACCGAATGGCTCGTCCTGGGATAACTCGCGCGTGTGCTCAACTTTTCTCTCCTTCCTACCCCACTTTCCGCTATACTCTCGCACTCGCTCTCTCCATTCCAACGACCGTTACTACTTTGCGCCATTTTCTCATACCCCCATCCCTTAATCGCGGCACTTCGAATATCGAAAACCACAAACCCTGGCTGAACTTTTCGCCGGAGCGATTACATACTTTTTTTCAATGCTTTACCCCCTTTACGTGCTTTCTTTCTACCATAAATTCGAAGTTTCCGTGCGGTTCGATCGCCGTGGCTAGTTCCGAACGGGTAGCGTTCCTTCGTGAAATGACCGAGGATAAAACGCCAATAAAACCATTAGCGTTTTCGAATACAAAATACATAAAGAACAGACAAAGTCATAGGAGAGTGCGGTCACTACGTGGATGGGTGACCGCTTAGCTGTGCACAGTTTCGCGCAGTGACTACCGAGCTACGGGCGGTTCCACTGAGTTTCTGATGGTAAAGAACCTCGGTGGAAGCCGCTTATACAGGCACCGGTCCTGCACAATTGCCCTGTGCCTTCGTGTAAATGCGATAAGATGGTGCATTAAGGCGGTCCTGTAGTTTCTCGGGTCGAAAAAATCAATTTTTTTTTCATAAATCACATCTACAACATGTGTAGAAAATGTGTCCCAAAGGATTTTTCGATATTCGAAGTGGTTCACAAGTTACGGCCCTGGAACAGAGCAGGTATACGGAGCAGGTATACGGAGCAGGTATACGGAGCAGGTATACGGAGCAGGTATACTTTCAAACGCGTTTTTCTCGAAACACCATTTTTCGAAACGGTGACCACGATATTTCAGAAACTACTGCACCGATCTTGTTCAAATTTATACAGCATCTTTAATATGTTATAAGCCAGCGATTGAACTAGGATTATCATGATTGCTTCGATAGTTTTTTTTGTACGAGCGAAAAACTTAAGAAAAAATGAGTAAAAAATAGAATGTAATTTTCAAAAGTGTATAAAAAAGTCAATTTTTGTAATTTAGAATTCACTCTAGTTCAATCGCTAGTCTTAAATATGAAGATTAAAATGCCGTTTCGTTTTTTGATTTCAGATAAGCAGAACAACCGCAATCTTGGTCACCGTCAAGCACCTCTTTTACTTGTTGTCTTCCTGTCGGCCACTATAACGTTTATTCTATTATATATTTTGACTTCAAAAAATTTGTAAAGCTTATTTAAATGTTAATAAAGATTATGCAAAAACAATGAGATTGATTATTTCGATGCTTTGCCCGTAAAAAATTATTGAAAAAGCCGTAAAAAAACAGCCGAGAAACTGGAGAACCGCGTTAAGGGGGTTGCGTAAGCGTTAAATTAGAATAATATACTTTTTTATTGCATCGTTTTTTAGCCTAGGGTGTGAACTTTAATTTGCAAAAAAGATTTTGTATATTCTAGAAGGCGACCCAGTTGTGACGAATTTTGTGAAGGCTCCAATCCCATTGCGCTACGGCCAACCGGTTCGCTGTCATTTTCCCTTTTCTTTTGCTTTTTTTTCGAAACTATATTTTTTGAAACGGTGTAAGTAGTGTCTCAAAATTTGTTCGTCCGATACCGTGGAACGAGGTTAAATTGACATTAAGGGTTACTTTGGCAGTTTTTGGGGCTACTTTGACCGAGCGCCAAAATGCGGTGGGCGAGGACACAGACTAATTCTTTTTATAACTTTTGTTTCTATTGTCGCTCAAATTTGTTGTTCAAGTTTATTATAATGTTGCTAAGTTTATTTTGATCTCAATGATAATTATAAGACTGATTAAGTGCCTATAATAGTACCGTAGGTACTTGATATTTTTGTGTAAAATGTTTCCTTCATAAAGGTGACAATTTGATTGTAAAAAATCGTTTTTCATTTAATTCCATATATAATGCATCAAATATTAAACTTTTTTATCAAAATTATGTCCAAGTAACCCTTAATCTTTGACAGAAGTTGCATTTCAATGCCTTGTCACAGAAATCCCACACTCGAGGTTACTTTGACACTTAAAAAATATATATAAAATTGTGGGGGGAGGGGGGGGGGGGGGTGATGGGGCTTGACTTTCTTGTACATTTGTTAGCCGAAGGCCACATTATACTATTGGAGCAAAAGAAGTTGGAATGTAGGATGTAAAAAAAAGTTACCAACAAAAAACTTCCAAAACCCGTTCAAAGTAACCCCATTTTACGGTACATTTCAAATTGGGACAGAGCATAGCTCATAACATTGTCTATCGTATGACCGGATGATTTTTTAATATGTAAATCCATCTGTTAACAACAGATGATTAAGGTTGTTTTCTTGGTCGAAAATCGAACTTTTTTTTTTCTAAAGCTTGCAATTTTTGTGATAATCAAAATTTTCTAAAAGTATCGGGTCTTACGATATTTTAATTTTTATACTAAAAGTACATTAAAAAAAATCATTTGCGATCACCCTATCTGCTGGAACCACCTACACCGATTGCACTATCTTTAAATAATAATAACATCATTGTTTATCAATATTTTTCCATTAAAAAAATCTCAAAGTAGACAAGACTATGTATTAACTGTGAGTAAAATTCCGGCCTCGTCATCCCAATACTCTCGTCAGAAAACAATCTTGAAAAACTCGACCTATTTTTCGGCCCCCAAGCTGATGCAGACTCGTCAAGAATGAATGGAGGTGGGCAACACTCTGGGAGGTCTCCAAAGAACTTGAGCTAGTACAGTGACAAGTCTGCGGCAGAAGTAAGAGGATTGACGGCGTCAAATCCAGCAAAACCGTACGAAAAGAAAGTACAAATAATGAAAAATCGAAAAATCCTACCAAGTATGGGCTATTTCATGGAAGAAAGTCGTACTCGATTTTCGCTGTCCAATTATTGTCAAACGGTTACAAATATCATAACCAAGACATCTGCAACTTCTACTCATATTTTACGAGATCGCTAACGAGGCTCGTTTCGCGTTACCCTCGATCGATATTTCAAGCTCGTAAAGAAGAACTTCACTCGCATCATTCGACCGCGCGAAGCCGCTCACGTGATGAGATTCTCACGAGTGTCGTTTACGCGTCAGGTCGAACGAGGTCGATTCTTTTTCATGGTCGCTAGTGCTCCATCTCTTTCTTGGATATTTCGCTCACATTCGAGCGAACCTTTCACGAACCTTTTTCACGGTCATCAGCCGTTTTATTTTACAAGACTGTGGTTCAACGTGGGATGGAGAAAAACAAGTTGGATTCGTCATTGATTAGGTACTCCGGTTCTTCCTTTCACTTGAGATGCGTGGAAAATTTGCGATTATTTTTTATTTCATTTTTTTCTAAAGACCGTGTCATTAGATGATACGAAATTATATGAAACTGTAACTTCGCGGACAACATTATCATGATTGCTCTATTTTTTATCGCCGTCATTATGAATAACAATGATAATTGCTGTTTTCATGATTTATGCATGATAATAATTTTTAATGATACAAACCATGATTAGTACTGTCGTCGTTAGTATTATTCTCACTACTTCGTATATATCTCTATTCTCATTTAATACGAATAATTTTCTGTTAGTATGAAGGAATATTGTTCCTATTATTTAAAATGCCAGAATGCCAAAATTATTATTATATATTATTCCTTTATATATATACATATATATATACCACCGGGCAAAAGTTTCCGGACACTTCAGATAATTGTAAAACTTTCGATCACTGGATAATTGCCAAATAATGTTAGAATAATATAGTTCATTTAATTTATTATTTTACGAAGATATTATATTGCTTTGTATAATTAATTATATTACTCTAATATAATGTTGCAATTATCCATCGTGAACGAAAGGTTTGTAATGACCTGAAGTGTCCGGAAACTTTTGGCCGGTAATGTATATACAGTAGGGTGGTTAAAAAATTCAGTTTTTTTCTCAATGGAAAATTGAAGTATGTTTAGAAAAAGAAAGTTTTGCAAAATTTGAGGGTTCTAAAAAATGGTTTAGTCTTTAGTGCTCAAATGCCTTTTTCATGTTTTTTTTCATGATTATCGGAGTGTTATTTTTTTTATCTCGATGCACAAAATGTTAGTGCTTGATCCAATGTAAGTCTTGTTTTAATTTTTTCTGCAACAATACGAAATTTTTATTTAAATATTTTTTTTTACCACAAACAATTTGTATTTGCAGGTTAAGAATCAATATATGTAATTCATTTGGGAAAATTATATCAACCACTTGATGAACAAGAATACGGTGTTTACATCACTGAACGTCTAACAATTATGCGTGTTTTTTTGGAGCAATATGTTGTTTTGGGGTAAGAAAACAAAGTCATACGGATTCCAGAGTTACAAACCGCGGCGCTGTTGACGCCACTGTACCTTTGTTTCTCTGACTGTCCGTGAGTTTTTTCGCGATTCATTTGACTGTTTCCAGTAGTTGCTGTTTTGAGGTACGTCACAGTACACGTCAAAATAAAAATGTAAAAAATGATAGCGGGTTTGGACGATAGTGAAAGTGCCGAAATTAATTTTATTGGGTCGGAAATCGAAGAATTTGTGGAGCGAAAATTACCCACGAATAGAGAAGCATTAAGCATATTCTTTCACCATCATAATACTCTTAAATTTTCTGTTCGAGAGGGTACACAAAACGTTGTCGACAAAATAACTAATATTTGGAGCGAAACCGGAATGGGAATTTTTCAACCTTGCATCAATTTCAAAAGGTTACAAAAATTACGATTGGGGTGGGCAGCATTGAAAAAAAATATTATTTACGGAAAAATCAAACTGATCAAATCAAACATTAAAATTTTGAGAAAATTACATTATTATGATGCCTATTGGCCGGTGAAAAAAATGGACGAAACAAAATAATTAAAAGTCGTTTGAGCACTACCTAAAAAAATGTTTAGACCTCTCAAATTTCGTATCAATTACTTTTTCGCTAGGTAGTAACATTTTCCGTTGAGTACCGCGGAAAAAAAAAATTTTACGCACCCTAATATACAGGGTGTCCTTCTTATCTTTGCCACCCGAAATAACTCGGTAATTATCGACGTCACAAAAAAATGTTTCATACAAAAGTTGTACGTTGTGAAGGGGGCCGTCAAATGCGACCATTTTTTTTTATTTCGATGGTGGCGCTGACGTACAGTGAAGGTCACCTCCATTTTTTAAAATGGAATGGTACATTTTTTTCAACCATCTTGTGGAGCACCTCAAGCCGCATAAAAAACATTAGGGGGTCAAAGTCGTTCAAGGTCATTTCGAACACTTATGAAAATCAAATACAAATCCAAATAGGTGACCTTCACACCGTAAAAACTTTTGCTTGGAACATTTTTTTGTGACGTCTATAATTACCGAGTTATTTCGGGTAGCAGAAATAAGGGAGACACTGTATATATATATATATATATATATATATATATATATATATATATATATATATATATATATATATATATTATAGCATGTTAATGGAGTGAATATAAAGTTAATTATACCACATACACCTTTTTATAGTATCAATTTCATGATGAATATTTTCTACCTTTTAGTAGAAACGAAAATAACGTGCTCCAGAAGTTCTCTTTTCCTTGTCTTCCTGTTGAAACAAAATCGCGTCAAGGATTCTCCTTCACGTACGAGATACGATTGGAAAGCCAAATGAAGAGATTTTCCTCTCGTGCAGAATGAGACCGTTAATGCATCGTGTCAAATATAACTTCTGCTACAACGTTGTATTTCGAGGGAAATCTCTTAACCGTTATAAATGCGGTCCATTCAGATCGGCCACGACGCAATCTTTCCTGACTCGGGATGCTCTCGCCAGACCTCTCTGCCAACCCTTTTCGTTGCTTTAACCCTCTTGCTCTGTGAACTAGTACGGCGGAACAAAGACGGGAGATAACTTTATCTCTGTTCTTCCTGCCCCCTTCTCTCTCTTCTCCGCCCTTTTCGAGCCTCTCGCTGGCGCTCCGTTTCGCCGTTACTACTTTCTCACCACTCTAAATATTCATAATACCAGACCGCATATCTAGGCCATTGTTTCGGGATCCAGCGTTGGAAATACCGGTACTCGATTCTCCTCGGTACTAGTGCGGTGGCTCTGCGGATGGGCGGGTATATGCAGCAAGCACGAGAGCTTTTCATCCCCTTGTGCGAGCTCGCCCGTTCGCGACGTCTGCTCCCTACTTACCGTTACCCATTCCCCGTCCGTCGCTACTTCGATTTCCCTACGCCTACAAATTTTATATTTTTTTTTCGAGTGGCACATCCCTCCTCGAGAGTCCAACGGTTTTTGGCTCGACGGAGTACCATTTCTTTTATTATAAGAACTATTCACCGTATTTATCGAGCTGCTGTGGGAGAACTCGTTTCATTTGATTTCACATTTTTCTCTGCCTGCTTTTATCATTTGTGAGTCTTCCGGACCTGATTTTGAAGCATCGTCGATGTCAATGCCAGCCGGATGTACTTCATGATGTCAAGTATGTTTCTTGCGGCGATCATTTACTCGTCCGATGGTGGTGAACGTTATGATTGTACACTCGGCGTTGGCCCGGGCCGACACTTGGATGGGTGACCGCTCAGCCGCACATTGGCTAGAGCTGACTACCGAGCGGGTGACTGTGTCATCGATTTTCCAACAGTAACGCAACTAGATTTCGATCAAATGTAGTCGATGGTATCGACGCAGGATTTTCAGTTTTCCCGTGCCCTCGTGCGATGAGGTACAGAGGCGAATCAAGGAGGAGGGGAAAATCCAGCGATAGGGTCGGGGTCAAAATAAAAGTGATGGTATCAAAGGAACATAGATGAGAGGAAAAATATAGTAACGCCCTTATTGGTATAGAGGCCATTATTGTTATAATTGCCATTATTATTATTAGTATTATTATAGATTTTATTGCTCCGGGCAACGCACTTCCTCAGCTCGCACTGAGAAACATTCACCCACCCCCAGGGGCTAGGCTCGATCTTAATATTATTTTTAGGGACTTAAGGTAGTACCTCCACAGAAGAGTTGTATTAAGAAATGGTTGAAATTTGACATATATGTTATTCAATACATTATCCAAACATCTATGCAATTTGAATAAGTTTGACCACCCCAAACCTGAGATATTTACACTTAAAGTTGGCTTGGTTTACACGCAACAGATGCGTTATGATTGGCAAACAGAGCATCATTAATTTTACCGTCAAAACTAAAATTAAGAAATTGATAAAAAACGAGGATAAGCTAGAGTAAGATATCACGAATAATGTGAAAAAAAAATGAGAATGATTCACCATCTAGTTTCCAAGATATAACCATGAAAAGCTCTCACAATTTTGGTGCAAAGCCTGGCAAAGCCTGGCAAAGCCTGAAAAAAAAACAATTGGGGCAAAGTCTGGACAGTCCCAACAAAAAGTTTACTGGCAATGGTAGATCAAAAACACAATATAAAATATATTTTACGGCAATAAATGATATCCATCGTATTATCTACTAGTACCGAGTCAATATTGCGTAGTTTTTAATTTTATTTATTACTATTTAAACCAATTATCAATCTTTTAAACATGAACATGGTATGTAAACTTTTGGTTGAGATTTTCGCAGAGGAACTACCTTAACCCTTAGTAGTCACACTTAGCTAGAATCACGTTATAGTCCTACAGCGTCCATGGGACCCAGACGTTTTTAAATTGTTATAAATAATTAAATAATGCATTGAGCGATATGAAAAACAATAGTGAGGTATAATTTGAACCTTGTTTAATACAAGGATATTGGTTAGAAATCAAAAATTAAATTTTAAACATGCAAAAAAAATATGCAAAAAAACGAGAAAAATGACTTTTTTTTATAAAAATTGCTGCAACTCTTGTAATTATTGACAAAAAAAATGGTTTTATAATCTAGAAACAATGTACTTTGAAATAGACATAGCCGTTTCTGTGGACTTTTCAAAAACTATATTTATTTCATCCAACGCAGGTGCGATTTAGAAGGAAAGAATGAAACGCTTACACATATAAAAAAATGTATGTTTTATTGGAAAAAAAAAGTTGTACGGCATCAAAATAATTTGTTTGGGTCCCGTGGACCGAGTGTGACTAGTAAGGCCTTAGGCCACTCTAGAGGCCGAAAAAATAGGCTTTGTGGGGATTTTTTTTTCAGAAAAACTACAAAATAAATCGATATTACAAAAAGGGAGTTTATCATACATATCAGTGACTGTATATAATAATTTTTTTGAAGCGATTTATTTCAAAATGGCGGCTGTGCAGCGTTGATCTCAAAACTGCATTTTTTAAGGAGCCAGTCCACTTTGGAGCCACGAAAAAGGCTACTTTTGCGATTTTTTTTTTTAGGATTTTATAAAAGATATGAATATAAAAGTTGTTGGGCTTGTTAAATAAAGTCTTGAAATACATTTAAAAAAATTTTAATTCATTTTAATTCATTTTTAAGTACAAAAACTATAGTTTAACGTAACGCCACAAAAATAGGTGGGCTAGGTAGCTCCATCACAACTCGGCAACGGCTTGTCTGAAACAAAAAAATCAAAGCCCATTAGGTTCAGTATGACACCAGCTACAAAATGACCCTCGGATATAAAGTTTTGTCACAAAATTAAAAAATGGCAGATGAATAACGAAAAAAGTTTTTAAAAACGCGTTTTTCCGCAGTTTTTGGCAAAAAAAAGAGTAAAAATCAAAATTTTAAAACTATCGAGGGTTTAAAACATCTTGTTGCGAATCATGTTTACAATATGTGGTTCAAATGTCAAGAGAATCAGTTTATTAGTTTTAGAGACACGATGGAGCTAGATTTTGAAAACGTTGTTTCGAGAAAAACGCGTTTGAAGTTTATACTATGAAAAACTTACCTAAACTCATCATCGTCGATTTCTTCAAGTATTGCTTGCTATCGATTTAAAAAAAATTCATAGTGGACTGGCCGCTTACGTTGGCCGGAAACATAACTCAGACAATTTTCAACCGATTCACTTGAAATGGTGAATATGTCATGAAAAATACATTGTCTATGGAAGGATTGTTGGGTTTGTATGAAGGATTTTTTGTTATATTGTTCATTTGTTATTAACGATTTTTTAGGCAAATTTTTGGAAAGTGAAAAATTTGCCGAAGAATCCACCGAACAAAAAAACGGAATTCGCGACGGATGTTTGACAGCTACGCGGTCACGATGTGGCGTTCGTATCTGATCTCAAATGTTTTTAATATTTAAAAATATTAAAAACATTTCTAAACAGTCAATTATATGCATTTCACATATTTATTAGCTGAAATTTATTTATTTTGCGTAACCGAAAATTTGATTATTCGAGGTTGGCAGCCGTTACGGGCGCCCGTGTTTGAGCATTGATTTTTATACGATTTAATATTATTTTGCAATAAGATTTTCTAGATTTGATACGCGAAAAATTGGATTTTCAAGATTTCGGTATCGTGTTTTTTGACTACCCGAGTCGGCGTCGGAGCTCATGAGTGCCACCCAGCCTTATTATTATGATTAAATTATTTTTTATTATTTTCATTATTTCTATAATATACATATTTCTATAATATATTATTTCTCTAATAATAATAATAACTTATATTATAGATACACTATAGAGTCCGAATATTCGATCGATAGATCGCTTTCCAATCGGCGCAATCATCCATCTCGTTCGAGCAGCCAAAAAAAAACAGTCGACTTCGTAAGTTTCGCGGCGCAAACGGTGATACGCGTCGAACGGTCACAATATCTTTTTTTTTTTATGAACGCGGATGTAATGGAAGTGTCAAGTAGAAACGGGCCATTTTGGTCAGACACGTCATTCGTACATTAGAATTCAGCTATTGCGTTTCCAGCGAGCATTGAGTTTAATTGGAAAAGGCGGTCCCCGTGTAATGGCTTTTCCCGCGAGCGAAGGGGAACGGAGCAGGATAGGGGAGGCAAATAAAAAGTAAGAGGTAGCGAGAGAGTCTCTTCATCAATGGTCGTCGAGGGTACACAGTGACATCGCTTTTCTCTCGTAGTATAAACCTCGCTCCCGTAAAGAATGGTGGATGAAGAACCTTCGATAGAATAGTTCGAATACCTTTCGTGATAAAAGAAAAAAACTCCCTTTTTCTACCCCTCCCCCCTCTCCCACTCTCTCTCTCTCTCGCTGTCATTTTATATCTCGTGCGGTGTTTACTTAACAGGTTTTTTTTATCGATCGTTTTACCCTCTCGGACTTCCGGTATACTGGTGAGAAACTCGATATTTTGTAGGAAACACGATTCGACACGGAAAGGAGGAGAAGACGATGGGTAAGGGCGATAAATAACTTTGTAAGATGGCAAGGAGAGAGAGAGAGTCGTTGTTCCTCTTATGGTAAAGCTTGTTACGTTGTATGTACCTAATACATCGATGTACCGGTCTACACAGGAGAGAGAGTATTTTCTAGATTGGGTACATTGCTCTTACGCCCTTACTCCAGATATACGTGAATCGATACCACACTTGGGCGTCAATGTATGTGGGTGTATGTACAAACGTACCAATCGTCTTTTCCCGCGGAGCTTCGAGCATAGAAAATTTAATGTAGCGCATGCGAGAGAGAATATTTCTGACCGCAGCAATACGTGCTTTCTTATATATCCCTGAAGCTTTTCCGCTTGTGAAAAGTCAGCAGTTTCGTTCAATCTTCCAAACGAAATATTTCCAATAATACGTCTCGATGCTGTATCGTGTATATAGATATGAACCTGCAAAGACGATTGTTCTTCTCGTAAGAATATTACAGCAACTCGAAGAAAATGAAAAAAAAAGTAACCCTAAGACATGGCAATCATTATTTTGCGTGATAAGGCAATTTGGCAACTGGTATTTCATCAAATATATCGACAGAAAGGACGGGTTGCAATTGTCGATAATTCGGGGATTGGATAGTTTCGGTTTGAGAAAAATTGCGCGTCGACAATTATTTTGGCGGTAATTATGCATAAGTGGGGCACCACCCCAATTTCAATGTCAACATTTTTTTTAGCATAAACTGCTTCGAGGGTAGGTTCTGCCTTGTTGGGCCAAAAAATGTTCGATTTTTCACCAATTTGTTACGCAAAAAGTATTAAATATAGAATGTTGATATTCGGTATGTTGACTAAGCGGTCTTTACTGAACATCAAAATATTTTTTAAAGTTTGACAGAACATGGTGGTGGGAGTAGGTGGAGCCACGCATGACGGTGACGGGCGGTGACATTCTTCGCTTGCGGAAGTCCTAAGTCCCGGACAGGTGATCTGAAGCAAAAAAATCAAACATTTTTTTATTTTGTACATTATTGTGTGTAAGTTGACCTAGAATCATGAAGAAAAAATGAAAAATAAAAAAATAGTGAGCAATCGGAAGGAAGTTTGTATTTTGTATTGTATTTGCCCAAAAAATTTCGCAGTTTTTTGCGCCCAAAACTCAATATTTTTTCGGACCAAAATGTGCATTTCTAAACCAACTATTAGTTCTTAATGATTGTTTGAAATTGCGCCTTTTTTTGTTATTTTCTTTTCCTTTTTTATTGTCTGTCGTCTGTTTCAACGCCTCGTTAAATTATTTGCGTTTATCGTCGCCAGTCCGCCACACTTGGAATACTATACTTCTCTAAAAATGACGCCGTGATTTTGTACATCTCCAAACTATGATTTGCATCCTTATTTTATCTTTATCATAGAACTTTTAGCACTTTTTTAAAATAAATAATTGTGACTTTTTATGTCATGAATTTTTTGTATAAATAAAGTGATTTTCAACATCATAAATTCTCATGTTCATTGCATATGGTAACACAACTTTTTCTATTGGAATGCCCTACTTTATTACGTATTTCCGGGGACTTCAAAAGCCCATAGCTTTTTATGGGGGGATGACCGCCGCGATTTCTCTTATGTATTGTATTCGGGGATACTTTTTCTATGTCTTTCTATGACTTTTCTTTATCTTATCACGTGTTTCCGGGAACTTGAACACCTCATAACTTATGGAATTAATAGAAAATGTCAGCCTCCCCCGGCGTAATATCACTTAGCGAATCATCAACTTCATGGCGAAAAAAACAAATTCCTATCGAAATTGGGGTGGTGCCTCACTTATGCATAAATACTAATATTTATTCCGACGAGAACGTTGCAATTACGAGATCGGGATTTTTTATATACCTTATACATAATCGTGCGAAGTATGAGTTTTTTTTTCATTGAAAAATATAGATAAATAATGAAGCTATTATTGTTTAAAGGCCTTATACCTACATTTTTGATAATATCAATTTTTGGCGTTTGATGGGTTCTCTGAATATAACATATCAAAAGTTTTCTCTGAAAATTTCAAGCGGATCCGTTTCAAATTTAGAGTTATCGGCGTTTATAGGTAGGTTCCGTGAACCGGCGGACTTTAACCGGGTTTTTCTCAAAATGCCTTTTTCCAAATCGGCGATCACGATAGCTCATCAATCACTGCATCGATCAACTTCAAATTTTACAACCTTTTTTTACAAAGCAAAAGTGTGCTTGAACGAAGGATTTTTTTTCCGCTGCACAGTTATGTTTTTTTTTACAAAAATTATGCGTTTTTTCACTGAAATTTGGGATACTTTTTTGAAAGTAAAAAATAACGATAATGGGAAGCTGAAGGAGAAAAGTTCGACTTCAGTCATTACAAATGGGTAAACATATAAATAAATAATCCGGCCATATGTTAGAAAATCTCATAAACTATGCTCCGTCCGAATTTGCACTGAATCGGACGAATAAATTTCGCACTATGACTTACACCGTTTCATAAGAAATACTTTCGAGATAAACGCAAAAGAAAAGAAAGTACATCGCAGCGGGGCTGTTCGCCATAGTGCCGAAGTGTTTCGACCCTTTATTGGTGAAGAGTCGAAACACTTCGGTTTCAATCGTCATAACTAGGTCAAATTTCACTTTGAATCGTCATAACTAGGTCAAATTTCACTATGAATCGTCATAACTAGGTCAAGTTTCAAAATATTTACAAATTTTTTTTGCAAATTAAAGTCAAAAACTTAGACTTTGAACCAATGCAGAGAAAAATCAAATTTTTCAGATTTCAAGCCTGCGCAGTACTCTTGAATCATTCGCATAACACTCGGGTGCATACTCTCTCATTCACATCCCTCGTATGCCTACTTTATAACCTTTCACAAACATCGTCAGAAATTCATCACTTTTTGGAATTAAAACATCTTTATGGCAAATTAAATTTAAGATGCTAGGCTATAAAACATCTTCGATAAAAAATTGTATCTTAGAACTGTCAAGCTTACGCAGGCGCCTCAAATACCGAGTATAATCCTGTGGAAAAGTTGGCGGCGGTTTATACCGTTGACGGATTCTTGACTCTCGGACGCTCGAAGAAGAGTATATACTGATATATATCGTTTAATAGACGAGAGCTTCGGGGACAGTTATGATTGCACAAGAGGGCAATTAGGAGGGTTTAGAAGGGTTCTCCGATATCAAGAAAAAGCCGCGGTTTTCTTGCTCGCCGACGAGTCACGAGAAAATAAAGGAAAGACAGGCGAGGAGACTTGCGCGAGAGTATAGCGCGCAAGAGGAGACGATATCTTCAGGGCTTTACCACGAGGGAGTCTTTTTCCGTGGCCTCTCTTGTCTTTCCTCTTTCAAACTTGCGTCGTTTTAAGCGTTAGAGAAGTCGGGGGGAGGGGGAGAGAGAGAGAGAGAGAGAGAGAGAGAGAAGCAACCTTCGCGAAGACTCTTCTTGGTCTCCTTTGATTAATACGTTTTCCACGAGTCCGGAATGTTTCGTGATACTTGCAGACCTCTTTCAGCCTCTTTTTCCCATCCCACGAAGATACAATTCTCGCATTGTCCGCTGAGCCAAGGGATCTTCGTATTTGTAAATTTAATTGTTTAGACGAGCAATATACGTTGACGAGGGACATAAAAACAACAAATGCTCTCATTCGTCGCTCATAGGTCGCAAATTCAATTTGTCGAATTCTACCTAGGATACTCTACTACCTTACGAGAACAGGAGAAGGCGCGGGTACAGGAAGGAGAACAGGAGAAGACTCGGTAAAAAAGTTTATCGCGCGGTTGGTCGTATTGAATTGTGGAAACAAGGTACTTCGAAGTGAGCGAGGTGTCACATGCGACTGGAAAACAGACGTCGGGGTGTAATCGTGATACCAGAAAAGCTCGTAATTTTTTACGGTGAACTTGTCTATTCTTTCTCTCTCTCTTCCTCCATTTATATATGGGCACGGATCATTTATATATGGGCAAACGGCGTAGAGCTGGAGGTACGGCGTTTGCACAATATTTTATGAGGCAGCTTTCCAAGAAATTTCGTCAATCTGGTCACTTATAAATATACTAGTTTTCCACCCGCGGCTTCGCTCGCGCAGACGTGGGTCGAATACTCCTTAATTAAATGTGCTCCTGAAATGCTTCATTACGGAACACGTATAATTGTGTTGAAGAGCATTGATACTAAGTTTCAAGTAAATCTGACCGGATATTTCTTTTACCATACAAACTTGTCTACCCCCTCTTCCCCTTAGGGATTGAATTTCCAAAAGCGCTGAAATTTCATTAATTGTTTCTGGGAGGAGTTATACACAGTTCCAAATAAAATTGACCCGTTTTTTTTATTTTTCGAGCAAACTGCCACTCTCTTTCGTTTGGGGGTTGAATTTCGAAAAACGCTAAAATACGTCTTCTATTAATTGTGTTGAAGAGTATTAATACTAAGTTTCAAGTAAATCTTCTGACCATATTTTTTTAATTTTCCATACAAATTTTGCCACCCCTATTCTCCCCTTAGGGGTTCAATTGGTAAAAATGCTGAAATACGTGTTTCATTAATTGTGTCAAGAAGCACAAATACCAAATTTCAACCAAATACGACCAGATTTTTTCAAATTTCAATACAAACTTTGCTACCCCTTTTCTCCCCTTAAGGGTTGCATTTTAAACAATGCCGAAATATGTGTTTTATTAATTGTGTCACAGAGCATTCATACCAACTTTTGAGCAAATTTGACCAGAAAAATATTATTTCCCAAACAAACTTTGCCACCCCCTGAGGGGTTGAATTTCGAAAAATGCCCTCTTAAGCGATGCCTCCACTATCAAATTTCACCCTCTACAAATTTCACGCTTCTACCCTCAGCGGTTTAGGCTGGGTGATGATGAGTCAGTCAGGACTTTGCCTTTTATATACATACGGGGTATTCCAGCTCAACTCAGAGAACTATTTCCCTCACAATCGTCGATTATGGATTTCTAAGTGGAAAACCTCACTCCTAGTGGCCAAAAAACACTCAATATTTTTCAAATGTTTTCTCCCATCCCTTCCGCTGCTGTGAAAAGTTGAAAAGATCATTTCGGCGGTTTTTAAATTTGTAAAAAAATTTAGATCCATTTTAGCCCTGTTTTGTGCATTTTTCACCAAAACTCAATTTGTGCTTCCGATATTTTCTTTTTCTGTGAAATTTCGATTTTCGGGATGATTATTCGACGGTTTTGAAGTCAGAAGACTTGTCTGAGTTGATACATAGAAATGCGATAAGTGTATGTTGATCCCGTCATGTCGACGTAACGTTGGCTTAGAGCATCCCTGGCTGTGTTGAGGCTGTCTCACATTTATTTTAAGGGAGACTTTGTCCTTGAAATTTTTAAAAAATCAATTTGAGCTCAACATGGGCAGCTAGAAGAAGAGGAGGGATGCCTCTATGGACCAGGCATTGCCGATTAGCGGTAATTATAAACACATTTGTGTAAACACATTACAAAACTTTAAACGCGTTTTTTCTCGGAAACACGTTTTTAAAAATGGCTGACATTCTCCTGACCGCTGTAATTAACATATCGACCTGAAATTTGGAGAGCATACTCAGAAAATATGTCTTCACGGAATGACGGATCGTTTTTTCGATAGACACATTTTTGCATTTATTATTTATCTTTTTATGCGAAAAAAACGCGAAAATTCGATTTTTTTTTAAATTGCCGCCATTTTCCGAAATTTGTACTAAACGAAAAACCCATCCGTCATTCCATGACCAAAGGGTCACAGATTGATAATATGCTTTGAATTTGTGTTTCAGATCAACAAAGAGAGGGCAGTGATGTCAGCCGTTTACCTCCCGCGATTTGAGGACCTGTTTTCGCGGAGCTGCAACGGCCGCCATTTTGGTTAAAAAAAAAAAAAAAAATTTTAACGTTCTGTATATCATGAATAAAAGCAAGAAAAAACCGCACTCAAAAAGCTTTACTCGTTTCCTTTAAAAAAAATACAATGTAAACACCTGAAATATGGCACTCCAAGGACAAAGTCTCCGTTAACGTATGGTTATTTGGGGAAAGATTAATCCTCCGAATGACCTTATAAATATTCCCATTTATATAAAGTTGATTGTGAAGCCATTGGGGCTCACATAAAGTTGACTATGGAGACCATATGCTACTACGAGGGTGGACCAGGAAGTCGAATGTCTTCATCTTTTTCTCAATATATATGTGTGTGTATATGTGCGCCTACGGTCACACGCACATAAATTGACGCGCGTATATGGATATGTGAAAAACCCAGTGCGTAAACTGCCTGAATAATTCGAGATGCAATTCGCGCTGACTTTTGCACCGATGTAAGCGCGAACTAACTAGGTTGAAGGCAAGAACAACACGGGAATAAAAGTTTCGTTTGAGAGAGTTAGCTTACTACTCTCCACCTATGATGTTTCAAGTGTGTGTGATTGCATATATATGGGGTATTCCAGCTCAACTCAGACGATTATTTCTCTCACCTGATTTCTCAGTCGATTATAGATTTCAGTTGTGAAAGATCTCACTCTGGGTGTCAAAAAACACCCAATTTGTTCAACCCCTCCTCCCAGCACCTCTTGCTCTTCTGCGGCTGTGAAAAATCGAAAAGTCCACTTGGTCGGTTTTTTAAATTTTTAAAGAATTTAGCCACGTTGTAGACCTGGTTCGTGCATTTTTCGCTAAAGCTCAAACTGCGCTTCAGTGAAATTTTTTGGTGAAATTTCGATTTTGGTGATGCTTATTTGACAGTTTGAGAGTCAGAAGAGTATTTATTCGGTCTTGCAAGTAAAAAAACTTCAAAAATATGGTTTCAGATCAAATTCAATTCAGGTGGGATGTAAAGGGTGTCTTGAAATGACCTGACATTTTCAATTGCGCGCAATTTTTTTTGTGGCGAACATAGAGTACTAATCGATGACAACTGGCATCAAGAAGTATTGAGGTTTAGTCATGGAGAATTACACGATCGAGCAACGCATACAAATTGTTATTTGATGCATTGTTACTCCATAGTTATTGCAGACGAAGTTTCATGGTCGTGTTATCCCGCGCCGCGGCGATGTGAATTGGCCACCAAGATCGTGCGATTTGGCGCCATTGGACTTCTTTCATTGGGCTTTTCAAAAAGGAGAAGTGTATGCCAATGATCCACTGAGTTATGTTTCCGGCCAACCTGAAAAAATGCAGTTTAGAGATAAACACTGCACAGCGGCCATTTTGAAATGAATCGCTTCAAAAAAATTATTGTATACAGTCACTGATATGGATGATAAACAACCGTTTCTGCAATCTTGATTTGTTTTTTAGTTTTTCTGAAAAAAAAAATCCCCAAAAAGCCTATTTTTTCGGCCTCTAGAGTGGCCTAAGTGAAAGAAGTGGCCTTAATGAAATTAGTCTGCAATAATGCCAAAAAGTTGTTGAAAATTTCGTCAAACGAGTGAACATTTGCAAACAGGGACGCGGCGGCAATTTATCGGATATTGTGTTCCACACATAACCTCCATGTTTGTGCCTTACATTAAGATAAAAATATACGTACTTTTCAAATAAATAATACGTTTTATTAATAAATTAAAATGTCTCGTCATTTTGTGACACCTCATCTATGTAGACCTAAATAGTACCCTTCTGACTTCCAAACTGTCGAATAATCATCCCCAAAATCGAAATGTCACAAAAAAATAGTAAATATCAGAAGCACAAGTTTTTTGGTGCAAAATGCACAAAACATATCTAAATTTGTTCAGAATTTGAAAAACGGCTCGAGTGGATGCTTCGATTTCTTGCAGCCGCAGAAGAGCCAGGGGTGGGGGAAAACTGAAAAAAAAATTAAGTGTTTTTTTCGACACCAAGATTGAGGTTTTCCTCTATGGAAATTTATGATCAACTATGGTGAGAGAAAAAGTCGTTTGAGTTGAGCTGGAATACCCCATACATATATATTACAAGTTTGGATATAGATGAAATACTCGGATAGAGGGGCAAGGCCACGTCGTACGCGAATCTTAGGAACCGTATGTGCCAAGAGTGCGGCCTGGGGAATGTTAACACGAGACGATCGGGGAAAGGCACTCTGCGAAATGTACACTCGGCGCGGAGCGGAAAAAGCTTCTCTCTCCCTTTGCCAAGGGTTGTTTCCAAGGCCAGGGTATTCGATCCGATAACCTTAATTCGATTTCGCGACCTTTTATCGATCTGACGAAGTATTTCTGTTACGATATAACCGATCGATAAGAAGTAATATGTCCAACAAAGTTTCACATGCCCTTGCAAAAAAAAACACACTTGCCGCATTCTTGAGGCATTTCCTAATCTACAACCAACGAGCAGCCATGCCAACCGACACAATCCACTCACGCCCAACCTCGAATCTCGTTCATCCCCATCGTCATCGGACTAAAGACAGCAAAAACGGCCATTCACCTGTCGCGGGGTTGTCTTAACATACTATCGAAAGCTCCGTCTTAAGGCGGGATGTACATTTAGACGGCAAAAAATTAAGCGATTTTAAGGAATTTTTTAAACTGAGAAATAATTATTGTACATTTAGCAAACTGTAGGAATACTTCAATAGTATATTTAAGCATACAAATTACTGTTTTGTCGCGGGATTTGCGCATCGGCGTGCAGTCCAGCTTTTCGTAGACTTTGATTTGCAAAAAATTTGTTTTTGTCTTTCAATTGGAACATGTTTTGTTACCATTTGACAGTAATTGAAATGAAGAAAATGCAAGTTTAAGAGAATAGCACGTAGGTATTTACAGAGAAAAATCAACATCCCCCGGAACATTTCTGTAAAATTTGGATTAAAAGAGTAGTTTTTTCTTCTAATTTTCCAAAAATGAGAACAAAACAATTCTCTTCAAGTGGATTGTAGGGATATTATCAATGTTTTTACTAAGTTTCAACTCAATCGGCTTACGGAATCATCACAGTGTAACGGGTCGAATAATTGCTGATATTCGCGATTTTTTTATCGATGGTTAAAATAACCTAATCAGTCTGATTTATTTATGTCAATTCAAAGCACTCATAAAGAACAGAAAATAAAATTTTCAACGTCAATTTTTTTTTTTTAACATTTTTGTAACGGTTGAAAATGTCTTCGAAAAAAAGGAGTCCTCACGGTGTATACGGTTGTGGCCGTAAATACTATCTGAAAGAAAATGTGTAAAAAGATAATTAATCAATATGAAAGCTGCTATCTTGATATAGGGGTTTTTTTAAAATACAAATTGACAAAATAGCTGGCGGTTTGAAAAAAAAGTATCGAACTTAGACTATTTTTCCGACAGTTTTTCGTTAAAAAAAATGAAGATTAAGAAAAAGCTTCCATAGCAAGATAAAGATTGGCGTGAATAATGTTGTGTCGAAATTTAAAATGGATATCTTGAAAATTCTAGTTTTTTTCAGAGAGTGTACATCGTTTTGAAAAACGACATTTCGAGAAAAACGCGTTCAATGTTTCGAGTGCGGAATTTCCATATAAATCGTCTACTTCCGTTTATGTAAGTACAAGAACAGCATGTTTATAACCATCTACACTATCAGATAATGCAACAAAAAAAAACAATTGTAACAAACGCCGTAATGTAGGATGACAGAATTATATATTTTACGCGTGGAGAATACAGAATCGCGTAGCATCGTGTGCACTAGTATATAGAGCACGTATGAGTAGAAAATAGAAAATGTTTCGGGTTTGGAAGTCTCTCGAGAAGTGATCGTCGCCTCGATGGTCGAAACGTCGATCCCCTTGCGAGCCGTGGAGCCCACCAGCCCTTTGTGGCGCTCGCTAAGCAGTTATCGCCTTCGTATAAACAGCTCGGGTGATCGCCACTTGAGCCGAGACGTTGGTGACCACGTCTCGATCGTCAAAGTGAGCGCCGAAAGAAATCGTCGCTTTCACAATTTTTTGAAAATTTTACTGGGTGATGATTCCTTAATAGTTTTCGGGTAATCCTGCACGCCAATTTCGAAAATGCAGTTTTGAGAAAAACGCGTTTGTAGTTTAGGTACATAGAAATTGAATGAAATTGCACTAGGTACTCGTGCTAACTAATTACTTAAGTATTCTTTTACAAAGTAATTATTAAAAAACAATTGCAGTAGTAATTTTAATTGTTAGGTGTCAATCAGTTACTTTTTGCCCATCTCTGCCTGCCCCTCTGCATTCTCGCTTCTACTTGCGGCGCGCGCTCGGAATCCGAGCGGTGAGGCACAGCGTTGACGAGCTGTAACGTATAAAGTTTTTCGAATTTCGTTTTGAAAGTTTGGGAAACCCAAACAAACACACACACACACACACATATATAAATATATAGGGTGTCTAAAAATGGACTGCCATTGAAATTTAATAATAAAACGTATTATTTATTTGATAAGTACGAATATTTTTATTTTAATATAAGGCACAAACATGGAGGTTGTGTGTGGAACACAATATCCGATAAATGGCCGTCTCGTCCCTGTTCGCAAACGTTCACTCTTTTGACGAAGTTTTCAACAACATTTTGGCACAATTGCGGACTAATTGCATTAATGGTGCGTCCAATTGCTTCCCAGACATTCGGAATGGTCTGTGGATCATTGGCATAAACGTTTCCTTTCAGAAAAGCCCAAAGGAAAAAGTCCAATGGCATCAAATCGCACGATCTTGGTGGCCAATTCACATCGCCGCGGCGCGAGATAACACGACCATGAAACTTCGTCTGCAATAACTGCATTGTTTCGTCCGCAGTGTGGCAGGTTGCGCCATCTTGTTGAAAGAATATGTCTTCCAAGTCCATGTTGTTTATGCCATTTGTCGGATATTGTGTTCCACACATAACTTCCATGTTTGTATCTTATATTAAAATAAAAATATTCGTACATTTCAAATAAGCAATACGTTTTATTAATCAGTTAAAATGTCAGGTCATTTTGAGACACCCTTTACCTATAACGTTAGGTATATAATATGGGGAAATGTTTGTCGCTTTTCTGCTTTTTTTTTACCATTGAGGGGAGAGATATCTTCAGGCGAGGAAAAAAATGCTGATTTTTTTTTAACGAAAGATTTCTTCACCATCTTTGAGACTACATATACAGTTCTACCGTTCAAAGAAAAAAAAAGAAATCGATTTTTTGATCTTCGTAAATGTATATCCCGCCTTAAAGCTCGAAAGCCCCGACCATTACATGGTGACGAGATGGAGAGAGGCGGCGTCTGCACGCGTCAATGCACAAGACGTGTCAGATGGGTCAACATGATTCCTGACGAGATTGAAAGACACTGCGGGATCTTGGCTACTTCTCGAAACGAGGACAGACTTTATACAGAGTGATTGCGGAAGCCACGAGGGGATATGAGTGGTAAGGCTGTCAGGGAAGGGGGAGGGGGAGAAGGGAAAAGCGAGAAGATACGAAGCGTCTGCGTGTGACGAGAGACGAACGAGAAGGGTCTTGGGACAAGAAATACGTGGTCGTCACGTGTGGTGAACGAGCGGATGTTTCAGCCTCACCGACGTAGAGTTATTCGGCGGTGTTTGCTCAGA